>JAKSZT010054003.1:1854711-1921587 GCA_026826555.1 Tolypeutes matacus
CCCATTAGATCTTGACTGTTCCCTTCTCCCCAGCCCCCCAGGGCCCATGATACCCCCCTCTCCTAACCCATGGAATGTCAAGATTCACAGTTGCATGCTCTGGGGATTTGAACCAGCACTTCCTAAACCATCCACCCCCCAGTGTTGTACCACCAAACCCAGGAACACCACTGCTCATCTGCCCCATCCCCCAACATGCAACCACACTCTATCCCTTTACCATAGATTATGTCCATATGGGAGATGGCTCAAAGCCTGCTCTTCTCTTACTCTCCTTTGTTAACCTATCTTACAGACAATGGTTCTCAGAGACTTTTAGTCATGGATTTAGTCAAATTAACGAGTGATAATTTATTTATTTATTTATTTTACCTTAGGAACCTTTAAAAGATGATGGAGAATATGTATATTGCCTTCCTCAGAATAATTCTAAATTTCCTTATAATTCATATGATCTTCAGGTAGTCTCTGCTCACACAGGTAGGCATTCTAAAGAATATTGGGTTATTTCTGCTTCATTTACCTCAAAAGTAATATATAATGGATGCTTTCTGATTTCAGAATCATAATAGAAAAAGATTACCCAATTTAGAATTTAATTGGAAAAATTTGTTTCTGTGTGTTTTAGACAAACTTGGTCATTTAAGGAACATTTATTTAACAGTGACCCAAATTCTTCTTAGGATTAAGAAACCCCTTGGAGAAAATTATTTAATAGGACTTTTTTCCTTCATTTTGCAGATAATTTTTTTAAAAAAATTATTATTATTATTTTTAAAGACACTTAGATTACACAAATGTCCCATAAAAAATAGAGGGGATTCCCATATGCCCTGCTCCCCACTTCTCCCACATTTTCCCACATTAACAACATCCTTCATTTGTGAGGTACATTCATTGCAATTGATGAACACATTTTGAAGAACTGCCACTAAGTGTGGATTAAGGTTTACATTGTAGTTTTCACTCTCTCCCACCAATCCTGTAGGTTATGGCATGATATATAATTGCCTGCATCTCTTATTGCATTGTCATTCAGGATGATCCTCAAGTCCTGAAAGTGCCCCATTTTTTCCCTCTCCATGCCCTCAGAACATCCAGTGGCCACTGCCTCCAAATTAATGATATAATTTCTTCCATTGATGGAATCACATTAAGTCTAAGTAGAATACCAGTAAGTTTACTTTAGTCCATAGCTCATTCCCCAATCCTGAGGATTCTGGGATGGTGATACCCACTCCACTTCTAATTGAGAGGGGCCTGCATTCTCATGGGGCCAATGGATGGGACTCTTGCTTGCAGTTGTAGACTCTTTCAGTTCATTGGTATGGTAGTTGTCCATTATCACCTCCTTCTTAGTTGTCCAGGGTGAGACCACCTACTGGAGAGTAGGTGTTGCAACTCCATTGAGATTCAGGGTCCAGTTGGCACACCAAAGATTTAAGTCTCTTGGACATTCACATACCAACTTTAGCACTAATTATAGGTTCAAATAGAAGGACAGAAGAGCCATGTATAGGGAAAGCACAACTGAGTCCAACTCTGTCACACTGGGGAGCATAAATTCCAAAGTAGGGCCCACTGGAAAGGCATCAAACTCCTGAGATATCTGCCCTGACTATAGTGTCTGGGTTTCTCCAGAGCCCTCAGGAGCCCCACTATTTGAGGTAATATTTACTTTGGCAGTCAATGAGTTCCTTTTGAGATGTGCATAAGTGTAACCTCTGAAATGACCTCCCTACTCACTTTGAAGTCTCTTAGCCATATAAACTCATTTGGCTTTACCCTTTACCCCTCTTGGTTAAGGTCTCTTTCCAGTGACATTGCTAGTTGCTGCTTGGCAGTAATTCCTCACTGACAGGTAGGCCCATCCCCAGGAGTCATGCCCCACACTGTGGGGATGGTACTGTATTTATATGATGAGTTTGGTTTAGAGAGAGGCCACATTTGAGCAACAAGGAGGCTCTCAGGAGATGACTCTTAGGCATCCTGTAATACTAGGCTAAGTTTCAATTTCAAGAGTAAAGGTTCAGATTTAGTTTTGAGGATTAAACATGTTAGAACTCTTTTCACCTCAAATATTTTATTTATATTTGCTCTAATTTTTAAAGGAAAAACTAGAAAACAAGTATTTTCTTACATAATAGAACCTGTAATAACAATTTTTTAAAAAGTGCCCCTTATTGACAATATTTGTCAGATGTTTCATTGTCAGACATAGAAACTCTCTTATTCTATTACATAACATTTTGATACTTATCACAAGCTGTAATTATAGTTATTTTGTCTGATCATTTGTTTAATGTGTCTTCCTTCCTCTGTCCTCCAGACCCCAACATAACTCTGTAGTTAAAATTAAGTTTATAGGGTCGGATGTGGCTCAACTGGTTGGGCATCCGTCTCCCATATGGAGGGACCTGGGTTTGATCCCCGGGACCTCCCGGTAAAAAAAAAAAAAAAAAAAAAAAAAAAATTAAGTTTATAAATGTTACTTTTATAAAAATTATGAAAATTTTATGACTCAAAAATGAAAAGTATTTCAAGATGAAGAGGAAGTATCTCTTATCTTCCCTCTTTTGGAGCACAAGAAATTGCATTAGAAAATGGCAAGTTTAGAAGCAGTGTAAGAAGGGAAATCAAGTTTGTGTGTAGATGGCACAGCTGGGATTCACATTAGAACAAGCTTAAAGGTAAGTAGTTCATGAGATAAACACAGACCCTTAATTTCTTGAAAATACTATATATTTAAGAAATAAAAGTCATGTTTGCACTTTGTATTTGCAGGTTCTTAAAATACAGAATAGAAAAAAAAATAGATCTCATACCTGTTTTAGAATGGCTATGGGAAAGAAGATATTACTTTTTCTTTCTTTCTTTTTTTTTAAGATTTTATTTATCTTTTTCATTTATCCCCCCCTTGCTGCTTGTGCTCGCTGGGTCAGCTAACCACGCCATCCGGGCGGGCTTGCCTTCACCAGGAGGCCCCGGGAACCGAACCCAGGGCCTCCCATATGGTAAACGGGAGCCCTACTGATTGAGCCACAGCCGCTTCCCTAGATATTACTATTTATTACAGCAATTCAAGGTATTTCCAGTTTCCAGTGAAATAAATAAAAAGGAAACCAATTATTTTGTAGTTTGAGCCTTTTGAAATAGCAATTACCTAGACATCTGGGTTTTTCTGCAGTAACACCACATTTACGGGGAAGTGGGGTATTCCATAAAAATTTTTTTAGATAGATTACCCATTTAAATATTAAAACTTTACTTTTAACAACTTTGGATAAATACTATAAAAATAGGTTTTTATAGTCAAGGAAATGTAAAGAGAATATATTATCTTAATTTAAATTTTGCTTTTCATGCATTTATTTATTCATTAAATTAATATTTATTGAGAGTCTGCTATGATCCAGGCATTACTCTAGGTGCTGGGGATCCTTTGTTGATCACACTTCTCCTGTTTGCAAAAAACTTATATAATAAATGGTGGGACAGATAATAAAGTTCATAAATATGTAAAATGTCAGGTAGAGATGAAACATTATGAAGGAAAATAAATCAGAGTAAGGAAGATGAGTGGAGCTTGTTGACTCAGGTTGAAGTTTTCTAAAAGCTGCTGGGAACAATATACCAGAAATGGGCTGGCTTTTACAATGAGAATTTATTAGGTTAAAAGCTTACAGTTCTGAGACTGTGAAAGTGTCCAAATCAAGGCATTATCAAGAGATTCTTTCTTCCTGAGCTACAGCTGTGGGTGATCAGGTACATGGTGGCATCTGCTAGTCTCTCTGCCTCTTCTCTGGGCCTCATTGCATCAGCTTCAGGCTGCTCCATCCATGGCTTTTCTTTCTCCTGGATAAGTTAATTTAAACTTCTGGAGGCTTCTTTCTATCTCTGCCACTTTTTTCTGTGTCTGCAGCTTTTTATTCCTCTGTTTATAAAGGACTTCAGTAAGAGGATTAAGACCCACCTTGGGTTATGCCCTACTGAAATGATCTAATAAAAAGGAAAGTCCCTTAACTGAATCTAAGCAAAAGATCCCAAATAAAATAGATTTACATGCACAGAAATGGATTAGCTTTAAGGACAGGATTCTCTGGGGTCCAAAAAAGACTCAAACTGCCACAATCATCATTAAAAATTTGCCTACTTCTACATCACATCACATCACATCACATCACATCACATCACATCACATCAATCACATCACATCACATCACATCACATCACATCACATCACATCACATCACATCACATCACATCACATTCCATCACATCACATCACATCACATCACATCACAATTCTTGAAACTCTTCGATCCTTTATAGTACAGTCCCAGACTGTTTTACTTTTTGTGTTTCTACCTAGTTTTATAATTTTTGTTTTCTTTCCAATATATGTCTTTTCTTATGGTCTGTTTATAACTGCTAGGGACTAGGAAAAGAGATGAACAGCATTTTAAATGGTTTCATTTCATGTTATAAATGGTTCAAATAATGAAGGACCTCAGGAACTTTTCTGTAAGAGAAATGCATGATTTTGTGGTGGAGAAGTTACTCATTTAATGAACAAAAATTTATTGTGTACTTATTCCATTCCACTGTTGTGGGCACTGGTGATAGACATGCAATATATATAGATTTATGAAACTTACAGGTGATAAATAATCACTAAGGAAACTTTTCAATTCCTCCTCAAGTAGGTTCTCAGAGTGCATTTCTTGATTTTAAATTTGTATTTTTTAAATTATGAAGACATTGTGTTTTTTAACACAAGTATTAAATATAAAAATGATGTATATTATCATTGTACCTGGGGGAAAATATTTAATTTAGATAATTCAGAATCAATTAAACATATTCTGGAGAATTTTTAAAATATTACCAAGTTTTTACTAAATTTATTCTGTATAAATGCATGATTTATGAATCTAGAATATAAGAAGTGTTTTTCTTTTCAGAATTAATAAATCATTTGTTACCTGGAAAATGAATGTTAGAAGAATTAAGACAGAGAAATGCAGGTAAGTCTTGATTCGCAATATATTTAAAAATTTCAAAAGGAAGCCATATTTTAAAAATGCAGTATGCAAGCAGATGTTCATTTAATTCAGTGACTGGAAAGTCACATTCCATTGCCTTTATGATTAAATATAAGACATCTTTGTTTTTTTTTTTCAAGACTTGCTGTATTTCCCAATATACCATTTGGTGTTGTGACGCAGTCTTAGCACTAAGAAAAACCTAGATGATTTCCCTTGGTCATTTGATATAATTCAGGAGTTCTTAACCTTTTTTTGTTCCATGGACCCCTTTTCCAGTTAGGTGAAAACCATGGACCCCTTACTAATTCCACCCTATACTGTGTATTATTTAATAAATATATCACACCTGCACCAACATGTCCCCACAAGAATAATGTGTTTTTTTAATTTTATTTCAACTCAAGCTCATGGATCCCTAGTTAAGAAACCCTCATATAATTTTTGGCTTCCAAAAAGGGGAGTCATTAAGTAGTCCAGAATAGATGACAGCTAATTCTATTTTGTAGACTCTCCAGGAGCCAGGGATTTTCTCAGTTTTAATTCTAATATAATTACAGATTGACATGGAACTGTAAGAAATAGAGAGATCCTGTATGCCCCTTATTCAGCTTCCCCCAATGGTAACAACTTGCAAAACTTTAGTATAATATCACAACCAGGATAAACTGACATTGATATAATCAAGATACAGAACATTTACATTACCATTCTGCTTGGCCCTTTAAAGCCACACCTACTTCCCTCCCACTCCATACCCTCCTTGATCTCTGGCAACCATTAATCTCTTTTCCATTTTTATAATTTTGACATTTCAAGAATGTTGTATAAATAAAATCATACAGTATGTAATCTTTGGGATTGGCTCTTTTAATTTAGAACAACACTCTGCAGATTCATCCAGGTTTCTGCATGTATCAATAGTTCATACCTAAGCAGTTTTCCATGGGAGGGATGTACCACAGTTTAACCATTTACCCATTGAGGAACATTTGAGTTTTTTCCAGTTTGGGGCTATTACACCAAAAGCTACTATGAACTTTCATTCCCAGGTTTTTGTATAAACATAAGATTTCATTTCTCTGGGATACATGTGCAGGAGCACAATTCTTGGGTCATATAGTAATTACATGTTTAGTTTTTTATAGAAAGTACCAAATTTCCAGATTGGCTTTGCCATTTTACATTACCACCAGCTATGTATGAGTGATCTACTTTCCCTGCATCTTTGGCAGCATTTGACATCACTATTTTTTATTTTTGAAATTCCAATAGTGATAGCTCATGGTTTTAATTTGCATTTCCCTAATGACTCATTTATTAATTATCTTTTCATGTGATTACTTGCCATCCATGTATTCTCTTAAATGAAATGTGTCTTCATGCTTTTTATCATTTTCTAATTAGATTGTTTGTTTTTGCTGTTAATTTTTGAGAGTTCTGGATATGAATCCTTTGACTGATATGTGGTTTATAAATATTTTCTTCCTGCCTGTAGTTTTTTGTTTGTTTGTTTAATTAAATGAATACTTATTTGGTATCTATTATATACCAGGTATTAGGCTAGTTAACTTGCTCCTTGAAGCCGAAAAAGTAACTCCTTGACCTCAATGCTTCACTGACTTGGGAGAGATCTAATGAGGAAACCAAGGCTTTCCACTCAGCTTCTCCCTCTTGTTAAAGTGATACTATTTTTGACAGGGATGAATGAAGCAAGGAGTGGGGTGAAGAGTTGAGGAAAGTGATTTGGTGCTAGCTATGAATCATGCAAATACTATGTGGCTTGTCTTTTCATCCTCTTAACAGAGTCCCAGAGAAAAAGTTTTAAATTTTGATGAAGTCCAATTTATTAGTTTTTCATTTTATGTATCATGCTTTTTGGTATCAAGTCTATGAACTTGTCTAGCCCTGGGTCCTGAACTTTTTTTCTAAAAATTTTACAGTTTTATATTTTGCCAGATACATTTCAGGTGTATTTTCATATACGGTGTGAGACTTAGGTTGAGGTTCATTTTCTTGCCTCTGGCTGTTCAGTTGCTCCAGTATCATTTGTTGAAAAGGCTGTCATTCCTCCATTGAATTGCTTTTGAACCTTTGTCAAAAATAATTTGGGCATATTTGTGTGGGGTATATTTTTGAGTTCTCTATTCTGTTCCATTGATCTGTGTGTCTATCTCTCTGCCAATACCACGCATTCTTGATTACAGTAGGTATGTCTTTTTTAAAAAGATTTTTTTATCCCCCCCCCATTGTTTTTCATTTGCTGTGTCTGATTGTTGTGTGCTGGTCTTTTTTTTTTTTTTTTTAGGAGGCACCAAGAACTGAACCCAGGACCTCTGATGTGGGAGGGAGACATTTAATCACTTAAGCCACCTCTGCTTCCTGCTTTGTGTCTCTTATTATGTTTTCCTCATGTCTCTTGTTGAGTCATCTTGTTGTGTAAGCTCGCAATCCCTGCCCATCATCAGATTGCTGTCTTACTTCTGTTCTTTAGGAGGCACTGGGAGCCAAATCCAGTTCTTTCCATGTGGTAGGTGGGAGCTCAATTTCTTGTGCCACACCTTCTTCTCACTATGTAAGTCTTGAAATCAAGTATATTGATTCCCTTCACTTTATTATTCTTTTTCAAAATTGTTTTAGCTATTCTAGTACCTTTCTTTTTCCATATACATTTCGGAATAATCTTATCTAAATATACAAAAATTCGTGGTTGTATTTTGATAGGAATTGAGTTAAACCTGCATATCAAATTGTGGAGAATTGACATTTTTACAATGTTAAATCTTGCAATCCATTGACATGGTATATCTATTTTGATACTTTTTGATTTCTTATATCAGCATTGTGTAGTTTTCAGCATATAAATCCTATAATATTTTGTTAGACTTACAGCTAAGTATTTAATTTTATTTTGAGTAATTGTAAAAGGAGCTGTATTTTTAATTTCAATTCCCACATGTTCATTGTTAGTATATAGAAATACAGTTGACTTTGTAGGTAGATCTAGTATGTGGTAACCTTTCTGAGATTACTTATTAACACTAGGAGATTTGTTTCTTTATTTATTAGATTCCCTGGGATTTTCTAAGTAGACTATAATGTCATCTGTAAATAGGCACAGTTTTATTTCCTCCTTTCTGATTTGAATGATTTTGTTTCCTTTCCTTGCCTTTAATACTGGCTAGAACTTCCAGCATTATGTTGAATAAGAGTAGTGAGAATAGACCTTCATGACTACTACCTGATGTGAGAGGGGGAAGCATTTAGTCTTTCACCATCTAAGTATAGTGTTAGCTGTAGGTTTTTGTAGCTGCTCTTTATCAAGTTGAGAAAGTTCCCCTCTATTCTTATCTTTCTGAGAAATTTTTTTTAAAAATGAAGTGTTGAGTTTTGTCATACGCTTTGTCTGCATTGATTGCTATGATCATATGATTTTTCTTCTACAATATGTTATATGGGTATTGCATTGATTGACTTTTTAAAACATAAATGTAATTTTATATATATAGGTGCTTAGATTACCTAAATGTTACACAATAATTACTGGGATTCCCATGTTCCCCACCTCCCAGACTTCCCATAACATCCCACATAAACATCTTTCATTAGTGTGGTACATCACCTGCAATGGATATACACATCCTAGGGGTTTGCCACTAAGCATAGACCACAGTTCACATCGTAGACCACACTCTCTCCCAAACAGTTCTGCATGGTATATGCTGATGTAAAATGGCCTATATCCGTTGCCACAACATCACTCAGGACAAACCCAAAGTCCTGATAAAGCCCCTGTATTACAACTGCCATTCCCCTCACTGCCCCAAAAGCTTCTAGTGGCCACTGGTCCACCTCACTGTTATAATTTCTTCCATTGCTTGAATCACAATATGTTTACAACAGAATACCATTAAGTCCACTCTAGTCCATAGCTCTTCCCCAATCCTGAGGAGTTTGGGATGGTGATGTCCACTCCACCTCCAAGTGAGAGTGGGCTTAAATCCCACAGATACAGTGGATTGGATTATCCTGCCAACAGCTGCAGGCTCTCTCCATTCCCTGGGATGGCAGTTGCCCATCATCGTCTCCTCACCAGGTGACTTGGGTAAGTCCATTGAGCTGTAGAGTAGGAGTTGCTGCTCCACCAAGATTCCAGGCACAGCTGGCACATAGGTAGGCCAGAGGCTCCAGTCTCTGGAAGTACACCTACAAACTCCAGCATCACATATAGGTTTGAATAGAAGGGACTAATGGACCATGTGCAGGGAGGACTTATTTGAGTCCAACTCTGTCACTCTCAGGAGCACAGATTCCAAAGTAGAGCCCACTGATAAGGGATCAATCTCTGGGGCTATACACCCTTATATAGGACCTGGGTGTCTCCAGAGCCCTCAGGAGCCCCTCTGTGTGCGGTGATGTCCACTTTGGTGTTCTATGAGATCCTACTGAAGTGTGTGTAAGCGTTACCTCTGGGATGACCTCCCAACTCTCTTTGAAGTCTCTTAGCCATATGAACTCATTTGACTTTATGTTTTCCCCCTTTTATTCAAGGTCTTTTTCCAGTAGAGCTGCCAGTTGGTACTTGGTATTAATCCCTAGTTGCCAGGGAGGCTCATCCCCTGGAGTCATGTCCCATGTTGAGGGGAAGGTAATGTGTACATATGCTGAGTTTGGCTTAGAGAGAGACCACATTTGAGCAACAAGGAGGCTCTCAGGTGGCAGCCCTTAGGCACTACATAGCAGTAGGCTGTTTCTATTACAAGAGCAAAGACTCATAAGGCTAGTCATCAATAACAAGAACCCATTAATTGGCCATCCTCTTTTGCCAGTCACTACCCCTGCATTCAGGGGACTGTTGCTGCTCCCTTGGAGAATGTGGCAGAGCTTTCCAGGCTGGGAATTCAGATTCCCTCATTTATTGAGTGATTGTCTACCCACCATGACCATGCCCCATCCCTTGATCATTTGAACACTTTTATATATCTTTCATGTATATTCAGATGAACTTAATCCCATGAATCCCCCATCCCAGACAACCCCCACCAATGATCCTCTGCAGCCCCCATTGTAACCCTTCTGTGATCTAAACCTTCCTTGAAGATGAAGACCATATAAAAACCAAACACAATTAATAGGAAAATGAAATAATAATGAAAAGCTTAAATGCAAGAGATAAAATACAAGGAAACTCAGAAAAAAACACCTAAAAATAAAATATAATTAGCGGATAGGGACATCCAAAAAAATTAGGAAAAAAGAAAAAAATTCCTTTTAAAAATTATTCTTTTTTCCTTTTATCACTGCATTACTGGATGTCCAGTGTACCGTGACACCTTCCCCATCTTACTCCCCAGTGTCTCTCAAATTTTTGTTTAATTTTCAAAGAAGATTTATGTCACAGCAAAGCCACACACGGAATACTAGAGACTCCCACATACTCAACCTCCCTCCCCCTTCCCCACTCCATATTAAAACCTTTTTTTAATGGATGTTAGCATTGTTATTACTGTTATACAGATATTGAAATATAGCAACTAAACATTGTCAATGGTTTACAGTATAGTTTACAATTTAGATGATACAGTTTAATAATTTTTGATGATATTTACCATGGCCTGTGTCCATTACTGTAAGGTAATGAAAAACCTTTCCCATGACCACCAGATACCCCATTTGATCTTTTCTGTTCCTTCCTCCCCAACCCCCTGGGGCATATGACACTCCCCTGTCTTGACTCATGGAATGACAAGATTCATAGTTACATGCCCTGGGTATTCTAACCTGCCCTTCCTAATCTACCCACCTGTCAACTCTGCACCACCAAACCCAGTAATATCACTAACTATCTGTCCTATCTTTCAATATGCAACTATACTCTATCATTTTACCATAGATTATGTCCATATGGCTGATGGCTCAAAACCTACTCTTTTCTTTCTCTCCCTTGTTAACCTATCTTTCAGACAATGGTTCTCAGAGACTGCTCATGTTCCTCAATTCAAATTAGTGTGATCATATACTGTTCATTCTTCAATGCCTGGCTTGCTTCACTCAACATAAGGTTTTCAAGATTCATCCATGTTATTCTGTGTGTTAGCACTTTATTCCTTCTTACAGCTGAGTAATATTCCATTGTATGTATGTACCACATTTTGCTTATCTATTCATCTGTTGATGGGCACCAGGGCTGATTCCAACTTTTGGCAATTATGAACAATGCCGCTATGAACATTGGTGTGCATATATCAGTTCGTGTCTTTGCTTTCAATTCTTCTGGGTATATACCCAGCAGTGGAATCACTGGATCATATGGAAGATCTATTGCTAGTTTTCTGAGGAACCACCAAAGTGTCCTCCACAGTGGCTGGACCATTCCACAATCCCACCAGCAGTGGATGAGTGTTCCTATTTCTCCACATCCTCTCCAACACTTAAGTCTGCTGTTTTTTTAATAGCTGCCATTCTGATGGGTGTAAGATGGTATCTCATTGTAGTTTTGATTTGCATTTCCCTAATAGCTAGCGATGTCGAGCATTTTTTTCATGTGCTTTTTAGCCATTTGTATTTCTTCCTTGGAGAAGTGTCTTTTCAGGTCACTTACCCTTTTTTGAAATGGGTGGTTTGTCTTTATTTTCAAGGTGTAGAATTTCTTTATATATGCATGATATTAGGCTCTTATCAGATATATGGTTGCCAAATATTTTCTCCCATTTGGTAAGCTGCCTTTTTATTTTCTTAATAACGTCCTTTGAGGTGCAGACGTTTTTAATTTTGAGGAGATCCCATTTTTCTATTTTTTCTCTTGCTGTTCATGCTTTTACTGTGAAGTTCATGAAACTATTTACTATTACAAGGTCCTGTAGATGCTTCCCTACATTATCTTCCAAGGTTTTTATGGTTTTGGCTCTTATATTTAGATCTTTGATCCATCTTGAGTTAATTTTTGTATAAGGTGTGAGATGGTATCCTTCTCTCATTCTTTTGGATATGGATATCCAGTTCTCCAAGAACAACTTGTTAAAAAGGTCATTCTCTCCCAACTGAGGGGGCTTGGTGGCCTTGTCAAATATCAGATGACTGTATATGCGAGGATCTGTATCAGAACTCTCAATTCAGTTCCATTGGTCAGTAGGTCTATCCTTGTGCCAATACCATGCAGTTATTTATTTATTTATTTTTATTACGGGTAAAAATCAAAATTCTCACAATACATACAAACATTTGCAAAATGATAAATAAATATATATGCATATATGTGTATTTGCTTACAAAAATGTTATATATATATACATATATTTTAAGAGGTGCTTAGATTACCCAAAACCCACTGGGATTCCCATGTTCCCCACCTCCCACACCTCCCACCACATCCCACACAGTTTTGATCACAGTAGCTTTGTAGTATGTTTTAGAGTCAGGTAATGTGATACCTCCAGCTTCATTTTTCTTTTTCAATATGTCTTTGGCAATTCAGGGCCTTTTACCTCTCCAAATATATTTTGTGGTTAGTTTTTTGAGTTCCTTAAAAAATTCAGTATTGATTTTTATTGGGATTGCATTAAATCTGTAGATTAGTTTTGGTAGGATAGACATCTTGATGATGTTTAGTCTTCCTATCCATGAACAGGGAATATTTTTCCATTTATTTAAGTCTTCTTTGATTGCCTTTAACAGTGTTGTGTAGTTTTCTGTATATAAGTCCTTTACATCTTTAGTTAAGTTTATTCCTAGGTATTTGATTCTTTTAGTTACTATTGTAAATGGTATTTTTTTTCTTGATTTCCTCCTCAGATTGCTCGTTATTAGTGTAGAGAAATGTTACTGATTTTTGAGCATTGATCTTATAGCCTGCAACATTACTGAACTCCTTTATAAGTTCTAGAAACTTTTTTGTAGATTTCTCAGTGCTTTCTATGTATAAGATCATGTCATTTGCAAATAATGAAATTTTTACTTCTTCTTTTTCCATCTGGATGGCTTTTATATCCTTTTCTTGCCTCAGTGCTAGAGCAAGTACTTCTAAGACAATGTTAAATAGAAGTGGTGATATTGGACATCCTTGTCTTGTTCCCGATGTCAGAGGGAAGGCTTTTAGGATTTCACCATTGAAGATGATGTGAGCTTTGTGTTTTTCATATATACCCTTTATCATATTCAGAAAGTTTCCTTCTATTCCTATCTTTGCAGTGTTTTTATCAGGAAAGAGTGCTGTATTTTGTGTTGTTGGTAAATTCCCTGAGTCTCTGCTGGATTTTTTTCTATCTTTTTGTCTATCTGTTCTACTATCTGTTTGATTTCAGATGTATTGTCTTCCACATCACTAATTCTTTCTTCTGCCTGTTCAAATCTGCTATTATGTGAATCCAGCATCTGTTTGATTTCTTGGATTGTGCCAGTGATCACCATCATATCTGTTATCTTTTTGTGTTTGTCTACAATTTCTTCAGTGTGTTCTCCCAGTGTCTTCTTTATATCCTTAACCTCTGCTTTCACTTCTTTAAGTTGGTCCATGATATTTCCTTGGTAAGCTTTCATTAGTTGTTCGATGTTCTGCACCACTTCCTGGTTTTTTGTTTGTTCATTGGACTGATCCATGTTTTCCTGTTTCTCAGTGTGGTTTGTAATTTTTTGTTGCCCTCTAGTCATTATTTTATCTTAATGGGTTTATTCAGTTTATTAGCTTCTCTCTCTGCTCTAGAATTTTATTTAGCTGGTGGTTCTGGGTGTGTGATATATTTTCTCTTTGACACTTTTTCTGCTTATTTTATTTCCTTGCTTCTTTCTATGTTCCCTTGAATGCAAAAGATTAGGGCCAGTGGAATTGAAAGATGTGAGAAAGGAAGAAGGATAATAGTAATATTGATAAAAGTTAGAAGAGGGGCCAAATAAGACTTAATGAAATGAATATTTAACTCATGTAGGCAGTGTAGAGTAATAGGAAAAAAAGTGGAATACCTACAATGGAAACCAAATAGAGGAATATATATATATATATAATGATTTAGAAGGCTAGAGTTATGAGGAGGGAGAGAAAGGGTAAAGAAAGGGCTGAAAGTAAAATGTTAATATTAATAAAAAATGAAAAAAACAAAATAGATAGAATAGAAATTGACACCCTTAAGTTGTGGGCATATGAAAAAATGTGGTATATAAGAGCCACAACAGAAAGCAGGAGGCAGAAAGATGAAGAAAGGATAAGAGATAGTTTGGAATACAAAATCAATATAGACAGAGAATGGGAAGTCACTGAAGCAGAAGCACAGCAAAGAAGAGACAAGCTAGCAGCACCTGATTTTTAAAAAATGAAATATAAAAGAAAGGGGGGAGGAAAGAGAAAAGAAAAGCAAGAGACAACAAATATCAGAGAAAAACCAAACAACTACACAGGCTAGCAGTCAAACAATGCTAAGGAGGATCAATGTTCCTCCTAGGGTCCTTGTGGATCTTCTCAGCTGCTTGTGTTTATCAACCAATTTCCCTGCAGGGCTCTATCTGCAGGTTTTGATGTAGCTTTTAGCTATTAAACTAAATTAAAAAGAATAATTGAGCTTTAAATTTTCTGCCTATGGATTTTAAATTGCTTTTTTTTTTTTCCCACAAATAATGACATTTTATTCCACAATGTAGGTTAAAAATTAAAATTCCCAACAAGCAAAATCTTTTTTTTTTTTAACATTTGCAAAATGATATATAAATATATATGCATATATGTGTATTTGCTTACAAAAAAGATTATGCTTGTTGGGAATTTTAAAAAAAAAAAAAAATATATATATATATATATATACATATATTTTAAGAGGTGCTTAGATTACCCAAAATATTACACGGAACCCACTGGGATTCCCATGTTGCCCACCTCCCACACCTCCCACCACATGCCACACAAACATCTCCCACAGTGTGGCCCACCACCCTCAATGAACTTACACATCCTGGAGCCTTGCCACCAACCGTAGACCACAGTTCACACTGTAGACCACGCTCTCTCCCACATAGTTCTGAGTGGTGTGTGTTGATTTAAAATGGCCTACATCCGTTGCCACAACAGTACTCAGGACAACCTCCAACTCCCAAAGAAGCCCCTGTATTTCAACTGTTCATCCCCTCCCTACCCCAAAAGTGTCAAGTGGCCACTGGCTCCACCTCATTGTTACAACTTCTTGCATTGCTAGAATCACCATATGTGAACAAGAGAATACCATCAAGTCCACTCTAGTCCATAGTTCTTCCCCCACATCCTGAGGGGACTGGGATGGTGATGTCCACTCCAACTCCAAGTGAGAGAATTGCTTTTTATATTCTTTTTTTTTAATCTTTAAAATCAATCCTTTCTTCTATGTGCTATTCTATATGACACACATATCTACATTATATTTTCTATGTGAGGAAAAATAAAACATAAAGACAATTTAAACAAAAAGCAAAGATATTAATTTTTAAATTAGCAGCAAGATATGCACATAAGTATCAGTTGCAGACTTTCAAGTAAATTAATGCTTTTTGTAAATAATCATAAATATTCTGATGATTTGGGCTATTATGGTATAATAAAATTAATTAGAAAACAAAACAAAAGTAAATGAGGGCATATAAGAATTAAAAACCCCATATTGTCGAATACTTAAGTTTTAAGGGGAAAGTTGTATATATGTGCAAATATATCTGTTTTTGTGGTCACATGCAGACATTATTAACTATGCATTATTTATATTACATAGGCTAAATTTAATTTGTTCAAACTTTGTATGTAATTTATATTAAGGTATGCTTTTTGATAATAAAATGCATTAATGTTCATTAAAAAAAAAGTAATTTATTTTTCATTTTTTGAAGTGACTGTCTTTTTTTTTTTTTTTTTTTTTTTTTTTGGTGCAATACAGGACCCAAAATAAATCCTCTTCTACACCACCTCCTTCACCGAGGGTACCCTAACTAGGCTCATTGAAACTAATCAAGCACTTCCCACTTCCTGCCCTCCCCAGAGGTGCTGAAGCCCTGATGCTTATCAGTGCAGAGCAATAAAATTGGTTGACTCCACTCCCTCTGGAGCCAAGCCTCAGTGTTAGTAGTCTGCTGGGTAAATCAGGTTTCCTCAGCAGATTCGCCTCTCCCCTCAGCCTGCCACTGCTTCAAGCCAGCTTATCTGCTCCCCAAAGCTATGAGGGGGTCCAGGCAGCCAAATCGGTAAAGAATCCCCTCTCTGCCATTTGTTAGAACCCTCCCTCTCTCAGAGAGTTCTCCCTCTCCCTGGCTTGATGGGGTTTGGGGCTTATCTCTGGGCAGCCAAGTAAATCAACTCCTTCATCAGATTTACCCCTCCCCTCTGCCAGATGTTGATTCAATCCAGCTGTTTTGTTCACCCTAGCTGCAAAGGGTTCCAGGCAGCCAAATCCACAGAAAGGGAAGCTCTCTCACCACTTTCCAAGAGCCCTCCCACTCTCACAGGATGCTCCCTCTCACCGGGCCCTGTCACCAGGTTGCCACACTGGGAGACACATCTCGAACTGGCTTTTTTTTTTAGCAGTATAGGAGACCCAAAAGAAGTCCTCTGCTAGACCACCCCCTTCACCAAGGGGACCCTAACTAGGTTCATGGAAAGTAATCAAGCACTTCCCACTTCCTGGCCTCCCCAGGGGAGCTGAAGCTCTGATGCTTGTCAGTGCAGAGCGATATAATTGGTTGACTCCACCCCCTCTGGAGCCAAGCCTCAGTGTCACCAGGCTGCTGGGTAAATCAGGCTTCCTCAGTAAATTCACCTCTCCCCTCAGCTTGGTGCTTCTCCAAGCCAGCTTATGTGCTCCCCAAAGCTATGGGGGTGATCCAGGCAGCCAAATCCACAGAAGTTAAACCCCTTTCCATCTTCTATCAGAACCCTCTCTCTCTTGGAGAGTGCTCCCTCACACAGGGAGTGGGAGTCATGGATGTGGGATTCGCAGCTCAAACCAGCCTTTTTCCCTGCAGGTGGGGCTCAGCCATTTGTGTTAACCACCTCTGGCAGGCTTAAAACTCACAAATCTCTGAATGGTATATATTGTGAAAATTTTGATTTTTACCCACAATAAAAAATAAATAAATTAAAAAAAAAAACAACTCACGAATCTCTACTGATCACTCCACGCTGTCGATCTGCCTGCAGCTAGATGTCCCAAGCTTCTCGCTCCATGCGCCCACAGCACCGACCCCCCAGGCAGGACCCTGTCCACAATTGGCCATCCTCAGAGAGCTAGTCAGTGAGTGCCCTCCTAAACTGATGCCATCTTGCCTCTCTTAATTGATTTTTTTAAAAAAATTATTGAACCAACCTTGCATCCCTGGAATAAACCTCACTTGGTCAATATGTATAATTCTTTTTATATATTCCTGAATTCTCTTTGCTAATATTTTAAGTATTTTTGTGTTTATATTCATGAGGAATATTGGCCTATAGTTGTTTATTTTTTGCTTGTTTTTTTTTTTTTTTTTTGTACTGTCTTTGTCTAGACAGTTTGAATTCAGGGAAATAAAATGAACTGGAAAGTCTTTGCTCCTATCTATTTTCTGAGAAGTGATTGTGTAGAATTTGTTAGATTCTTCTTTAAATGTTTGGTAGACATCTCCAGTAAAACAATCTGGGTCTGGAATTTCTTTATTGAAAATACTTAATTATGAATTCTATTTCCTCAAAGTTATAGGACTATTTAAATTGTCTATTTCATTTTGGGTGAGTTGTGGTAGTTTGTGTTTTTTGGGGAATTGGTCCATTTCATCCAATTCAAAATTTCTATATGGAATTATTTGTAGTGTTCCTTTATTAAATTTTTGATGTCCTGCAGGGTCCATAGTGATATTCCCTATTTCAATTCATGATATTGGTAATTTGTGTCTTATCTTTTTTTTTTCTTCTTTGATTTCTGCTCTTATTTTTATTAGTTCTTTCCTTTTGTATGCTTTGGGTTTATATTGCTCTTTTTTTAGGTTCTTGAAATAAAGTTTAGATTATTGATTTGAGACTTTTCCTTTCTTCCAATGTAAGCATATGGTACCATAAATTTCCCTCTCAACACTGCTTTGTGTCCCACAAATTTTGATATATTTTTGCAGTGCAGGTCTGACACCAACTACTTGGAGTTAGTCCAGGTTAAAGGGACAGACTTACGCAACTATCCTCACATTCAATATAAGCTGCAAGTTTGGTGGTTCCCAGGGCCACCTTCACTTCTGACCAACTGGCAATAAATTTCTATAATTCACTAGTACAACACATAGACCTCAAGAAAGCACCATGCTTACTATTACAGTTTTGATGTAGCATACAGGATACAGATGAGAACCAGCCAAAAGAAGAAACATGTAAGATGAATTTCACAAATGAAAAGATTCCATGTCATCTCCCCTGGAGTCAGGATGTTTCACCCTGCCTGCTCACTGGTGGGCACATCAGGGAGCTTTATGCCCATAGTTTTTATTGGGGTTTGCTTACATAGCCATGGTTGATTGAATCAATTCCCAAGTAGTTGAAGTCAATTTCCAGTCCTCCTCTCTTCCCTAGTGGTGAGGCTCAAAACCCCAACTCTCTAATCACATTGTATGTATTTGTGACAAGGTCAGCCCCCACACCAAGACTGATACCACCCTGAGTCATCTCTTAGCATAAACTATCAGCTATGGCCCAAGGATCCACCATGAATAAAAGAGACACTGTTATCACTCAGGAAATTCCAATGATTTAGTGGTTACCCTGATCCCAGGGCCTGGGCAAAGGTCAGACCTCTTTTTTGGAGGCCAAATTCCTTACTATACAGTTGTATTTTCATTTTCATTCAGTTCACTATATTTTTTATTTCCCTTTAAAATTCTTCTTTGACCTTGTATTCTTTACAAGTGTCTTGCTTAGTTTCCAATTGTTTGGAGATTTTCCTTTTATTTTTCTGCTACTCATTTTTAGTTGGATTCTCTTGTGGTCAGAGAAAACATTCTATATGATTTCAAGCTTTTAAATTTGCTGAGGACTTTTTATGGCCCAGAATATAGTCTCTCTTGGTAGATACTTTGTGGGAACTTGAAAAAAATATGTTTGGCTGTTGTTATGTGGAGTGTTCTATAACTGTTGACTAGATCATGTTGGTTGATGGTGTTGAGTTTTCCAATACATAAATATGGTATATCTATTTATTTGGTATGCATTTGGTATGTCCTTGCCTATTTTCTTTCTAGTTGTTCTGTTAATTGTTGAGAATATTGAAATCTCCAAGTATAATGTTGAACATTAATTTTGTTTAACTTTTAGAGGAAAGAATGATTCAGAATAGATTTACCAACTTTATATAGCTCTTCTTTATGTTGTTTTCATGTATAGTCTAAGTATACAGCAGCTTGATATCTGAGATTTACTGGCTGTGTTCCACTCCCCTAATTTTATTTACATGTTTTCTTTCCTTAGTTTCTATTATCCATCTCATGCTTAGTTTATTTTTTATAATATACTTTTTAATTTTTTAAAGAAGATACTTAGAATACATAAATGTTACATTAAAAATATGGGGGATTTCTATATGCCCCTTTCCCTACCCCTCATACATTTTCCCATATTAGCAACAGCCTTCATTAGTGTGGTATATTTGTTACAACTGATGAACACATTTTGGAGCATTGCCACTAAGTGTGGATTATAGTTTACATTGTAGTTTGCACTCTTCCCACACATTTTGTAAGTTATGAGAAGATATATAATGGCCTGTACCTGTCATTGCAGTGTTATTCAGGACAATTCCCAAGTCCCAAAAATGCCCCTATATTATACCTATTTTTCCCTTTCCCTCCCCTCAGAACTTCCAGTGGCCACAGTTTCCACATTAGTGATAACAGTTCTTCTATTGCTAGAATCACAATAAGTCATATTTGGTTTTGAATCCACTCTCAGCAGAGGAATTCTGCTCAGTGTGGAACCCTGACCAGGGAGGGAGATATGGCTAATCAATTTCTCAAGAGTTTATAGGGGCTAGATTTTCTGTGAGACTCTTGTCCTCACTGGCTGTTGAAGTGAGTAAATCCCCTTCTGGTTTCAGCCACTTTTCTCATTGATGTGACACATTATGCAGTGAATAGCTCTTGGCTCTTTTGGGGTTTGTCATTTGCCCTATTTATTCTGTCTTCTTTTCCTTGGACATAACAATACAGTTCAATTGTTGAAGCTGTTGGTGATTTCTCCTTACCACCTGGTATATTATAATTCCTGGGGTTACCTCCTCACCTAATTTTGTTGTAAAAACCACTCATGCATTTTGGATTTGTCTCTCTTGTCCCTCTATATGTTTTGATGTGGGAATTTAGGGAGATTTAAAAATGTGCTACTATACCCCTCACATATATTTATTTATGTGAATGAATAGAGTCAGTACATTTTCATTCAGAACTTTAAAAATGAAATTGTTACATTTTATTAATATCCTTGCTACATTATATATTTGCATTTTTTGCATATATTCTTATATTCTTTTAAAAACAAATAATATGTGCAACTGCATTTAAAAACATTCATTAATAATTTCTTGGGTGGTTTTAGGCATATTTTAATCGATTATTTAGTAGATTAAATATTTCAAACATTGGTAACTATGTTTTAATATGTCCTATACAAATGGTTTTAAAGATGATTTTGACAATAATACCTATTGATATGGATTTTTGTACTGAATGCTCATCTAAATTTCTCATTTAAAATATTTTTGATTACTTTGTGTTGCAGATGAATACTAATTTTTCTTCAGCTGTGTAATAGAAATAAATGAATTGAGAAGGGAAGTGTTTTTGTCAAAGGAGGGTGATCGGTAATTTTTCTATCAGGAAGTGGAATTGAAAGGATATTGTAGGATACATTCATGAAATCAGTTTACTTTTTTATAAAATTTAACTTTTATAAAAAAACTTTTATACCTACCAAAAAGTGTGCTAATCATAAGTATACAATGAGATGCATTTTCATGAAAAAAAAAAAAAAAAACCCACCCTGCTTATTATCTGCTAGATCAAGAAATGAAATGTTATCATAGTGCTCAAGTGTTGCATGTACTCATTTCTAATTATGCCTCTGTTATTCATCTCCCAGTAAGGATTACCACTATTCTACCTTCCAACAACATAGATTAGTTTTGTTTATATTTGAACTTCATATAAATGGAAGTATACTGTATATATTCCATTTTTAAGTAATTTTGTTGAAATAATAATCCATATCCCATAAATTCACTCCTAGAAAGTGTGCAATTCAGTGGCTTTCAGTATATTCATAGAGTTATGCAATTTTCACCATAATCAATTTGAGAAGTTTTCATTAGCCCCCCAAATAAATCCTGCCAATGTTAGTCATCTCCCTCAGCCCAACAATCCTTGTATTCTCCACTCAGCTCAGAAGAACTACTGATCTACTTTTTTAGATCTTCCTATTTTAGACATTTCATATAAATGAACTTGTATTGTATGTGGTCCCTCCATCACTGAGCATTGTGTATTCAAGTTACATCCATGTTGTAGTATGTGTATCAGTGCTTTCTTTCTTATTATTACCATTGAGTGACTATACCAGGTTTTATTTATCTATTTATCAGTTGCTGAGTTTTTGGGCTGTTTCATTTTTTGGCTAGGTACACTCATGTCCAACTTTTGTGTAGATACATGTTTTCATTTCTCTTGGGCATATACCTAGGAATGGAATTGCTGGGTCATATAGTAACTCTCTAGTTCATATTTTGATGAATTTTTGCACTCTTTTTCAAAGTGGCTTAACTGCTTTACATTCCCATCAGCAGTGTACGAGTGTTCCACTTTTTCCACATCTTTTTCAACACTTGTTATTGCCTGTTTGATTATACCCCCCTTTGTAGGTGTGTGAAGTAATAGCTTATTGTGGGTGTTGTGTGTGGGTGTTGTGCAGTTCCATGAATTTTAAAAAATTCTTCAAGTACCATATATACACCTAAAATTTCTCCTTTTAACCACCTTCAAATGTATAATTCAGTACTTTTAATTACATTCACAATATTGTCTACCATAATCACTAACCATTGCCAAAACATTTCCATCATCCCAGAGAAACTCTGTACATTTTAAGCCTTAGCTCCCTATTCCCTACCTCCACCATATCCCCCAGTAACCCATATTTTAGATTCTAAGTTTGTTCATTTTAAGTATTTCATATCAATGAGATTATATAATATTTGTACTTTTGTGTCTAGCTTATTTCACTCAACATGATATCTTTAAACTTCATCCATGCTGTATGTATCAGAACGTCATTCCTGTTTATGGTTAAATAATATTCCACTGAGTATATACCACATTTTGTTTTTCCATTCATTGGTTTATTGAAACTTCGGTTGCTTCCATCTTTGGCAATTGTGAATAATACCACTATGAATGTCTGTATGCAAATATCTGTTCAAATCCCTGCCTTCAGTTATTTTGGTTATGTACTGAGAAGTGGGATAGCCAGATGTGACAGGTTCAAGTTATTTTATGAATCCCCAAAAGGAAAAGATTATGTTCTAAAGCTAATCTATTCCTTTGGGTATGGTACCCTTTGCATTAAACTCAGTTGAGGGGACTTTGATTAGATTACTTGATAAGATTGCTTTAGGGCTTTTGATTTTACTACATCAGTGAGGTGTGATTCAGGCTGTCTCTCTGTCCTCTTACTGGGTCTGATATAGATGGAGACACAGAGAGACACACACAAAGGCAAAGGGGGCTCTGCCATATCTGGTCCAGCCATGTGTAAGAGAGAAAGGAAACTGCTGTATTTGATCCTGCATGTGGAGAGAAAGGACCCCAGGTGTGCCCACAGCTGAGCCTGAGAGTGGAGGGCCCAGTAAGAGACATGTCCTGTGCCTAGTTGTCCACAGCTGAGCTCCAGGAGATGATGATAGATTCTGGAGGGGAAGACAGAGACCTTGGGAGAGATTAGCAGACATCTTGCTTCATCATATGGCAAGTGACTTTGGTGAGAAAGCATGTCTTTTGGTGCCTTGGGTTGGACTTTTTACTGCCTTGGAAATGTAAGCTTTTACCCCCAAATAAGTCCCCTTTATAAAAGCAATCCATTTCTGGTTCTTTGTATTGGAAGCCCTCTGGTAAACTAAAACACCTGGTCATATGATAATTCTATATTTAACTTTCTGAGGAACTGCCAAACTGTCTTCCAAAGAGCTGCACCATTTGGCATTCCTACCAGCAGTGAATGCATGTTCCTATTTTCTATTTCACCACAGTCTCTCCAACACTAGTAATTTTCTGTTTTTTTTTTTTTTTTTTTTAATAGTAGCTATTTATTTCAGTGGGGGTGAATCTGTAGCCTTTGGTTTTGGTCTTTATTTTCCATAATGACTAATGATGTTGGGTATCTTTTCATGTGCTTTTTTGGGCAATTTGTGTATCTTCTTTAGAGCTGTACTTATTTAAAATTTTTTGCTCATTTTTATTTTATTTTTTAGAAGAATTTATTGAAATATATCATTCATACATGAACATACATAAACTATAAGTGTTCAGTAAACATCATGAACTTACAAAACAAACATGCATAACATCATACAGGGCTCCCACACATCACACCCTCCACAAACACCCTGCATTCTTATGAAACATTTGTTAACAAATCATGAAAAAGCATCATCAAATTATTACTACTAACTATAGTCTGTATCTTCCTCCCCTATACATATTTTAAGGATTTTTTTTTTTATTTTTATCTTTATCCATTTTATCCCCTACCCTGTTTTCACTGTTTCTGTGTCCATTTGCTGGGTGACTCTGTGTCCATTTCCTGCCCTCTCTTCTCATTCTTCTCCTCCTCTCTTTACTGGCATTCGATCCTTGGAACTTCCCAGGTGGGAGACAGGCATCCTACCATGTGCACCACCTAAATTCCCAGCCTTTCAGTGCATCTCGCCCTGGCTCTCCCTTGTGTCACTCTCTTGTTACATCATCATTGTGCCATGTGGCTTGAGAGGCCTGGTGGTGCACACACACATGTGGCTCACCCACTCGTGGGGCCTGGCAGCATACCCACATGTGAGACCTGGTGGCTCACCCATGCATGGTGCCTGGCAGTGCACCCACACACAGGGCCTGGTGGCCCATGCATCTTCAATATTTTTCTTTTTTTATTTTTACTGGGAGGTCCTGGGGATTGAAACCAGTTCCCTCCAAAAGGGAGATTGATGCCCAACTACCTGAGCCTCATCCATCCCCCTGTTACATCTCTTAAGGTTGACCAAAGATACCCAAAGTTACAGTCTTTTCCCACACAGGATGGTGATATAATAAATCAGGCTTAGTTTATCACCAGCATTCCTAAAACCAGACCTAGGGAGAAAAACTAGGTCTGGGGACACATGCATGGTTTCTAACATAGTGAATGTTTAGCCTACCCTGATTATCAGAAAATCAGGACAGCAAGAATATTCACATTGCTCATTTTAAAATCAGGTTGTTTGTGTTTTTGTTTTTGAGTTGTAGGATTTCTTTATATACTTTGGATATTAAATGTTTATTGGATATGTGGTTTCCAAATATTTTCTCCCTTTATGTAGGTTGTCATTTTAATTTCATGATAAAGTCCTTTCAGGTGCAAACGTTTTAAATTTTGATGAGGTCCCATTTATCTGTTTTTTCTTTTGTTGCTTGTGCTTTTGTTGTAATCTCAAAGAAACTGCCTAACACAATATGCTTTCCTATTTTTTTTATTCTAGTAGTTTTAGGCTTCTGGCTCTTATGTTTAGGTCTCTGATCCATCTTGAGTTCATTTTTTTATATGGTGTGAGGTAGGGTTACACCTTTATTCTTTTGCAGATGGAGGTACAATTTTCCCAGAACTATTTGTTGAAGAGGCTGTTCTTTCCCAATTGAGTAATCTTTGCCCCCTTGTCAAAAATCAGTTGGCCATAAATGGTGCTTGATTTATGAGCTGCCAATTTGATTCTATTGGTCTATCTGTCTGTTCTTATCTCCTATGATGTTTTGGTTACTGTAGCTTTGTGATTGGGAAGTGTAAGTACTCCAACTTTGTTCTTGTTTTCCAAGATGGCTTTGGCTATTCAGAGCCCTTACCTTTCCATATAAAGTTAACAATTTATAATTCCAATTCTGAAAAGAAAATTGTTAGAATTTTGAGTTGGATTGTGTTTAATCTGAAAATGTCTTTTGGTATAATTGACATCTTAGCAATATTTTGTCTTCCAGTTCATGAACACAGAATATCCTTTCATTTATTTAGGAATTCTTTCATGTATTTTGGCATGTTTTGTAATTTTCTTTATACAATATCTTTACATTCTTATTCCCACATATTTGATTCTTTTACTTCCTATTGAAATGGAATGTTTCATTATTTAGTCTTCTGATTGTTCATTGCTAATGTATATAAACACTACTGATTTTTGTGTGATGATCTTGTACCCCGTTAATTTGCTGAATTCATTCATTCATCCTAAGAGGTTTTCTTGTAAAATTTTCAGGATTTTCTGTATATAGGATTCTGCAAATAGAAAAAGTTTTGTTTCTTTCTTTCCCATCTGAATGCCTTTTATTTCTTTTTCTACCCTAATTTCTCTAACTAGATCTTCTATTATAATGTTGAATAACAGTGGTGACAGTGGGTGTCCTCGTCATATTTCTGATCTTAGAGGGAAGGCTTTAAGTCTTTCACCAGGGAGTTTGATATTAGCTTTGCATTTTTCATATATGCTCTTTATCACGTTGAGGAAGTTTCCTTCTATTCCTAAATTTCTAAAAAAAATTTGAATCAAGCAGGGGTGCTGGATTTTGTCATTATCAGTAGTGACTACTTTTTTTTATTTTTTTTAATTTATTTTTATTTATTTATTCCCCCCCCATTGTGTTTTTGTGCTCTCTGTGTGCTCTCCGTGTCCATTCACTGTGCACTCTGTGTCTGCTTTCCTTCTTTTCTCATCGTTTCTTTAGGAAGCAACAGGAACTGATCCCAGGACTTTTGATGTGGGAGAAAGACACTCAGTCACTTGAGTCACCTCAGCTCCTGGTTTGCTGTGTCTCCCATTGTCCCTCCTCTGTGTCTCCTTTGTTGCATCATCTTGTTGCACCAGCTCACTGCATGGTCCAGCTCTCCACGTGGACCAGCTCGCTTTCACCAGGAGGCCCCAGGAATCGAACCTAGGATCTCCCATATGGCAGATGGGAGCCCAATCACTTGAGCCACATCTGCTTCCCTCAGTAGTGACTTTAAATATAAATGGATCAAACTCCCTGGTCAGTAGTTAGAGATTGATAGAATTCATATGAAAGCACGACCCAGATAATTGCTGTCTACAAGAGACTCGTGTTAAATTCAAAGAAAAAGTGTTTGAAAGTGAAAACATGGGAAAAATAAACCATGCAAATAGTAAACAAAAGAGAGCTGTGGTAAATACACAAATATCATATAAAATAGACTGATAAAAACAGTTATGAGGGACATAGATGGTTATTATATACTGATAAAGGAATCAATTAAACAAGAAGATGTAGCAATTATAAATGTATATGCACCTTATAGCACTGCCTCAAAATATATGAAGCAAATATTGACACATTTGAAGGGAGAAGGAGATTATTCTACATTAATAGTGGGGGATTTCCATACACCACTTAAAATAATGAATAGAATATCTAGACAGAAGATTAATAAGAAAATAGAAGATTTGAATGATACTCTCAACTAACTAGACTTAACATATGGATAACTTCCAGGTTGGGTAACTATAAACAAGGTACACTGGCTGACTTGAATGGATGATGAGAAATTTGAAATTCATGTGTGAGGCAGGACATTTCTTTTTTCAGCAGAGATATCCAGGGCATTGCAGGAAATCTAACAGCTCTGGTGTTGTCTATTAAATATCATTAATAACCTCAGTTATTACTCTGAAACTTGCCAAATATTCCCTGTGTGTTAGTCCCCCATTGAGAACCCCTGCTTCAGGAACACTGACCTTGCATGGAAAAGCCCACATCGCAGGTGATCTAATCATAGAGCATCCAGTATGTTAAAATTAGCCTTGTGTATTTCCTTGGAATCACCAAAGTAAAGTTGTGGAATGGAGCACATTTACTTTTTTTTTTGCAATGCAGCACATTTACATTTTAAAAAAAGATTTATGTATTTTATTTTTTTTATTTCTTTCCCCAGATAAATCACTTCAGGGCTTATCTTGTTCCTTTAATTGGGCCATATCTTCCTGTGTCTTGGTATGGATTGTAATTTTTTGTTGGTGTCTTGGCATCTGTCATACCAGTTGTATTCATTCTCAGTGCAGTTTCTTTTAGTTTAAGGCTTTCTTGCCCTTTCTTCTTTGCTGGTTGTGTAGTAGTAGCTGAGGATGTATTTGGCACTATAATCTGTGGAGACTCAAGCTGCCTGCATTTCCCCAGGGACCAATGAAGATTCTCTTACCTTTCTCCATTGCCAGGGGTAGGGACAGAGCCACAGCTATGTGTCATAATCCAAGTTGTGTAGTCCTGGAGTGTAGTTGCTCAGACAGACTGATGAAGCTTCATATCCCTTTCTCCCCTACTTGGGGCAGGGATGGAGCTGCAGGTGTGGGCATCAATCTATGCCATGTTCATCCAAAATGACTGCAGTTGTCCTGGTACTTTTCTGACTATTCAGTCTGTGCCAGCCAAATATACCTACAGTTACTTGGAGAAGTTGGTTCAGGTTCTGTAGTCTTCCTCCCTGCCAGATGTGGAGCTGGGGCTTAGGTTAGAGCTGCAAATTGATCTGGATGGAAAGAAGCCAGTCCCTACCAGCACTGTGATTTTCAGTCTGCCCTGCTTCCCTTCATGCTGGGGACAGAGTTAAAATGGCAGCTACCAGCCTCTTTCTGACTTGGACAGGTTTAAACTTTAGCTGTTGTTAGGGTTCTAATTTAGCCATCCAGATTTACTAATCAGTAGCTGAGGTTGGTGCCCAACCATCTCTTCCTCCCCATTTTTGGGGAATGGAGCTTCCAATTCCAGCTGCAGAATAGCTCCTGAGATGGCTTGTACCATCAGTGGAGGATGGGCACCGGCCTCCACAGTGTGGAGGGCTCTACTCATGAATATTCTCTGCAAATGAGCTCTCCTCCTACCATTCTTTCCACGATATTGCAGGATGCTCTTTTGGTCACCTGGAGCCCCCAAACAGGTACTTTAGATAAACTGGGAGACTACTAACTGCTCTGTAGCTGGAGCTGACTCCAGGAGCTCCTCACTGTGTTGTCATCTTGCTGGTTTTCTCTCATATATTTCTTTTTAATATTTACAAATACCCTGAGGTGTCTTTATTCTTATTCTTATTTTATTATTGAGGACACTGAGGTTTTGAAAGGTTAAATAACTTATGGTTACTGTGCTAATGAGTGGAGGAGCCAAGATTCACAGTAAGTCTGCCTCATTCCAATCTCAAGCTCTCAACTGCTTTGCTAAACTGCTATGATTACAACACATACACATACAAACTCCCTGACAACTACAGTATTTTGCTTTGGAATAAATTTATTTATTTTTCAATATGTGTGTCCTGAGATTCTGAAAATTTCTACTCAAAACTAAAATAACATTACAGTTCAATGATTCAACTTGGCAGAATAGTAAACATTGTCTTTCTCTTCCATCTTGCCCTTTATCTCCATTGAACACACTCCTTTTTGTTCCTTTACCTATAACTTGGAGTTTTAGTAGAAAGAATAGAAGGAATGGTTTATAGGACTTGGGCTTTGGCATAAGCTTTGGTTGGCCTCCATCCTGCATATAACCAAACCATCATCACCTCCTATCAGAAATATTGGATCAGTTTATCTTATCCATTCTTTAGCCTTCTTACAGGTAGAGTGAAAGCTAATGGCAAACCCAGTGATTCCATCATGATAATTTTATCTGTCGTTTATTTGTTCATTAGATATAAATTTTAATGAATTATCAGCTTGATTCTACTCAAGATTCCATGAATCATTTTCATCTTTCACCTGCCAGCTTAATCTATTGTCTGATTGCAATGAGTAAGCTGATCAAAATCTTTCAGCCTCTTATTATTAAGCTTTAATATAAATTGCAGAGTATTATGTTCTCAACAAAGAAGATTTATACTGATTATATTACCCAATATAATGTTAGCATATTTGCTCCTCCAAAATTCTTGTAAAGGATAAAAATATCCAACAAAAAACAGCTTGGCTTAGTGTGTTCTTGGGTGAGTGTTTCAATAGGAAGAACAAATACCACAATTTTATTGTGAATGACACAGCTTCCTTATTGTGGGCCTACTGTAGCTTTACAAAGGGATTTCATTTAACTTTGAAGTGCTGTTTTCATTTATGAGTATGTTAATGTATTCAGTCATTTCCACAACAGATATTTGTCAGATGGCTCCATTGATTTATTCAGTCATTCTCTCAACAGATATTTGTAAATTGTGTTGAATGAGTACAATGTGCTGGACACTCTGCTAGACATTAGATATTTAGAGTTAAGATGTGGTGCTTGAAAATCTTTGGGGGAAATAGGGTTAATAATGACACATCAAATAATTATAAATATTTTAAGTGCTGTAAAGACTAAATTGCATGCTTAGCACTTAAAATAGGTAGGTGCTAAAGTTTGAGTATAGTGTTTTATTCAGCCGTGTGTCATGGATCCCCAGGACTGACTGAGGTTTGATGAGTTGCTAGGAACTCACAGGCTCAGCAAATAGTCATATTCATGGGTAAGATTTATTACAGCAGGATACAAAGAAAATCAACAAAGGGAAAAGGGACAGGGATGAAATCAAGAGGATACTAAATACAAACTCCCAAGAGTCCTCTGTCACTGGATTCATAGAGGAAAGGCTTAATTCTACCAGCAATGAGTCATGACAACATATGTGGGATTTGTTTGACTGTTGAGGCTGGCTTGAGCCTAGAGGTGTAGGATTTTTATACCCTCTCCCTACCACATACCAAAATTCCAGGCTCCTGGAAGGAAAACAAGTGTTTAGCATAATCCACTTTTTTTTTTTTGTAGAAGCAGTTTGGGTACAGGAATCCACCCTTATCAGTTAGGGAATGGAGGGCAACAGTCCTAAAATCCAAATTTCCAGATGCCAGCCAAGGGCCAACTTTGTAAGCAGGCTTTATCAAGGATAGCAGTCTCAAGTTTGCTGTATTCACTTTTTCTGCATAAGCAGTTCAACTAATTTAAGTGATTTAAGAATTTGCTCTTTAATTTAATAGCTTATTAAATGCCTCCTAATTTTCAGGCATTGAACTAAGGAGTTATGGAAACTGATAAGATACAGTTTCCAATCTGTTGATATCTTTCAGCCAATGGCCACCAGGGCCACCTCTGTAGTTGAACAGAACTGGCCTTATTGGCTCCTGCACAGAGGCAGAAGGTAACACATATTGGGGGGCCGACCATGGCATTTATGAAAGAAGGTGTTAGGTGTGGCTTGTTGAGAGATTGGGTTTATGTTAGTTGATTTTCCTTTGGATTGGGTGCTGTCAAAAATGGGGGTATTTAAAGTAAAATTAAGATTTAATTTAAATTAAAATTAAGATTGTGAATCTTAATTTTTTTATCCAGGAGGCAGAAGAGTGTGGGGCTAAATCAATACTTGGTGAACAGTTACATATTTAACCAGGGAAGAGGGACAGGTTTTCATCATTTCTGTGCTGAGAAATGATTATGGAATGGTCTTGCTCTGTCACGCTTATAGAATGACGTTGTGAGATGGATAGAGAATTGAAAGGACTTTCACATCTACTGGTTAGTAGATATGAAGGTGTGTGGGAGAGAAAGGAGTCATAGATGATTCTGGAATATGGACTGACTTGGCATTCTGGGCACATGGCAGTGCATTTTCTGAGGAGTTTTCAACATGTAGATGGTGGCAGAAAAGAAAGACATGGACATGAAAGAGATTATTAGGAGGCAAAGTATGAGAAAGGAGGAGAGTTGAAGGTGTTTCCAAGGAATCCTGACCCCTACCTCAATTATGGCTTCTATTGCTTTTCTCAGAATGTTTTTCACTGTATTTATAGTACTTAAAATTGCTTGGAATTATTTATTCATATGGACCTTTTTTGTGTGAATAGCTGTGTTGTCCACAAAATTGGAAGCTCCCTTAGAGCAGGCTGTTAATGTAACATATGCTTAGTAACTAAGTGGTTGAAACATAGTATGGAATCCAGAAATGTTTGTAAAATGAGTGAGTACCTAAGAAAGAGTGACCAGAAGGTTAGGAAGAGAACCAAGAAGGAGAGATATTCAGGAAGCCAAGAGGAAAGAGTTTCAAGAAGGTAGGCATGCTTACTAGTTCCATGTGTTAGAGATATTAAGAAGGTTGAGAACTAAAAAGGGCCCATCAAATTGGCATTACTAGAGGTCAGTGTTTTTAAGTTTTGGATGCTTGAGAATAAAGCCAGGTTTCATTTTGTTTGGCATAGAATAGGAGTAGAGGAAGCAAGGGACATAGGTTACTAAATTTTGCAGTGTAGAAAACAAGTTGATGCACTTATTTTATTGTCACCAAAATCTTGAGAGGTAAACAAGACCTGTGCTAGCCTCCCATTTAGAGATTAGGCATCTGTGGTTTAGTGGAGAGAAAGTACTTTGTCTGAAGTTGTCATATCTAGTTAATAGCAGGCAGACCTTGGGTTTGAATACAGGTCTTCTGATGTCAAGGCTTAGTACATTTTCTACAACATGGCAGTTTGTTAACTAATCAACCTACTGCCTGAGCATTGAGATTGAACTTTATTTTATGGAATATGTAAATCTTGTGATGTAGTCTGTCATTTTGGCATAAGGCCACATGACTGCCTTAAATGAAGAACATGACTGAAATGTTCTCAGAACATTAGAATTTCTCTGTGCTTCACTCTGGCATTGGATTATCTAGAAGTCTTGTTTAACTAGCAAGAGTGAGAGGGATTCATTCTCAGTCCTAATTAGAGTGAGATGCTAATGCTGAAAGGATGCTTCACCTGTAACTTAGATGAAAGTCTTGGTTATGTTATAAACATAGACATGAAAAATATGGGGCTTAAAATAGGCTTCTGTAGCAGTTTGGCAGTTTGATATAGTTATGAATTCCAAAAATAGATATTGGATTATGCTTGTAAACTGGTCTGTTAACATGGGCATGATTAAGTTATGATTAGGGCATTGACTGGGCCACATTAGTAGGGCATTGAGCCCCACCCCTGGGTGGGTGGGGAATCAAATATAAAAGACATGGCAAAGGACAGAGTTTTAATAGTTCTGATGTTGGAGTATTGAGCTGGAGCCCCAGGAAGTAAGAGAGCTTGGTCATGAGGAAAGAGAAAAGGCCTCAGGAAAAGACATGAGCCATTCACCTGAGAGTCTACAGCTGGTCTGTGGAGGGAGGCAAAGCCTAAAGAGCCTCATAGTCTACAGATGACCTTGTGGAGGAAACAGAGGAGTTGAGCCCAGAGAGAAATGGAGCCCTGGGAAGAGAGGAACCCAAGAAGCCTGAACACTTTATAAAGACCAGCCAATTTCTGGTATTTTGCATCAGCACCCCTTTGGCTGACTAACACAGTTTCTCATCATGCCATTATATGTCTAATAAAGAAGTTTTGCTTTTTTGAAGCTTTTCAGTGTTAATGTTCATAAACATAGATTAAAATGATTCTTAACCAAGGTGATTTCTTTACATACCACATTGGATTTTTGTTTTATATTGCTGCTTCCAAATTAAAGAAATAAACCAAGAACTATACATTTTTTCTGGAGCTATGGTCTTTTTGCCCTTTTGCTGTAGATTACAATGGCTTCAGGAGTTTTTCACTGTCCTTGTAGTAGCACTAGCTACAACATTTCAAGTGTGACCTTGTTATGTAAATTTTCAAATCACTGGTTTGAAGATAGAATGGAGTTTTGGGATGACTTCCCAGGTTTTGCTGAAAAATCACTTTAATTATCATTAACTGGTTGCTTCTGCCATCTCTTCTTTACCGGTATTATCAAATGACAAACCTGTGTGCCTATTTGCAGTGGCTTACAAATAGAGCTCTGTATTTCAGAAACATCTTCAGGATTCTCATTTTTTTTATCCCCTTGGCTTTTTCTCCTAATAGAATAAATATTATTTGTCATGGGCTAAATAGCTTCATAAAGATTGAGGTGAAATTGTAAAGGATTTGTATTTCTCAGGAAACCCTTTAAGCTGTTTGCTGAGCACTGTGCATGGTGATTTAGTTAAGGTATTGGAAAGATTGTCATATTCATTCTTTCTTCTTTTTTCAATCTTTAGTCTGTCATCCTGTTTTTAAACCATTTTCCTCTTTTATTGATTTACAGAAGTATAAACATGACAAATATGCATTCATTTCTTCATTTATTTAACAAATATTATTTTCCATACATTTTTGCCAGGTATACTTCTTGATGTTGGAGATAAAACAGTTAAGTTCTTATTTGCAGTTGACTGGTGAGATACAATTTAATAAATAAATAAAAATGATATAAAATAGTCATTATGTCTATAAAGAAAATATAAAATAGAATAATGAATAGAAGGTGATGGGGGTATTATTTTGGATAGGAGGGTCTCTCTTAGGAGGTGACATTTAATTAGGGACTAGAATGATATTAGGGTGTGAGCCAATGACTCTCTGGTGATGGATGAATTTTCCAGGCAGAGGGAACCACAGGTCCAAAGGTCCTGAGGTAGGACAGTGTCTGAAGTCAAAGAACAATTGGAGCAAAGGGAATGAGGAGACAGAGTGGAAGGAAGTGAGGTTGGGAGTTGGGACCAGATAGCATCATGCATTTTGGACTATGGCAAAGACTTAAGAATTGTGTTCTAATAGTGATGGGTGGTTATTGGAGGGCTTTGGTTATGGGGGGTGCATTGTCTGATTTAAATTTTGGAAGCAACGCTTTACTAGTCTGTGTAGATAATAGATTGTAGGAGAATAAGCAGAGGGACAAGAAGGGAAACTATGTCATAAGCCAGGTGAGGGGTGATGGCTTGGGCCAGGTGCTATTGGAGGAGATGGGAAGAAAAGGTTGGATTCTGGGTGTATCTTGAAGATAGAGCTAACGTAATTCAATGATGAATTATTGGATGTCAGTGTGAGAGCAAAAGAGGCATCAAAGATGTCTGTGAGGTTTTTGGCCTAAGAACGAGGTAAATGTTCGTACCATTTACAGAGATTATTTTAATTGATTTATTTCATATATCTCATCCATTTCTTCAACTGATGGTTAGCCATATCAGAATGGCTTAGTTCCAAGTAGATAAATTACACTTTCATGACTCCTTGCCTTTGTACTTGTCATTTCTTCTGCCAGCAAAGATTACTCTCCACCTTTTTACCTGACAAATCTCTCCTCTTTTTCTAAAAGATTCAGTTAAAAACTCATTTTTATAAATGTTACTCAATTCTTATCTTTCCCTCACCCTCTCCTGACTATACTACCAGTGAATTTAGCTTTATTAGGTTGTTTTCAACAATTAATACCATGTGTCTCTCTATATCTGTGGGTTTCTTGGAGGCAGGGACTTCCTAGTCCATGTGTGGTCATCACAACTCCTAGAGGACAATAAGTAACTAGTTGACTGAATCAGAGAATCAGTGGTTGAGAAACTTTACATTAGCTGCAAAGTCAAAGTTATGGTGTTTTCATGTCTGACATATAAGGTTTTATTTGAATAAAATTTGATAAAATATTCATTTACTCATGTAGAGTTAATTTTAAACAGTTAATATTGACATACTATTTTTCATTTTATTATGCAATATTTCAAACACATTGAAGAATAGAGAATATAATGCCCACCATTATATACACACCTCAAATCTTCATCAAATCTTAACATCATGCCATATATGTGGCATACTTTTATTTTCCTAAGAAATAAAGCATGACAGATAATTGAGAATCCTTTTATGCTCTCCTCCATTCCAGACCCCCTTTCCATCCTGGAACTAATCTCTTTCATAAATTTGGTTTTACTATTGTCATGTATTTCTTATAGAAAGATGACATATTTATACATCTGTAAATATGTAGAATTGTTTTGTGGGTGTTTGCAGGTAGAATTTTAGTCATGGATACATTTTGCTTTAAATGTTTATTTTAACTACCATATAATACCACATTGTGTGAGAATGGCTCAATTTATCCTTTTTCAGATTGATGGACATTTAGAATGTTTCCAGAATTTTTACTATTACAAGAAATGCAGTGATAGTTTCTGCATGTCTCTTTGGGTAAATGAACAAGTGTTTCACTAGGTCAGTGGTTCACAAAGGGTGGTCCCAGGACCAGCACCAGCACCATCAGCAGGACCTGTGAGCTTGTTAGAAATGCAGATTCTTAGGCCCCATCTCAGAAATGCTGAATCAAACATCTGAATTATATTAGGAAATGGCTTCAGGAACTTTACAACTAAAGCACCTCTCATTTTTCTTAGAGTCATTTCAGAACTTTTCATTTTTGATTATCAGCTGTTCTTTTATGATGTATCAGGGTATGATTTCCTTAGCTTCTCGCATCTGTGTGTCACAAGGTTGGGTAGTGTTCGGTCTATTTTAATGCATATTTATTCTCTACAATTCTCATTCTTCTCCCTTCAGCATTTGACATGAATATTAAATGTCCTACAGGTTTCTGAGGCTCTGTTAACTTTAGTTCAGTCTCCCCCCCCCCGTTCTTTACTGTATCATTTCACTGCTCTAATTTTCATCTCACTCTTTCCTCTATTACCTCCATTCTATTATTCATTCCACCCAGGGAACTTTTGAATTTTGGATATTTTATATGTAGTGCCAAAATTTTCTTTTACATCTTTTTGTTGTTTCTGTTTCTTTGCTAAGAATTGTCTTTTCTTTCATTCTAAGAGGATTTACCTTTCTCATTGAGTTGAGACTTAATAACTCTTTTTTTCTGTTAATTCCTTCTGTGGTTCATTTGGGACTGTATCTGGTGATTGTTTTTCCCCTGGAGAATAGATCAGAGTTTTCTAGTTCTTTATATGTTATGTTGTATAATTTGGGATGATATACAGGTTGCATGTGCTTATTACATAGTTGTGAGACTCCTGAAAGATTGTTTTGGCTAGTTGAGGTCTCTTGCTATTCCACATGAATTTGAAGATTGACTTTTACATTTCTACAAAAAAAAAAAAAAAAAAAAAAAAAAAAAAAGCCACAGAGATTTTGAAAGGAATTGCATTGAATATGTAGATCACTTTAGGTAGTATTGATATTGTAACAGAATTAAATCTTATACATGGACACATGATATCTTGCCATTTATTTAGGTTTTCTTTAATTTCTTTCAGTAATGTTTCATAGTTTTCAGTATACAGAACATTCATCTCTTTGTTTAAATTTATTCTGAGGTATTTTATTCTTTTTCATGCTATAGTATATGGAATTGGTATTTAATGCCCATTTCTGATTGTTTTTTCCTGGTATGGAAAAATAAAACTGGTATTTTACTGTGTATCTTATACTCTGCAACTTTTCTGAATATTTTTATTACCTCTAGTAATTTTCTTGTGGATTCTTAGGGATTTTAAATATGAAGGATCATATCATCTGAGAATAGTGTTAGTGGGAGGTGTGGGAGGTGGGCAACATGGGAATCCCAATGGGTTCCATATAATATTTTGGGTAATCTAAGCACCTTTTAAAATATATTTTTATATATATAAATAACATTTTTGTAACCAAATGCACATATATGCATATATATTTATGTATCATTTTACAAATATTGGTATGTATTGTGAAAATTTTGATTTTTACCCACAATAAAAAATAAATAAATTAAAAATAACAATAATAATTTGCAATTTGGATCAATTTTCTTTTTCTTGCTTAATTGCCCTGGCTAGAACTTCCAGTATCATTTTGACTAGGAGTGGTAAAAGTGGGCATCCTTGTCTTGTTCCTGATCCAGGTATCAGTCTTTTGCTGAAAGCTTTCATTCTCTAACCATTGACTATGATGTTAGCTGTGAGGTTTTGTATTTATCGTATTGTGGATATTAACATTTATTCCTATTTTTCTGAGTCATTTTATTATGAAATCATCGTGAATTTCCTCAGAAGCTTTCCCTGTGTCATTAAAGTGATCATATGGATTTTTCCTCTATTCTGTTAATGTGGTGTATTGACTGATTATTTTTATCTTGAACACCACTACATTCCTGGGATGAGTCACCCTTGGGATATAATCCTTATAATATATGGAGTTTGATTTGTTTTGTCAGTGTTTTGTTGAGGTTTTTTGCTTCTGTGTTTATAAGGGAAGTTGGTCTGTAGTTTTATTTTCTTTTTCTTTTGATGTCTCTATCTGGTTTGGGTGTCACAATAATTCTAGCCTCATAGAATGGTTAGGAAGAGTTCCTACCTCTTCAGGTTTTTGGAAGAGTTTGGGAAGGATTGATGTTAATTCTTGTTTGAATGTTTGGTGCAATTCTCTCTAAAGTCAACTGCTCTTGGACCTTTCTTTCTTGGGAGGTTTTTGATTATTCAATCTTTTTGCTTTTATAGGTCTGTCAAGATCTTTTATTTCTTCTTGAGTCAGTTCAGATTATTTTTATGTTTCTAGGAATTTGTTCATTTACTCTAGTTTATCTAGTTCATTGGCATATGACTGTTCATAGTATTCTCTTATAACCCTTTTAATTTCTGCCAGATCAATGGTAATGCTCCCACTTTCATTCATTAAATAATTATTTGTACCTTCTCTCATTTTTCTTTATCAATTTTATTAATCTTTTCAAAGGACCAAATTTTGGTTTCATTGATCCTCTCAATTGTTTTTCCGTTCTTTACCTCACTTAACTCCACTCTAATCTTTATTATTTCCTTTCTTCTAATAGTGTTAGGTTTGGCTTACTCTTCTTTCCTCCAGATAAGAAGTTAGGTTATTGATTTGAGATCATTCTTTCTTAATGTAGGAATTTATAGCTGTAAAGTTTCCCAATGAGCAGTGCCTTGTTCCTTCCCATAGCTTTTGGCATGATTTTTAAAAAATTTTCATTTGTCACTAAGAATTTTCTGATTTCCCTGGTAGGTGGATTTCAGAAAATTATCTTATTGGTTATTTAAGAATGGGTTGTATATTTTCCACTTCTTTGTACAATTTCAGTTTTCCTTCTATTATTGATTTTTATATCATTCCATTGTGGTAGGAGAGAAAACTTTGTGTGATTTCAGTCTGTTAAAATTAATTGTCTTGTGCCCTAACATGTGGTCTAGCCTGGAGAATGATCCATGGGCACTTTAGGAGAATGCATGTTATACAGTTGTTGAGTGGTGTTCTATATGTGTCTCTTAGGTGTAGTTTATTTATACTATTGTTCAAATCCTCAGTTTCCTTACTAATATTCTGACTTGATTGATCCATTATTGAAAGTGGCATTTGAAGTGTCCAAGTATTGTTGTATAACTGTATTTTTCTTCTTTCAGTTTTGCCATTGCAGTTTCATGTGTTTTGTGGCTCTGTGCCTAATTGTTGATGATTGTTATACATTATTGGTGGATTGACCCTTTTACTAATATATAGTGCCCTCCATTTTCTTTTGTTGTAGTTTTTTACTTCAAGGCTATTTTTTTCTGATATTAGCATAGCCACCCCAGCTCTCCTCTAGTTACCCTTTCTATAAATATTTTTATTCATCTTGAAACTTTCAAACTCTTTTTTTCTTTGTATGTAAAGTGAATCTTTTTAAAAAAATAATGTAGATGTTCCAAGTTTTTTTTTTAAAATCCATTCTGCCAATATGTGTCTTTTGATTGGTGACCTTAATTTCTTTATTTTTGTAGCAATTACATAAAAGGCTGGATGTATTTAGCCATTTTTAATTCATTTATTGTACATCTTATACTTCTTACCCCTCATTTCCTCCATTGCTGCATTCTTTGGATATAATTGATCTTTTGTAGTGAAACAGTTTGATCCCATTCTTATTTCTTTTTCTGCATACTTTTTAGATATTTTCTTTGTGGGGTTATGTTGGAATTTATTTTTGACATCATAAATCAATGATAACCTCCTTTGAATTGACATGAACTTGCCTTCAATTTCAATACTAATAAGAAACTAAAAGTTAATAATTGTTAGATAAAATACTTATAAACAAAATTTAATTCAGAAACAAATTACATTTTAAGACATAAAGATAATTGATCCTGAAAATACATGCACATTTGAAGGCAATGACAAGATTTTGCCAAGACGACGGCAGTTCCCTTCCAAAACAAGAACCTAATACAGGGGCAAAAATCAATAATCAGATACAGAATGAAGATAGAAAAGGACAGGTGCAATAGAGGTAGTGAGAATAAAGGCCCATATTTAAGAGTGGGAAAGTACAGAACCAGTAAATATCGAGAATAAGCTGCCATGTTTTGAGTATTTTATAGAAACAATAGAAAAGGAGCTCTGTGAGGTTGGGAAAGCAATTCTGAATCATAATACTGCCAACAAATGCAAGGACAAAAGTCTTATAAAATATCCAATAGTAAAAATATTTGTGTTAATTGACATATAAAGATAACGTAGGGCAGAAAAGCAGAGTAACAGCACTTCAAAGAAATGAAAGATCTTCCTCTCCATGTACTTTGTGATATATTTTTTCAAAAACAAGATATAAGGCATTAAGAAAATGAAGCAAGATATGAAAAGACATCAGATAAGAAAATGAAGGGACAGAAATCAGGAAAGAATATGGAAAAAAATGGAAAAATCACTCCATAAGTGTAATGTAAGCTGGAAGAAACACAGCAAATGATAATGCCTTATAAGAAACAGAAGTTGAAAAGAGGAAAAAATTCAATGGAAATTAACAAAGATTGTAAAAGTTTTCAGAATAAGTCTCAAAAGTTAATGACAGGTATAGAAGGACCAATATGTAAATAACTGAAGTGTCTGAAAGAAAAAAATTGAAGCAGAGATGTGAAACAAAAAAATTATCATTTTCTTCTAGAAATAGAAGGAATGCTTTGAAGCTACATATTAAATGTGCACACTAAGCACTGACTGTGAACAACTAATGGCAATATATATTCTAGTAAAATTGATAGGCCTTAAAGAAAAAGAAAAATCCTTTGTGCATTTAGAAAAATGCAAGTGGCATAATAGAACCTTAAAATCTCATCAAATTTTTTGAAAGCAGTACATTGTGTCAGAGGAAAATGAGGTAATATATTAGTGGAAAGAAACTGTGAGTCATTTGTTTCATACCCAAGAAAATTGACTTGCATGTAGAAAGCACATTGCAGTCCAAGTTTTACAATTAGACCATGAGAAATATTGTTCCAGTGTTCCCATTCTAATGAGTAAGCACAGTTCAGAAAAGGAAGTATTTAGAAAGACATTGGACTTAGGACAGATACTAAGTATTAAATGTGCATTTATTTGTTCAACTATGACTGCATGAGGGTTGTATGAGAGAGGGCATGTCCTTGGTGGAAGCTGTTAGGGAGTCAGACATGATAATTCATGAAGCTCTAACTTTGTTTACAGTGCTTATCTCTTTTTAGGGTGCTTACCTGCATATGTATTTATTTTATTGATAAATATTAAGAAAAATAACTAATAGGATTTATATATTGTTTAATATTATAATATCTAACATTAAAAGTAAAGCCCATTTCTAAAACTCACTATAAATCTATTAAACTAAAAACCAAACTTCACTAAATTGGCTGATTAGATAATGGGTATAAGGGGTTGAGAACTCAGGCATCTCCATTTCTTTGGTATTATGCCTTCTTTCAGTCTCCAAACACCAGCTTCTCTGAGGCTTAGACAGAGACCTTCAGGTCATGCATGTTCTTTGTAGCTGTCAATGCTAGTATCTACAACACACTCACAAGTTCTGGAATCTGGGAAGGCACAGAGATGAATGGGGGAGGAAGCTGTACATGGTGACCCTACAAGCACATATATCCCTCTTCTCCAAATTAAGGAGCCATTGGATGGATGACTCAGCAACTTAGAGGTTTGTATGGGAAGGATTTCTGTCCCCTAGGTAGAAGTTCTCAGGATATCCTTCACTTCCTGTGCCTGTTATTACAGCTAGCTCTTATCTCCACTTGCATGTTCAAATAAAATAACAGATACCCTAGAGTTCCTTTCAGTTTTGTTAAATTTCCTGAAGTGCCAAAAAGAAATCTAGAAAAGTGATGGATTCTATATGTACTTGTTTCCCTTCCCCTCTTCTTCTGACCTGTTCTGCATTGCCTCTTCTTTCTCTTCATCTCTTTCACTTCCCAAATCTCTTCTCTTGAACCTAGTACAGGATAATTTCTGGAACCAGACTTGTTCTGGAACAGTGTTGACAGCTGGGGGAATGAGGGAAGAAGACATTTATGCATTTCCTAGTCACCCACTGCTGGAAAACACCTGTGTGGCCTAAGGAACATTCACAGGGAGAGGCATGAGTAGTTTGGGGGACAGGGCAGACTTGTCTCATTGGAGCTGTGGGTTCTGAGAGGAGCAGGGACCCCTCAGCCTTGTGGTCCAGAGACTATGTGGTGGGTCTTGTTCATTCCAGGAGACCAGGCCAGCAGGAGTGTGAGAGCCAGTGTGTGCAATAAGCCAGTCAGTAGCACCTTCAGACAAGTCCTCCAGAAACCTTGCCAAGTCTTGGAAAGTATTGAGGGGCAGCTGGATAACAATCTCTCTCAAATGGGAGCAAAATTCAGGTTTTATTCCTAATCCCAGGGTTTTGGATTTGGGCAAAGAGTGGAGGTTAGAAGTGTGTTCAAGGGTATATATCCCACTACACCTCTCTAGGACACACACTCACACCCCTTCCCCTGTCCTCCACATTTGCAAGCATACCTCACATACTTGCACATAGACACTCCCCAGTCCCTGTGCACAAAATCTATGCCACCTTATGGGTACACTGATGCTTATAAGAACTGTAGATCTTTATCTGGAAAATCACTTTCTTTAAACACATCCCAATCCTCATTTCTTTCAGGAGATGGAAGCAGAATGACTCTCCAGAGAAAGCCAGCAAGTATACTCTGATTTTCTTAGGTAGATTTTTCCTCAACAAGTGAGTGATTCCTGAATATGTACTGTTTTTGCTTGCTCTTAGGGTCATGCACAATTACAAAAATGAAAAACACTCTGAGGATTGGATCATGCTGTGTAGTGTTTGCTCAGGTACTTTGTTCTCTTCATGCCTTTAGAAAACAGATGGGAAACAGTGGTGAAGTAAAAGGCCCCATAAGCAAGTGTAGGGACATCTGTGGAAGGCACATGCTTTCCTTGGACATACATCTCTCAAGTACATTTTGCTTTTTTTTTTCAGCTTAAACAATGGGAGTTTATTCACTTATGGTTAGAGTCTGGGAAAATGTCCAAATCAAGGCATCTTCAAGGTTATGAGGCCTGTCTGCCTGTGATCCTTGGCTTCTCTATCACACAGCAAAGCACATGACAGCATCTGCTGGTCTTCCCCTTCTCTTCAGGATACCACTGATTTTAGCATCTTGTTTCCAAGCTTTCTCTCTCTTGTTCTGAATTCATTACATGTATAAAGAACTCCAGTACTCTGGAGACACCCAGGTCCTATATAAGGGGGGGGGGATAGCCCCAGAGAATGACACCTTATCAGTGGGCTCTATTTTGGAATCTGTGCTCCTGAGAGTGACAGAATTAGACTCAAATAAGTCCTCCCTGCACATGGTTCATCAGTCCCTTCTATTCAAACCTATATGTGATGCTGGAGTTTTTAGGTATACTTCCAGAGACTGGAGCCTCTGGCCTACCTATATGCCAGGTATGCGTGGAATCTCGGTGGAGCTGCAACTCCTACCCTACAGCTCAATGAACTCATCCAAGTCACCTGGCAAGGAGAAAACAATGGGCAATGGCCAGCCCAGGGAATGGAGAGGGCCTGCATCTGCAGGCAGGATCATCTCACCTACCATATCCATGGGATATAAGCCCTCTCTCATTTGGAGGTGGAGTGGACATCACCATCCCAGTCCCCTCAGGTTTGGGGGAAGAACTATGGACTAGAATGGACTTGATGGAATTCTGTTGTACACATATGGTGATTCTAGCAATGGAAGAAACTATAACAATGAGTTGGAGCTAGTGGCCACTTGACACTTTTGGGGCAGGGAGGGGGTGAGCAGTTGAAATACAGGGGCTTCTTTGGGTCCTGAGTACCATTGTGGCAACGGATGTAGGCCATTTTAAATCAGCACACACCACTCAGAACTGTGTGGGACAGAGTGTGGTCTACAATGTGAACTGTGGTCTATGATTGGTGGCAAGTCCCCAGGATGTGTAAGTCCATTGAGGGTGGTGGGCCACACTTGTGGGAGATGTTTGTGTGGGATGTGGTGGGAGGTGTGGGAGGTGGGCAACATGGGAATCCCAGTGAGTTCCACTAATATTTTAGGTAATCTGAGCACCTCTTAAAATATATTTATATATGTACAAATAACATTTTTATAAGCAAATGCACATATATACATATATATTTATATATCATTTTACAAATATTGGTATGTATTGTGAAAATTTTCATTTTTACCCACAATAAAAAAAAAAAAAAAAGAACTCCAGTAATAGGATTAAGTGCCATCCTGAATGAGGTGGGTCACACCTTAACTAAAGTAGCCTCATCAAATGGTCCTACATAAAATGGGTTTACACCCATAAGAATGGATTAGATTTAATCATCTGCTTTACTGGGGTATGTGCAGCTTCAATCTACCACACCTACTAAGCTTTGTTTCATATAGGGTCTGTTTCTCTTCTAGCAGTTGTCTTGGTCTTAACACAGGGAACCCAGTTCTAAGCCATCTAAACATGTCAAGTAGAGGCACACTCTCAAGAACAGTGCCCTTATTTACTAAGATCCCTGACAGCCTTCCCTGAAATTCCATCCTTACCAGAGATAGTCTATCGAGCATTGTAGCTTTCTTTGGAGAATCATACACACACACGGGTAAAAAATTGAAAAGCTGATGACAGAGAGGAAATAAGTAATACAAAAATAGAATATAAGTATTTCCTATCCATTCCACATGGAATCTATAATTACTAGATAATGTGTACCTGTGAGCAGGTGCTATTTAAATCAAAGAAGAAATGTGTTCTAAAGAAATTTACCAGATTTGACAAGATTAACACCTCAGAAATAATATCAAACCATATAAATCACAATTTAATTAAGTGCTAAACTGTGTGGAAAAAAACATAAAAAATAGTTTTGTATTCTATAGCATTGTTCCTGTTTCCATTTCCTTATACTACCAAAAAAGTAAACCAAAATAAATCAGCACCACAGAAAACAATGAAACTGGCTTGATTGGATTATGACATTTTACTAAAATGTTATACCTCCTTCTGCTAGGGCTTTGATACCATCTTTTCACTTTTCTCTTCTTTCTTTCTTTCTTTTTTTCTTTTTTAAAACCTAGCAGCTAAGTATAATGAATGTAGAAAAACTAATTAGGAAAGTGGGAAAGCTGACTCCCTCATTTTAGGGCTTGACAAGATATGTTAGCTTTTAAATTTTGAGCTCTGTAGGATGTCAGGCACTTCAGAGCAGGGGTGGCATCTCTCTTTACAGTGCTGGATGCCCAGGCATCCCATTTGGATGAAATCACTCTTTTTTTTTTTTTTTAACATAAATGTTATTTTTTAAATATATATTTTAAAAGATGCTTAGATTACACAAATGCCACACAAAATCCACAGGCATTCCCATGTTCCCCACCTCCCACACCTCCCATAACCTCCCACATAAACATCTTTCAATGGATATACACATCCTGCGGCTTTGCCACTAAGCATGGACCATAGTTCACATTGTAGACCACACTCCCACACAGTTCCGCATGTTATATACTGATGTAAAATGGCTTATATCTGTTATTGTAATATCACTCAGGATAATTCCCAAGTCCTGAAACCCCCTGTATTACAACCTTTTTTCCCTCTCCCTGCACCCAAAGCATCCTGTGACCAGTGGCTCCACCTCAATGTTGTAATTTCTTCCATTGCTTGAATCACAATATGTTTGGCCTGCCCATGTGCCAGCTGTGCCTAGCATCTTGGTGGAGCTGCAACTCCTACTCTTCAGCTCAATGGACTCACCCATGTCACCTGGCAATGAGATGGTGATGGACAATGGCCATCCCAGGGAATGCAGAGAGTCTGCAGCTGTAGGCAGGACAACCCCATCCATCTTATCCATGGGATATAAGCCCCCTCTCACTTGGAGGTAAAGCGGACATCATCATCCCAGACTCCTCAGGATTGGGGGAAGAGCTATGGACTAGAGTGGACTTACTGGTATTCTGCTATAATAGCAGTGGCTATACTAACATCAAACAAAATACAATTTAAAATTTTAAAATGTTACTTTTGAAAAAGATGGATATTTTATAATCATGAGAACATATCAATTCTTCAGGAAGATATAATAATTATAATTATATAATCATATAAGCATCTAACAGAAAATCACCAAAATACAGAAAGCAAAACTTTAAAATTGAAGGGAGAAATAGGCAATTCAAAAATATTAAGTGAAGAAACCAATACCTATATTTCAATAATGGATTAAAAAACCCTCTAAAGTAGATAAACAGGAGGAGGAGGCAAGATGTCATTGGTGTAGGAGGACACACTCTGTCTGCTCTCTGAGGACAATGGATTGTGGACAGAGTCCTGCCCAGGGGTCTGTGCTGTGGGCACATGGAGTGAGAAGCTTGGGACATCTATCTGCAGGCAGATCAATGGAGTGGACTGATCAGTAGAGATTTGTGAGTTTTAAGCCTGCCTGTGGTGGTTAACACAGATGGCTGACCCCACCCTCAGGGAAAAAGGCTGGTTTGAGCTGCAACTCCCACCTGGCAACCCAGTGAGAGTGCTGGGTGAGATGAGTTTCATTTCTGTGGATTTAGCTGCCTGGAACCCCTTGCAGTTTGGGTGAACAAAATAGTTGGATTGAATCCACACCAGGCAGAGGAGAGGAGCAAAACTGCTGAGGAAGTTGAGTTTCCAAGTTGCCCAGGGATAAGACCCAAACCCTGCCAAGCCAGTGAGAGGGAGCATTCTCTGAGAGAGGGAGGGTTCTGACAGAAGGTGGAGAAGGGTTTCCCTTCTGTGGATTTGGCTGCCTGGACCCTCTCATAGTTTTGGAGAGTAGATAAGCCAGCCTGAAGCAGTGCCAGGCTGAGGGGAGAGGTGAATTTACTGAGGAAGCCTGATTTACCCAGCAGCCTGGTGACACTGAGGCTTGGCTCCAGAGGGGGAGGAGTCAGCCAATTGTATCATTCTGCACTGACAAGCATCAGAGCTTCAGCTCCGCTGGGAGGCCAGGAAGTGGGAAGTGCTTGATAAGATTCAACGAGCCTACTTAGGGTCCCCTAAGTGAAGGGGGTGGTCTAGAAGAGGACTTCTTTTGGGTCCCATATTTTGCCAAAAAAAAAAAAAAAGAAGACATTCACTTTAAAAAATGAAAAATGAATTCTTTTTAATTTAGTTTGATAGCTAAAAACTGCCTCAAAACCTGCAGATAGAATCCTGCAGGGAAATTGATTGATAAACACAAGCAGGCAGAGAGGTTCTACAAGGACCTGAGAAGGGTCCTCCTTAGCTTTGTTTGACTGCTTGCTTGTGTGGTTGTTTGGTTTTTCTCTGTTTATTTGTTGTCTCTTGCTTTTCTTTCCTCTTTCCTCCTCCCTTTCTTTTTTCTTTCATTTTTTAAAAGTTAGGTGCTGCTAGCTTGTCTCTTCTTTGCTGTGCATCTTCTTCAGTGATTTCCAATTCTCTGTCTATATTGATTTTGTATCCCAGTCTATCTATTATCCTTCCTTCATCTTTCTGCCTTCTGCTTTCTGTTGTGGTTCTTATATACCACATTTTTTCATTAGCCCACAATTTAACAGTGTTAATTTCTATTCCATCTATTCTGTTTTCTTCTTTTTAAATTAATATTAATTTTTCCTTTCATCCTTTTCTTTACTCTTTCTCTCCCTACTCATCATTCTAGCCTTCTAAATCATTATATATATATTCCTCTATTTGGTTTCCCAGTCCATTGTAGGTACTCCACTTTTTTTCCTATTACACTACACTGCTTCATGAGTTAAATATTCATTTCATTAAGTCTTATTTGTCCCCTCTTCTAACTTGTATCAATATTACTATTATCCTTCTTCCTTTCTCACATCTTTTGATTCCTCTGGCCCTAATCTTTTGCCTTCAAGGTAACATAGAAAGAAGCAAGGAAATAAAATAAGAAGAAAAAGCTTCAAAGAGAAAAGATATCAGACACACAGTACCACCAGCTAAATAAAACTCTAGAGCAGAGAGAGAAGCTCACCAACTGAATAAACCCATCAAGATAAAATGAAGACTGGAAGACAAGAAAAAATTACAAACCACACTGAGAAACAGGAAGACATGGACCAGTCCAATGAACAAACTAAAAACCAGGAAGAGATACAGAGCATTGAACAACTAATCAAAGATTTCCAAACAAATACCATGGACCAACTTAATGAAGTGAAAGAAGAGATTAAGGATATAAAGAAGGCACTGGAGAACAGAGTGAAGAAATTGTAAATATACACAAAAAGATAATGGATATGATGGTGATCAATGGCACAATCCAAGAAATCAAAAAGACACTGGATTCACATAACAGCAGATTTGAACAGGCAGAAGAAAGAATTAGTGATGTGGAAGACAATACACCTGAAATCAAACAGGTAGAACAGATAGACAAAAAAAAAAAAAAAAAGAAAGAAAAAGAAAAAATCCATCAGGGACTCAGGGATTTAACTGAAAACACAAAATGCACAAACATATGCACTACAGGCATCCCAGAAGGAGAAGAGAAGGAAAAGGAGCAGAAGGAGTGTTAAAGGAAATAATGGCTGAAAACTTTCCCACCCTATTGAGAGAGATGGATGTGTAGATCCAGGAAGCACAGTGCCCCCCAAATAGTATAAATCCCAACAGGCCAACTCCAAGACATATACTTGTCAAAATGTCCAATGCTCAAGACAAAGAGAAAATACTCAAGGGAGCAAGAGAAAAAAGAACCATCACATACAATGGAAGCACAATAAGATTAAGTGCTGATTTCTCATCTGAAACCGTGGAGGCAAGAAGACAGTGGGATGACATAGCCAAAGTAAAAAAGAAAAAAAGTCCAGCCACGAATTCTCTATCCAGAAAAACTGGCATTCAAAAATGACAGAGAGTTCAAAAGATTCACAGATAAACAGAAATTAAGATAGTATGCCAATCAGAAACTTGCACTTCAAGAAATACTAAAGGAAGTTGTACAAGTTGAAAGGAAAAACAAGGGAAAGGGAGTTGGAGGAGATTTTAAAAACAACTAAAAGGACAAAAACAGAAACAAAACAGCTTATGACATACATTAACCCAAAGAAAAAATGGCTGAAGTAAGAAATTCATTGCGAGTAATAATACTGAATGTTAATGGATTAAATTCACCACTCAAGAGACTCAGATTGGCAGAATGGTTAAAGAAATATGATCCATCTATATGCTGTCTACAAGAAACCCACCTTTGACCCAGAGATTCAAGGAGGCTGAAAGTGAATGGCTGAAAAACAATTTTACACGCTAACAATAGACAAAAAAGGGCAGGAGTAGCTATTCTAATATCAAACAAAATAGACTTCAAATGTAAAACTATTGTAAGAGACAAAGATGGACACTATATATTATTAAAAGGGGTAATCTCTCAAGAAGAGAGAACAATCATAAACATTTATGCACCTAAACGGGGTGCCTCAAAATTCATGAGGCAAACTCTGGAAAACTAGGTGGAGAAATAAATGTCTCTACAATTATAGCAGGGGACTTTAATACACCATTATCAGCATTAGACAGAACATCTAGACAGAGAATCAATAAAGAAACAAAGGTTCACAACAATACATCAAAGGACCTGGACTTAATAGACATACACAGAGCACTACACACAAATACAGCAGGATTTACATTCTTCTCGAGTGCACATGGATCATACTCCAAGATAGACCAAATGCTAGGCCACAGAACAACTCTCAATGAATTCAGAAAGATTGAGATTATACAAAGTAATTTCACTGACCATAATGGAATGAAATTGGAAATCACTAAGGGACAGAGAAACAGGTAAGGCAAAACAATTTGGAAATTAAACAATACACTCTTAGACAAACAGTAGGTCAAGGAGGAAATCTCAAAAGAAATCAGTAACAACCTTGAAACTAATGAAAATGACAAGACAACATATCAAAACCTATGGGATGCAGTGAAAGCTGTCCTGAGAGGGAAGTTCATAGCCATAAATACATATACCAAAAAAGAAGAGCTAAAATGAAACCTAATTTCACACTTGGAGGAATTGGAAAAACAACAACAAAGTAAACATAAGGAAGTAGAAAGAAGGAAATAACAAAGATTAGAGCAGAAATAAATGAAATAGAGAATAAGAAATCACCAGAAAAAATAAACAAAACCAAAAGTTGGTTCTTCAAGAAGATCAATAAATTGACAAACCCTTAGCCAGACTAACAAAGAAAAAGAGAGAACAGATGCAAATACACAAAATGTGGAATGAGGAAGGAGATATTACTAATGACCCCATAGAAAAAAAGAGTATCACAAGAGGATACTTTAAAAAATTATATGCCAACAAGACAAGAATGATAATTTAGAGGAAATGGACAAGTTTCTAGAAACCCACAAACAGCCTACATTGATGAAAGAAGAAATAGATGAACTCCTTACAAGTAAAGAGATAGACTCAGTCATCAAAAATCTCCCAACTAAGAAGAGTCCAGGACCAGATGGTTTCACAGCTGAATTCTACCAAACATTCCAGAAAGAGCTAACACCAATTCTACTTAAGCTCTTCCAAAAAATAGAAGTAGAAGGAGTATTGCCTAACTCATTCTATGATGCCAACATTACCCTAATACCAAAACCAAAGATACCACAAGAAAGGAAAATTACAGACCAATTTCTGTAATGAACCCAGATGCTAAAATCCTCAACACAATACTTGCTATCCACATTCAATAACATATCAAAAGGATTATACACCATGACCAAGTGGGTTTCATCCCGGGTATGCAAGGATGGTTCAATATAAGAATATCAATCAATGTAATACAGCACATAAACAGATTGAAAGAAAAAAATCACATGATCATCTCTATAGATGTAGAGAAAGCATTTGACAAAATACAGCACTCTTTCCTCATAAAAACATTGCAAAAGATAGGAATAGAAGGAAACTTTCTGAATATGATGAAGGGTATATATGAAAACACAAAGCTTACATTATCTTCAAAGGTTAAATCCTAAAAGCCTTCCCTCTGAGATTGGGAACAAGACAAGGATGCCCACTATCACCACTCCTATTTAACATTGTCTTAGAAGTACTTGCTCAAGCACTGAGGCAAGAAAAGGATATAAAAGGCATCCAGATGGGAAGAGAAGAAGTAAAAATTTCATTATTTGCAGATGACATGATCCTATACATAGAAAGCCCTGAGAAATCTACAACAAAGCTTCTACATCTTATAAAGGAGTTCAATAATGTTGAAGGCTATAAGATCAATGCTAAAAAATCATTAGCATTTCTGTACACCATTAATGAGCAATCTGAGGAGGAAATTAAAAAAAAAATTACATTTATAATAGTAACTAAAACATTCAAATACCTAGGAATAAATTTAACTAAAGATGTAAAGGACTTATATACAGAAAACTACACAGCATTGTTAAAGGAAATCAAAGAAGTCTTAAATAAATGGAAGAATATTCCCTGTACATGGATAGGAAGACTAAACATCATCAAGATGTCTATTCTACCAAACTAACCTACAGATTTAATGAAATCCCAATAAAAATCAACACTCTATTTTTTAAGGAACTGGAGAAATTAACTACAAAATATATTTTGAAAGGGAAGAGGCCCCAAATTGCCAAAGACATATTGAAAAAGAAAAATAAAGTTGGAGGTATCACATTACCTGACTTTAAAATATACTACAAAGTTACAGTGATCAAAACTGCATGGTATTGGCATAAGGATATACCTACTGACCAATGGAACTGAATTGAGAGTTCTGATATAGATCTTTGCATATACAAATCATTTGATATTCGACAAGGCCACCAAGCCCACTCAGTTGGGAGAGAATGGCCTCTTTAACAAGTGATGCTTGGAGAACTGGATATCCATATCCAAAACAATGAGAGAAGAATACCATCTCATGCCTTATAGAAAAATCAACTCAAGATGGATCAAAGATCTAAATATCAGAGCCAAAACCATAAAGACCTTGGAAGATAACTCAGGGAAGCATCTACAGGACCTTGTAATAGAAAATGGTTTCATGAACTTCCCACCGAAAGCATGAGCTGCAAGAGAAAAAATAGATAAATTTGATCCTCTCAACATTAAAAACTTCTGCACCTCAAAGGACGTTATTAAGAAAATAAAAAGGAAGCCTACCTAATGGTAGAAAATATTTGGCAACCATATATCTGATAGGACCCTAATATACTGCATATATAAAAAAATCCTACACCTCGAAAGTAAAAAGACAAACAACTCATTTAAAAAATGGGCAAATGACCTGAAAAGACACTTCCCCATGGAAGAAATGCAAATGGCCACAAAACACTTGAAAAAATGCTCAGCATCGCTAGGTATTAGGGAAGTGCAAATCTAAACTGCAATGAGATACCGTCTTACAACCATCAGAATGGCAGCTATTGAGAAAACAGCAGTTTACAAGTTTTGGAGAGGATGTGGAAGAATAGGAACCATCATCCACTGCTGGTGGGTATGTGGAATGGTCCAGCCACTGTGGAGTACACTTTGGCAATTCCTCAGAAAACTAACAGTACATCTTCCACACGATCCAGTGATTTCACTGCTGGGTATATATCCAAAAAGAATTGAAAGTAAAGACACGAACAGATATATGCACACCAATGTTCATATCAGCATTATTCACAATTGCCAAAAGTTGGAATCAGCCCAGGTGCCCATCAACAGAAGAATGGATAAGCAAAACATGGTACATACATACAATGGAATATTACTCAGTTGTAAGAAGGAGTAAACTGCTAACACACAGAATAATATGGATGTATCTTGAAGACATTATGCTGAGTGAAGCAAGCCAGGCATTGAAAAATGAACAGTGTATGACCCCACTGATTTGAATTAAGGAAAGTGAGCAGGTTCTGAGAACCATTGTCTGAAAGATAGGTTAACAAGGGAGAGAAAGAGAAGAGTAGATTGTGAGCCATCACCCATACAGACATAATCTATGGTAAAGTGACAGAGTATAGTTGCATATTGAAGGATAGGACAAGTGGTTAGTGATATTACTGGGTTTGGTAGTGCATGGTTGACAGGTTGGTAGATTATGAAGGGCAGGTTAGAATACCCAGGGCATGTAACTATGAATTTTGTCATCCAATGTGTCAAGAGAGGGGAGTGTCATGTGCCCCAAGAGGATGGGGAGGAAGGAACAGAAAAGATCAAACAGGTTATTTAGTGGTCATGGGAAAGTTTTTCATTACCTTACAATAATGGACACAGGACATGGTAAATATGATAAAAAATTATTAAACTGTACCATCTAAATTGTAAACTATACTGTAAACCATTGTCAATGTTTAGTAGCTATGTTTCACTATCTGTAAAACAGTTATAACAATGCTCCCATCCAAAAAAAAAAAAAGTTTTATTATGGGGTGAGGGAAGGGGAAGGAGATTGGGTATATGAGAGTCTCTAGTATCCTGTGTGTGACTTTGCTGTGACCAAAAACTTTTTGAAAATTAAATGAAAATTTTGGGGACACTGGGAAATGAGAGGGGGAAGGTGTCACAGTACAGACAGGACATCAGATAATGCAGTGATAAAAGGAAAAAAAAATAATTAAAATAATTTTTTTTGTTTATTACCATTTTTTTAATGTCCCAGTCCATTAATTTTTATTTTTATTTTATTTTTCTGAGTTTCCATGTATTTTATCTCTTGCATTTAAGCTTATCATTATTATTTCATTTTCCTATTAATTGTATTTGGTTATTATATGGGCTTCATCTTCAAGCAAGGTTTAGATCACAGAAGGGTTACAATGGGGGCTGCAGAGGATCATTGGCAGGTGGTGTCTGGGATGGGGGGATTCATGGGAGGAAGTTCACCCGAATATACATGAAAGATATATAAGATTGTTGAAATGACTAAGGGATGGGGCATGGTCATGGTGGGTTGGCAATCACTCAATAAATGAGGGAACACTGAGTTCCCAGCCTGGAGAGCTCTGCCACATTCTCCAAGGAAGCAGGAACAGTCCCCCGATTGCACAGGCCATGTCTGGCAAAAAAGGATGGTCCAGTGATGGGTTCTTGTTATTGATGACTAGCCTTTTGAGTCTTTGCTGTTGTGGCAGTTTGATGTAATTATGAATTCCAAAAATATATTTGAATCATGCTTGTAAACTGATCTGTTAATCTGGGCATGATTAGGTTAGGATTAGGGCATTGAGCCCCACCCCTTGGTGGGTGGGGAATCGAATATAAAAGGCAAGGCAAAGGACAGTTGAGGCAGTCTTTTGAGAAGCAGTTTTGATGTTGGAAAGAAGGCCCCAGGAGAAGAAAAGCAAGCCATTCACCTGATCGTCTACAGCTGACCTTGTGGAGGAAAGAGGAGCTAAGCCCGGAGAGAAACGCAGCCCCGGGAAGAGAGGAACCCCAGAAGTCTGAACCCTGGCAAACGCCAGCAGCTGTCTTGCTCTAACACGTGACAATGAACTGTGGTGAGAGAAGAAAACTAACACTTTATGGCCTAGTATCTGTGGACTTCTGCCTCAAATAAATACCCTTTATAAAACCAACCCATATTTGGTATTTTACATTAGCACTCCTTTGGCTGACTAATACAGCTGTTGTAATTGAAACTTAGCCTGCTGTTATGGGGTGCCTAATGTTGTGACCTGAGAGCCTCCTTGTTGCTCAAATGTGGCCTCTCTCTAAGCCAAACTCAGCATATGAATGCATTACGTTTCCCCCAGCATAGGACATGACTCTTGGGGATGAGCCTCCCTGGCAATGAGGGATTAATACCAATTGCCAACTGGCAATACACCTGGAAAAATACCTGAATAAAAGGGGGAAAAGGTAAAGACAAATGAGTTCATGTGGCTAAGAGACTCCAAAGAGAGTTGGGAGGTCATCCAAGAGGTAACACTTATGTACACCTCAGTAGGATCTCATAGAACACCAAAGTGGATATCACCCCACACAGAGGGGCTCCTGAGGACTCTAGAGACACCCATGTCCTATTTAAGGGGGGATACCCCCAGAGATTGATGCCATATCAGTGGGCTCTACTTTGGAATCTGTGCTCCTGAGAGTGACAGAGTTGGACTCAAATAAGTCCTCCCTGCATGTGGTCCATCAGTCCCTTCTGTTCAAACTTATATGTGATGCTGAAGTTCATAGGTTTACTTCCAGAAACCAGAGCCTCAGGCCTGCCCATGTTCCATCTGTGTCTGGAATCTCAGTGGAGCTGCAACTCCTACTCTACAGCTCAATGGATTCACCCAAGTCACCTGGTGAGGAGATGATGATGGACAACAGCCATCCATGGAATGAAGAGAGCCTGCAGCTGCAGGCAGGATAATTCCATCCACCATATCCATGGGATATAAGCCCCCTATCACTTGGAGTCAAAGTGGACATCACCATCCCAGACTCCTCAGGATTGGGGGAAGAGCTATGGACTAGAGTGGACTTAGTGGTATTCTGTTGTAGACATATTGTTATTCAAGCAATGGAAGAATTATAACAGTGAGGTGGAGCCAGTGACCACTAGATGCTTTCGGGGCAGGGAATGGAAAAGCAGTTGTAATACAGGGGCTTTTCCAGGACTTGGGAATTATCCTGAGTGACATTACAACAACAGATATAGGCCATTTTACATCAGCATATACCATGCAGAACTGTTCGGGGGAGAGTGTTGTCTACAGTGTGAACTATGGTCCATGCTTAGTGGCAAAGCCCCAGGATTTGTATATCCATTGCAGCGGATGTGCCACACTAATGAAAGATGTTTATGTGGGAGCTTATCGGAGGTGTGGGAGGTGGGGAACATGGGAATCCCTGTAATTTTTGTGTAACATTATGTAATCTAAAGATCTTTAAATATATATATATATATATAAATAACATTTATGTAAGCAAAAAAAAAAAAGTAGATAGAAATAGAAGACTTAAACAATACTTTAAAACAAATAGACTTAATAGACATATAGAGAAACTCTACTGAACAATTACAGTATATATTTTTCTAATTTGCACCTGAAACATTGTCTAGGATAGTCCATATATTAGGGAATAAAACAAAAAAAATCCATGTATTAAATAGGAAAGAAAGTGTGTCCTCTGGCTAAAACAGAATGGGAACCGTAATCAATTTTTAAAATTTGAAAATTAGAAATATGTGAAAATAACAGAATACATTCCTAAATAACCAATGGGTCAAATAGGAAATTAGGAGTGAAAACAGTAAATACTTTGAGATGAGATCTGAGTACTGAGCAAGCCAAAATGTATTGGAAGAACCTAAGACAGAGATTAGAGGTAAATTTATAGCTATAAATAGCTATATTAAGAAAGAATAAATCTCTCAAAACAATAACTTGTCCTTCTGCCTTTAGACAGTGTAATAAGTAAAGAAAACTAAACTAATGCAAAGATACGGAAGGAAAAGAAAAATATTAGAGCATAAATTAATATAACAGAGACTAGAAAAGAAAGTTAGGAAATAAATGAAACCCCAAATCTAGTTATTAGAAAGGATCAAGAAAATTGACAAACCTTTATCTACATTGACCAAGGGGAAAAAAGATAAGACAAATTAATAAAATGAGAAATTAAATAAGGGACATCAATATTGTCTTTCTAGTATTAAAAAGGCTTAGAAAGGAACACTATGAACAAGTTTTCCTCAACAAATTGGAAAACATAAATGAAATGGTTAATTTATAGAAAGACTCAAATTACTGAAAATGACAAATTAAAAGTCTGAATGAATCTATAAAAGTTGAAAAGGTTGATTTAGTAATCAATCATTTATTCTAAAAAAATAACAGACCATAATGGATTCCCTAGGAGAGAATACCTAAAAATTAATAAGAAAGACTAATTCATACCAGATTCTTTCTAATTCTTCCAAAATATTCAAGAGGGGAAATACCACTCATCTAATTTCATGAGACTGGCATTACCCTGATGACAAAACTAGACAAAACATTACAAGTAAAGAAAATTGCAGACCAATATTTCTCATTAATGTGAATGAAAATATTCTCAATAAAATAACAGCAAAATAAATCCAGCAACATATCAATAGAGCTATATACCATGAGCAAATGGGATTTATCCCACAAACGCATAACTGGTTTAATATAATATTTAATGTAAAATGAATGGATGCTTTCCCCCAAAGATCAGGAAGAAGACAAGTATATCCACTCTTACCACTTCTATTCTTAATTATACAGAAGTTTCTAGCCAGGGTAATTAGGCATGAAAAGGAATAAAAGTCACATATATTGGAAATGATGAAGTAATTTGTGTCTTTGCAAGTGATATGATCTTTCTTTGAAATTTTAAAGAGAAGTTACAGGTTTACAGAAAAATCATGCATAAAATAGAATCCTATATACCTCCCTATTATTAACACTTTGCCTTGGTGTGATATATTTGTTACAATTTCACGAAAGAGTGTTTTTATAGTTATATTCATTAATATAACCATTATTTAAAATAGATTTCACTGTGTTGTACAGTCCTAAGTTTTATTTTATTTCTTTTATTCTAATAACTAATATATAAGCAGCAATTTCTCCCATAACCGTATTCATGTCTATAATTTAAAAATGTCAATTACATTCAAAATGTTGTGCTACCATCCCTACCATCCATTATCTAAAATTTACAATCAACCTAAATAGTAAGTCTGTACAATTTAAACATTAACTTCCCATTCCTTAACCTTAACAAAATGTAAAACATAATGTAAATCATTGACCATGGTTAGAAACAGTGTTTCAATATTTGTTCAATTGTAACAATGTACCATCCACATGTAAAATGTTATTAATAGGGAAAAGGGGAAAAGGGGTAAGATGTTGGGTATGTGAGAATCACCTATAATTTGTACATGGATTTTCTGTAACCTAAAATTTCTTTGAAGACAAAATGAAAAAACAAGGCACTGGGAGAATAAATGGAAGAAAACTTCACTGTATATACAAGACAACAGATCTTACAGTTATGAAAGATATAATTTCAAAATTTTTAAAAATATTTTTCATTAGTTTTCATTATTCCAAATTTTCATTAAAATTTTTTTTTTGTATTTTATTTCTTATTTTCTAAACTATCATTATTGTTTCATTTTTAAAATTGTATTTGGTTATTTTGTTAGCTTCATTTTTGAAGATATTTTGGATCATAGAAGAGTTACAAGTAAGACGGGGATATCAATGGTGTGGGGTGTCAGTGGTGGGGGATACATGGGATGATTTTCACCTAGGGCATATATATAAGGCATATAAATGCATTCCAATGTTCATGGGGCATTGTCAAAATAGGTGGAGATTCACACAATAACTGAAAGAATTTCAAATTCCCATCTGTGGGAACTCTGCTACATTCTCTAAGGGAACAGAAAGAATTCCCTGAGTACAGGGGCAGTGACTAGTGAAGGCAGACAGTCCATTGATGGGCCCTTGATATTGATGAATGTACTTATGAATCTTTACTTTTGAAATTGAAACTTAGGCTAGAATAATAGGGTCCCTAAGTGTTACCTCCTGAGAGCCTACTTATTACTCAAATGTGGCCTCTCTCTAAGCTAAACTCAGCATATAAATGCATTACTTTCCCCTGGCATGGGGCATGACTCCTGGAGATGAGCCACCCTGGCACAAAGGGATTACTAACAAGCACTAACTAGCAATGCAACTGGAAATAGACCTTGACCAAAAGGGGGAAAAACACTAATGAAGGATGTTTATGTGGGAGGTTGTGGGAGTTGTGGGAGGTGGGGCATATGGGAATCCCCATATATTTTGTGTAACGTTTTTGTAATCTACGTATCTTTTTTTAAATTTTTAAAAATTTATTGAGAAAAAAAGGGGAAAAGATAAAGACAAATGAGTTTTTATGGCAAAGAGACTTCAAAGTGAGTTGGGAGGTCATTCCAGAGGTTATGCTTATGCACATCTCAGCAGGGTCTTATTGACTGCCAAAGTAAATAGCACCTCAAATAGCTGGACTCCTGTGGGAAATCTGGAGACACCCAGACACTATAGGCAGGGCAAACTGCTCAGCAGTTTGTTGCCCTGCCAGTGGGCCCTACTATGGAATTTATGCTCCCCAGTGTGACAGAGTTGGACTCAGTTGTGTTTTCCCTACACATAGCTCTTCTGCTTCTTCTATTTGTACCTATACTTAGTATTAGAGTTGATAGGTGTACATCCAAGAAACTTAAATCTTTGGGGGGGTCCATGTGCCAGCTTGGCCCTGAATCTCAACAGAGTTCTTACCCTAACACACCAGTTCATTTGACTCACCCATGGCAACTTAAAAAGAGATGATGATAGACAATGACCACCCCAAGGAACAGAAAGAGTCTGCAACTGCAAGCAAGATAGTCCCATCCATCTACCCTAGGATCTAAGCCTCCTTTTAAAGTTAGAGGTGGAATGGGTACCACCATCCCAGAATCCCCAGGACTGGGGAATGAAGTATGGATAAGTTAGACATATTGGTATTCTTGTACAGACTTATTGTAATTCTAGAAATGGAAGAACTTATATCATTGACGTGGAGGCAGTGGCCACTGGAGGTTCTGAGGGGAGGGAGATGGAAAAACATGTGTGATATGGGGGCATTTTCAGGACTTGGGAATTATCCTGAATGACATTGCAATGACAGATACAAGTCATTAAATATCATGCCATAACTTACAAAATTGCATGGAAGAGAGTGTAAACTTCAATTTAAACTATAACCCATGCTTAGTGGCAATGCTTCAAAATGTGTTTATCAATTGTAGCAAATGTACCACACTAATGAAGGATATTGTTAATGTGGGAAAATGTGGGAGGAGTAGGGAGCAGGGAATATGGGAATCCTCTATATTTTTTATGTGACATTTGTATAATCTTATTATCTTTATAAAAATAAAAAATATTTTAAAAAATGTACAGGGAAAAAAGTACAAAGGAAACAAAAGCACAAGAAATAATGGCCCATTCCCAGGAACAGGCTAAAAATCCCAAAAACACCAATAAAGAAAACAAGAATGTGGACATACCAAATGAAATCTTTAAAAAATGACCTTAAAATACTCAAAGAGATGAAGAAAAATGAAGAGATCTAAATGATACCAGAAAAACAATTAATGAGCAATGTGAGATCTTAGTAAAGAGATGGAAGTTTTTAAAAGAAACCAAAGAGAACTAATGGTATTGAAGTCCACAATAACTGAAATGAAAAATGCCAAGGAGGCATTCAAAAGCCACTTGGAGGCTTTGGGGATCTGAAGACCAGGAGAGTGCTACACACTATCAAGAGGGAGAAGGACAAAGAGAAAAAGAGGCCAAATAAGAACCATGAATTACTTGCTCCTATGGCTGGGAATGGCACACATCCCCCACTCCAAAGGAGAATAGTCTTGGTAAAACCCCTGGCTCACTGCAGCCAAGTGAGAGGTGAGAAAAGGTCCTCCTGCATGGGATGAAGAAGGGTCTGGTGGAGAGTGGACAGTTGTTTTTCTTCAGTAAATGTTGGCCAGGTGATCCAGCTTTGATTCTCAGCTGTAACCAGCCTAGCAAGTGGAGGTTGGAAGAGAACCATCCCTGGGAAAGCTGAAGGGCAAATACGTGATGGAACAGCATCCAGCAAAATCAGAAAGACACAAGTGTAAGTGGGAGGGGAGATAGGGTAAGTGGAACAGAAGGGAAAAAAATGACCCCAGCCAGAGATGAAGCGGCCCCAGGGAAAGGTGAGGCAGGATATGGCAGCCTGTCATACCAACCCACCTGGGGAAAGAGAGAATCTATGTCAGTGAGGGAGCAGGCTGACAGGCCCCTAACCGCTCAGAAGAGAAGGAAGACATGAGAAGATACCTGGCAAATATTAGAAGTCCAACTTGCCTGAGGGGATAGAGGGCAAGGAGAGACAGATGAGCTTTCAGAAGCCTACCTAACCTATAGAAATGGTGTAGGTCCATGGATTAATGCCTGCCTCACCTTGTGGTCCCCAGTACCTCCTAAGAGAAGGGATCTCAAGTTGATAGTGCTCATCAATTACCCTCCAACCCACCTTCCACAGATAAGGTGCCCAGTTTTAGATAATAAAATAAAGAATAAAAAAGTAAAAATAACAAATATAAAATAACAGATAAAAAAACTTAAAGAAAAAATTTCTCAGACTATAGGTGTCCTTTCACAAAGTGAGAGCCAGATCACTCTTTGGATATATTTCCAAAGAATAAATACAAATGGCTAAAAAGCACATGAAAAGATGCTCAACATCACTAGCTATAAGGGAAATTCAAATCAAAACTACAGCGAGATATCATTTTATGCCCATTAGACTGGCAGCTATTAAAAAAACAGAACTACGTGTTGGAGAGGATGTGTAGGAAAGGAACACTCATCAGCTGCTGGTGTGAATGTAGAATGGTGTAGCCATTGTGGAGGAAGGTTTGGCAGTTCCTCAGGAAGCTAACTATAAAAATGCCATATGATCCAGCAATCCCACTGCTGGGTATATATGTAGAAAAATTGAAATCAGGGACATGAACAGATATATGCACACCAATGTGCATAGTACCATTATTTATCATTGCCAAAAGTTGGAAAAAACTGATTTGTCCAGCAACAAATGAATGGGTAAGAAAATTATGGTATATACATACAATGGAATATTACTCAGCTGTAAGAAGAAATGAAGTATTGACACACATGACAACATGGATGACTTTAAAGACCTTATGTTGAGTGAAGTAAGCCAGTTACTGAAGGACAAATATTATGTGACCTTACTGATATGACCTAAGCAAATTAAGCAGATTAATGGAGCTAGAGTCTAGAAGATAGGTTATCAGGAAACAGAAAGGGAGTACAGTGTGGTGAGCCAATGCTTAATATGGGCAAAACCTGTGATAAGGTGGAAGGGGTGGTTTGGTAATGGACAGGGTAATTATGGTGTGAGTGGGGTTGACAGTACTGTAATGGGAAGGTAAACAGGGTAGGGAGGTTGGTTTGGACTCTCCATGGAATTGGGAGGAGAACTGGAGAAAAGAACAGGTGAACTCAGGGAATTTTTAGGTCTGTGGTTAAAACTACAATGGTGGGAATGTTCTCTTAGCAAATAGGGCAGGGGAAGGTTACTGGTGCAGGGTGTCAGAGGTGGGGGGATATGTGGGAAAGAGGGCATCTGGGGCAGGCTAACTAATAAAATAAGTTATGAATAAGGGAAAATGTGAGAGGGGGTATATGGGAATACTCTATATTTTCAATGTGACTTTTCCATATCCTTAAGCTTCTTTGAAAATAAAGTTTAAAAAAAGACACTGGGGAGACATACAGAAGAAATTATAACTATAAAAGATGACAGATCTTATGAGGACAACAAAATGAAATTTTTTTTTCCATTTTAAATTTTTTATTAATTTTTAACTTTTATTACCTTTATTTTTTGGCTTTGCTTTTGAGGGAGTTTTGGATTGCAAGAGGGTCACAACTGTGGCAGGGGAGGATCATAGGTGTGGGAGATTAATGGAGTGGTGAGGGAAGGTGTTGGGAGGTATGCACCTGTAGCATGCCTCTATGGAATATGAAAAAAGTTCAAGTGGTCATGGGGTGTTGGCTCAGTGGGTGTAGACCCACACAATAACCAAAAGAATATTGAATCCCTATCCTGCATAGTACTGCTACATTCTCTAATAGAGTGTCAAGAATCCCTAGAGTACATGAGTAGTGCCTAGTGAAAGAGTACAGATCAATACACTAGGCTCTTGATATTGATACTTGTAATTATGAACTTCATTCTTGTGAAATTGAACTTAGCCTACTATTATATATTGCCTAAGATTACTTCCTGAAAGCCTCCTTGTTGTTCAAATGTAGCTCCTCTCTAAACCAAACTCTGCATATAAAATCACTACCTTTTACCAGTGTGGTACATGACTTCCTAGAATGAGCCTCCCTAGCACCAAGGGATTATTACCTAGAATTAACTAATGATACATTTGGAAAAAGACCTGGACCATAAGGGGGAAATATTAAATAAAAATGAGTTTTTATGGCTAAAAGATTTCAAAGTGAGTTGGGAGGTGGTTCCAGAGGTTATGCTTATACACAACTCAGGAGCATCTCACTAATTGCCACAGTAAACAGTGCCTCAAGCAGAGGGCCTCCTGAGGGTTCTAGATATATCTAGACACTATAAGCAGGGTCTTGAGACAATCACGGGAATTTGGCACCCTTTCAGTGGGCCTTACTTTGGAATATATGATAACCTATTCCCTCAATGTATCAGAGTTAGATCCATTTATATTATTTTTTCACACATGGCTCTCATACTCCTCTTTATTTGAACCTGTAATTAGCACTATATGTGTCCAAGAGATTTAAATCTTCTGGTTGTTCATACACCAGTTGAGCCCTGAATCTTAGCAGAGTTGCAATGAACACCTACTCTCCAGTTCTCTGGACTTGCTCAGGACAAGTAACAAAAGAATGATGATGGACAATGTCAGTGCCCAAAACAGAGAGTATCTACAACTGCAAGCAACAGTTCCATTCATCTTCCTCATGAGTTCTAAGCCCCCTCTCAATTTGAAGCAGAGTTGGAATTACTATCCCCAAATCCTCAAGATTGGGAAATGAACAAACATAAGGGGCAAATGCAACCATGGACTAAAATAGACTTATTTTTCTAGTAATGGAAGAACTTGTAACACTGATATAAAGGCAGTGGTCACCAGAGGTTCTGAGGGGAGGTAGAGGGAAGAATACATGTAACATGGGGCATTTTGGGGACATTGGAATTGTTCTGTATGAGATTACAAGGACTGATACAGACCAATACACATTTTGTCAAAACCTATAAAATAGCACCATTCAAAGTATAAACAACAATGAAAAATATTGACCATGTTTAGTAGCAATGCTTCAATATATGTTCATCAGTTTGAACATACCACACTAATGAGGAGAAAAGTAGGAGGGAGTGGGGATATGGTATATGGGAATCCTTTATATTTTAAGTGTAACATTTATTTATTCTAAAGCTTCCTTAATTTTTTAAAAAGAAAAGCACTATGAACATTTAACTACCAAAAATACCTTACAAAAAAGCAGGATAAATAAGGACTTTTGCAGGAATACAAAAGCAGAAAGTTTTCATCTCCAGCAGACTACATTATAAAAATTTTTAAAGAAAATCCTCCAAGCAGAAATAAAATGATAGGTGAAAACCTGTTTCCACACAAAGGAATGAAGAAATAATGAATATGGTAATCACAATCATAAATAAGTTTTTTTCTCCTTATTTAAATGTCTTGAAAATATGATCAACAATTTAAAGCAAAAATAATATATTAGTGATTTTACAACAAATGGCTCAGAAAAATGTATCATGACAACAGTAACACACAAGCAGGGAGCGATATAATGGAAATATACTGCATTTATAGTTCTTATTCTATAGGTAAGTTACTAGACTATTTCTTGGAAGTAGATTGTGATAAATTAAAGATGTAGGCTATAAAGTCTGAAGTAACCATTAAGAGTTATATATCTGGGGCAAGCAGATGTTGATCAAGAGATTGGGCTCTCATTTACCATATGGGAGGTCCTGGGTTCGATTTCTGGGGCCTCCTGGTGAAGGTAAGTTGGCCCCCAAGGCACAGTGAGCTGGAGCAGCAAGTTGATGCAACAAAGGGAGACAAGCAGACACAGAAAAATGCACAGCAAATGGACACAGCAAACACAAGCAGCAAGGGGGAGATAAATAAATAAAAATAAAATACATCTTTAAAAAAAAAGAGTTATATATTCTGAAGGGGGGAGATGGAAGAATAGGTATAACATGGCACACTTTGGGGACATTGGAATTGTTCTGAATGATATGCAATGATGGTTACAGGCCATTATATATTTTGTCAAATCCTATAAAATTATGCAGTGCAAGATGTAAACCACAATGTAAGCCATAGATCATAGTTAGTAGCAATGCTTCAAAATATGTTCATCAATTGTAACAAATGTACCTCACTAATGAAAGATGTTGTTAATGAAGAAACGTTTGGATGTGAGTGGGGGGTTATATAGGAATCCCCTATATTTTTTATGTAACTTTTATGTAATATAAAGTTTCTTTAAAAATAAAGGAAATAATAACATAAATTGTAACAATAATAAACAGAAGAGTGATAAAATGCAAGCAAGAGTTATAACAAGCAAGAGAGTCCCATCCATCAGCCATATGGGATTGTAGTCCCCTCTCAATTGGAGGTGGAGTGGGCATCACCATTCCAGAATCCTCAGGATTGGGGAATAAAATATGGACTAGATTGGATTTACTGGTATTTTACTATAGACTTATTGTGATTCTAGCAATAGAAGACATTATATCATGGATGTGGAGACAGTGGTCACTGGAGGTGCTGAAGTCAAGGAGAGGGAAAAAGAGGTGTAATATGGGGGAATTTTTAGGACTTGGAATTGTCCTGAAGGACATTGTAATGACAGATACAGACCATTCTATATCCTGCCATAACTTACAGAATTGAGTGAGAGAGTGTGTAAACCATAAGGTAAATTGTAATCCATGCTTAGTGGCAATGCTCCAAAATGTGTTCATCAATTGCAATGAATATACCACACTAATGAAAGAAGTTGTTAATGTGGGGAAATGTGGGAGGTGTGGGGAGTGGGGCATATGAGAAGCCCTTATATATTTTTTTATGTAGTATTTTATGTAATCTAAGTATTTATTAAAAATAAGTAAAATATATATTTAAAACATAGTATATGAATACAAAGTGACTAAAGAGCAAAATGGCAGAAAAAAAATCCTGTTTTACCAGTAGTTACTTTAAATGTAAATCAATTAAGCTCTGTAGTCAAAAGGCAAAGGTTTGCAGAATAAATGAAAAAGAATGACCTAATGATTTGATGGCTATAAGAGACTCACCTTAAATGCTAAGGCACAAGTAGTTTGAAAGTGAAAGGATAGAAAAATATACCATTAAAGTAGGAACCAAAAGAAAGACTGTATATCAAAAACAGCCAAGAAGTACAAAGATGGGCATTATATACTGATATAGGGAAGAATTCAATAAGGAGATATAATATAACAAGTGTAAGTATATAAGCACCTAACAACCAAGCCCAAAAAATGAAAGAAGCAAATACTGATAGATTTAAAAGGAGAAATTGACAGGTCTACATTAATAGTAGAATTTTTTTTTTTTTTTAACCAGGAAGTCCCGGCATCGAACCCAGGTTCCTCCATATGGGAGATGGATGCCCAACCATTTGAGCCACATCCATCCCTGAATAGTAGAACTTTTGACAACAAATAGAACATCTAGCAAAAAGACCATTAAGGAAATACAAGACTTGAATGATACTTTAAATCAACTAGACATAAAGATATTTATAGAGCACTTCACCCAACAAAAACAGAATACACATTCTTCTCAACTGCATAAGGATCATTCTCCAGGTTAGACCATATGCTTAATCATAAAACAAGCATCAATACACTAAAAATTTTTTTTGAACTCATAAAATGTATCTTCTCTGATCACAAAGGACTGAAGCTATAATTCAATAAAGAGCAAAAATGGAAAATTCACAAATATTTAGAAATGAAACAAAATACAGATAATCAATGGGCTAAATAGGAAATTAGAAGAGACATTAGGAAATATCTTGAGGCAATTTAAAATGAAAATACAATGTGTCAAAACTCGTGGGATTGTAGCATTTTTACAATTTTAAATGTTTAATGAAGTCTAATGTATTTTGATCTTTAAAAAAATTAAAAAGACAAACAAATGGAAGGACACTCCATGTTCATGGAAAAATAACTAGTGGGATGGAGTAAATGCAGTGCTGAGAAGGAAATTTATACCTATAATTGCCTTCATTTTTTTTTCCCATTTAATCTATTTTCCTTTTTTTTCTTTTTTTTTTATTATGGGTAAAAATCAAAATTCTCACAATGCATACAAACATTTGCAAAATGATATATAAATATATATGCATATATGTGTATTCGCTCACAAAAATGTTATTTATATATATATATATATATATATATATATATACATATATTTTAAGAGGTGCTTAGATTACCCAAAATATTACACGGAACCCACTGGGATTCCCATGTTGCCCACCTCCCACACCTCCCACCACATCCCACACAAACATCTCCCACAGTGTGGCCCACCACCCTCAATGAACTTACACATCCTGGAGCCTTGCCACCAACCATAGACCACAGTTCACACTGTAGACCACACTCTCTCCCACTCAGTTCTGAGTGGCGTGTGCTGATTTAAAATGGCCTACATCCGTTGCCACAACAGTACTCAGGATAACCTCCAACTCCCAAAGAAGCCCCTGTATTTCAACTGTTCATCCCCTCCCTACCCCAAAAGTGTCAAGTGGCCACTGGCTCCACC
>JAKSZT010054003.1:1946587-2028173 GCA_026826555.1 Tolypeutes matacus
TGTATAATCCTTTTGATATGTTGTTGAATGCGATTAGCAAGTATTTTGTTAAGGATTTTAGCATCTAGGTTCATTAGAGAAATTGGTCTGTAATTTTCCTTTCTTGTGGTATCTTTATTTGGTTTTGGTATTAGGGTAATGTTGGCATCATAGAATGAGTTAGGTAGTATTCCTTCGTCTTCTATTTTTTGGAAGAGCTTAAGTAGAATTGGTGTTAGCTCTTTCCGGAATGTTTGGTAGAATTCAGCTGTGAAGCCATCTGGTCCTGGACTCTTCTTAGTTGGGAGGTTTTTAATGACTGAGTCTATCTCTTTACTTGTAATTGGGCTGTTGAGTTCATCTATTTCTTCTTCATCTTCCCCTTCTCAACATATGTGCTTCTACTTGCTACATATTCATGAAATAAAACCATATAAAAGTAAGTAATGGAATACCCAACTCAGAATTTAGGTTGCCTGTATTGAACTTAATGGTTGGAAAGTTAGGAAACAGGAAAATCACACATTCACTAAAAATTAGATTCAAAGATGGCTTACATTTACAACAATGGATTTCTCAACAATAAGTTTTAAAATTACATTTATCCATTTAGCCACAGGCAGAGCTTTATAACCTCAGACATCCCCAAATAATGCTGGTGTGTCTATGAATTGCAGGCCATGGAGAGGCAATCACTCTAGAAAGTGTGCATTAAATGACAGATGGATTTCAATAAGAGGTTGGGAGAGGAGACACTGAAGTTTTCATGCCCAGATCTCCTCTCAAATTTGCAAACAGATAATTCATTCAACCTCTATGGAGAGAACTAAATGATGGGACATGAAACTAAAAAATGTTTATGGAAATGGTACCTGAGAGAAACTGGAGGTGTGGAAAAGATGATTTTCCAACTTACAAAATCAATTCAATGTATTGAACATCTGGGAAAGGAAAAATATAATCATATTGATAGGCTAAAAAAACAACAGCTTTAATTTCTATGCTATTTTCAGGAGGTAAGTAAAATGATGCTACTGCTGAAATAAAGGAGTGGACAAAGATATATCTGAACTTTAACTGATTCTGAGATGAATATTTTTTTCTCATTTTAGTATTTCTTAAATAAGTTTATGTAGTATCTTAAAATTAGTTATTTCTTACCATAACTAGTGGCATTGTTTATTAAACAGCAATTGTCTTTTTTAGAAATATATAAAATAATGACACAAGTTAAAAACTATGATTTAAAACGAAAGAAGATCAGTGCAGCCCTAGTAATATATTGGATTAGTATTTGTTTTAAAATTATCCTAAAAAATTCTGGCAAAAACAAATTAGTTTATTTGAAAGGAAAAATAGTCATAATCCAACACAAAACATGTCTGCTTATGATAGCTACAGGAAATTAATTCAAAGGAAAAATCTTAAAATTAATGGAATATGTATGAATGATAATTACAAAATACAGAATCATCTGGTCTACATATATGTTCTACTAGAGCCTCTCAACAAAGCCTGTTAGAAATGTAAATTACCTTGGCCCACCCCAGGCACACTGACTCAGAATTGCCTGAGGTGGGCTGCCGATTTCTAGGCATGCTTAGAGAAGCTCAGGGAACTGCAATTTAAGTTCCAGTTCTCCAACTTCATTCCTTACAGTCAGAGAGGAAAGTAATGCAAGGACTGAAAGGCTTGAGATTATGACTGGGAAAGATTCAAAGAGAGAAAAGAGTGGGATGAAGCACATTAAACATGTCAATGACCTAGTTTGTGTTTTTGGTGGAGAGCTTACAGGTGTTGTGTATGCTATTCCTAAGGAAGAGATTGTGAACAGAGAATTAAAGAGGGAAGGTAATGATGGAAGTGTATAATTGGTACATAAATGAGCCAAAGATGGCCCCTGTGTTTGTACTGTGTGTTGTTCAGCTCTTCACAGAAGCCCAGGGCAGTTTAGTCCCCCTCAAAACCACCCTGTTGCAAAACTCAAATCCTTGCACATGCAACTGGTTTAAAAATAGCCCAAATAAGTGTTTCTTATCCATTTAGAGCTGATCTGTTTTGCATACCCTGCAAAACTGCTTCCAATATCAGCTAGTCAGAGAAAATGTAAAATCCTGTTATAAATTCTGTTCCTGGGAAATCTCTGACCCAGAGACACCCCATCATGTTGATTCTCAGACATCACCTTGAGTACTAAGCCTCCACTCCTATGGCCTTCTTCCCCTTCTGATGGTCCCTTGCAGCATCTGTAAGGTCCAATGTTGGGAAGAATTGCCCCTCCCTTGCAGCCTGTTCATGTGCCATCCAATAAATTCTCTATGTTAGTGCCATCTAATGGTCAAATGTCTTACTCAGCTCTGAAAACCTCAAAAGTAAGGTAAATGCACTATATTCATGAATTGAAGATTATGATTAATCTGCAATTCAGGGCTGTGCAGCTGAGGTCAAATTAAAAAAGAAAATAAGAACTCATAGAAAGTCCCTGTCAACTTTTTATAACATTTTCACCTAAAAACACAGGTAGATCAGTAGAAAATTAGGGAATGGAGTGTATTTGGCAAAGGAGAATTTGGCAGAAGACACTGGAACAATTTATGGCAAATGCATTAAAGTGAAACAAAACTGGTTTTAATCCATTTTCTCCCCCTTTTTATATCATATGTAAATTTGGAAGAAGTTACATTTTTACAGTAACTTAATGGACAATAGGCATATGTGAATTAATTTATAATGTTGCATATAATAAGGCATATGTGAATTAACTTTATAATTATTAATTTATACTTTATAACTTATTCTTGGAACCCCAACCTTTAACACCTTGCAGGATGTTACACACACACAAACCAAAATTACACATGTTGAGGATGATTATTGTCAAAACAAAGATGTGTGTAGAAATGTGATGTTAGAAATAAATAAATTGAAATCCCCAAGTGTAATGTTTACATTGGTAAATGAAATTTAATTATGTAGATACACAGTGTTAAGAGAACAAAAACTATCCCAAGAGAGCTGACCCAGCCAGCTTGAGATAAGAAAAGGAGTAGCCATGACCCAGAGTCCTCTGAGTTCAGGGCTGGCATCTTCTGGGGCCCTGGCACCCCTTCTGCAGAATTCCAGGCCTGCTCTTTACAGTGGGGAAAATGCTGCTCCATAAACTCTGTCTTGGGCCAGGAGACACAGAGTGTGTGGGATTTAGAAGCCACCAGCAAGTGTCTTTTTATGCTCTTCTTGCTTTTTAGGCAGTTCTAAATCTAGGAGGAAACTGATGTGGACATTAATACTAGGAGAAAATTCCTTGAGAAGGAAAGACCTGATAATATTAACCTAAAACTTCAACAATCTTGGACAAATTATCAATAGTTAAGCTGTATTGGTGATAGATTGGAATATGGGGTTAAAAAAACTTACTAGTGGACCTGGGGGAGGAAAGCTGTTTTGGATGAAAATCCTACTGCTACTGTGAGGTCAGAGGAGGAAACCTAGGTATTGAAGCAGGCAAATGCTGAGGGGATGCATAAAGTTATATTTGAATTGTGGTCAAGGGCCCTATAGGTGTAGTTGCCGTATTTCTTAATTTGAACTTTCACTCTCCTGGTTTTGACTTTTACTGTCAAATTGCTATAGTCAAATCCCCTCAGAATGTATGTGCAAGTGTGTTAGTGCAAAAAAGTAAGGTCACAGACTCCAGAAGCAGACTGATTTAAAGAGCCATTACTCCACTCTTCATGTGTGACCCTCAGCAACTTATCCAGACTTTATTTTATCATCTAAGAAAAGCCAAATAAGCTCTAATTTCACAATTTAATTGTGAACATTTCAAATATAAACATAGAGGTCCCACTATGATTTTAAAGGAGAGACATAATCGGGAGAGTACATAAAATTAGGTTAACATTGGTTATTGTACATAGTCAGTGAATATTCAGATTCTGATTTAAATCATTATTATTCTCCCTAAGTATAATTTGGAAATGTTTCATTTCCTCTAAAGGATTATAGATTATTCTCATTAAAGATAATACCTAGTAACTTATGCTGTACTAGAATCCATTAATTTTGGGAAGAATGATGCATCCATAAGTTTGATTTCCATGTTACTTTAAAAAGAATGCAGTATGTTTGAATAAAGTAAGAGGAAAACATGCCCAATATAGTGGATGCTTGGGTTGTAGAGAGTCATCAGTGCCCCAGTAGCCTATAATATACAGAGAGGTAGCATTTCCCAGTGGGGTATCTCATTACCCAGACAAACCCTTGCTAGGTAGTTCCTCACCCAACATGGCTCTCACTCTAATGAGTGCAAACAGTGGCAATAATTCCATTTAACTCCCCCAGATAGGACCTGCTAACAAAGGCAGGAGGTGATTTATTAAGGAATCACAATTTATACATCCTAAATAAACTGTTATTCTTAAATAAAAATTCTGCTCATCTCCAGCATCAGTGTTTTCTATTCAATCCTGGAAAAAAAATGTGTGTCATGAAATAAGCTAAAGAGTTCAAGTGATGAGGCAATCATTTAATTTGACACAGTTAGGAAGAAAAAATGAAAATATACTTGCAAATGTAACCAGATGATATCTCTTACCAATGCTGTGGCTACCGTTTTATCACTTAGATGTGTTTCACTTTGAGTGACCACCCCAGTTAGCCTTGCTCTCAGCATAACCACAACTAGCAGGGCCTTTACCTCCATACAGTTTGGATAAGAACCATCCTTAGCTTCTCTGAATGACCACTGATGCTTTTCCTCCAAATGGCCCCTGCCTCTTCTTCTCCACAAGTTCCCTTGCCTTTTTGCACTGTGATAGCAAATCCTGTATCTCCATATGGTTTGGATAAGAAGCTTCCCTTGTCACTTCTGATTTTTATTCTGCATAGTTTGAAACTTCCAATTCCAAGTATCCACAGGAAAGCCCTAGCCCTCCCATTTGAGTCATAATAAAGGCAAGAGCCTGAGACCCACATGTGTTTCTCCACCCCTCAACTTCCTCCAGGGACCCTCACAGGAGCCTAAATTAGGTAAGCCCTCATTCTCCCTGGTCTTGTCCAAAAACCACACCCAAATCAGGTTTTATTAATGTAATTCAGGAAGAGCATATTATATATTCCTCTCATCAAATTGTGTGTGTGTATGTTAAGAGGATGCAGAACAAAAAAGTCCTAGCATTTATATATTCAATGCATATGTTCTGAGTTTACATTCAGATTTATATTTGTAGAACTGGGAACAGAAGTTTATGGCAAGGTCAACATTTAGAAAAATGCCCTTAGAATAAGAAAATACATCATTTATTAATTTTTAACATTTTATTTTAATTATTTTTAATAAAGGTACTTAATACAAATACATAATTTTCTGAATCAAGAAGTTAAAAGTCGGGAAGCGGCTGTGGCTCAATCAGTAGGGCTCCCGTTTACCATATGGGAGGCCCTGGGTTCGGTTCCCGGTGCCTCCTGGTGAAGGCAAGCCCGCCCGCACGGCGTGGTTAGCTGACCCAGCGAGCACAAGTAGCAAGGGGGGGACAAATGAATAAATAAATAAAATCTTTAAAAAAAAAAAAAAAAAAAAAAAGAAGTTAAAAGTCTTCTAAGGAAAAAGAAATGATATTCCTGTTTTCCCTTGGAATATAATTTATTTTTTGAGTGGATGTTTGAGACAAGAGCTGTGTCAAGTACTTCATGTCCTTATGAAACTGTGGCTCAGAGAGTTGCCCAACCTATCTTAACAAGATTGCACAAGGGCCGGGAGGGCACGCTTGGTCGGCGTAGGAAGTGCGAGTCTGGAGGAGGGCACGAGCGCCCCTGGGAGCTTTGGCTGGGGACCTCGGGTGCCAACACCTGTAACCTCCCAGGGAGCCAGGCCGCCTCTGTCCTCCCCGCTTACCCCGCCGCAGACAGAAGTGGTGGCGACTTCCGGGGAATGGAATCCTGAGTGAGGGCAGGCGGGCCGCGCTGGCCTGGCTAGATATAGGGGACGGGAGGGGACAGTCTCAGCCCCCAGGCCGCCTTCTCTGTCCTGTCCTAAAATAAGCCCGGGTGTCCTTGGTGCCCCAGGAGAGCCCCATGTGGCCTTTGATCCAGTGGGTAATTAGAAGGATTCCAGCTGGCAGGAGGCTCATTCATTCTCTCTCCTGCCTGCTGGGCAGGAAACTGGTCCTCAGAGGGGAAGTGACTAGGCCAAGGAGGGCAAAGATGGGGGCTGGAGCTCAGCGGTGTTTCCTGAGGTCTCCTGGGTGCTGGGCTACAGAGGTTGGATTAGGCTCTGAACCCTGCCCCTATACCCCCCACCCTGATTCTGCAGGGAGATGGTCACAAAGGGGGACAGTCCCAGTTGGTAGAGCCCAGTGGTAGAAAGTCCCCAGGACCTATGGGGTCAGGAGAGCCCAGGATGGTGTGATCAAAAGAAAGTGACCCACAGACATAGGAGCCAGCTGGGAGTGCACACCAAAGCTCCCGTGCCAGGCCCTGTGCTGGGCACCAGGGATAAGGAGGTGAACAAGGGCTGGGAGTGGAGACCCAGGCCTGGACACAGTCATTATGAAGGGAAGTGTTGGATTCCTCTAGGATCTTGGCTATGATGCATAAATGAATTTATGAACATGCCAGTTTATTTAGGCCAGTAAAAAGAATTTATTTGGAAAATGGTGAAAAGAACAGAGCTTTCTGAGAAATGGTAGCTCACACCAAGATTTGGTGTGAAATAGACACCAAGATTTGGTGTGGGCTCCACCAGGCAGAGAGAGCATACTCTGCCTTGTGTCATTACTTTTTTTTTTTTTAATGTTTTTATTATTTATTTATTTATTTATATTTTAAAAGATGCTTATATTACATAAATATTACACAAAAATTACAGGGATTCCCATGATCTCCACCTCCCATACCTCCCACAACATCTCACATAAACATCTTTCATTAGTGTGGCACATCACCTGCAATGGATATACACATCCTGGGGCTTTGCCACTAAGTATAGACCACAGTTCACATCATAGACCACACTCTCTCCCACACAATTCTGCATGGTATATACTGATGTAAAATGGCCTATATCCGTTGCCACAACATCACTCAGGACAACCCCCAAGTCCTGAAAAAGCCCCTGTATTACAACTGCCCCTCCCCTCCCCACCCCAAAAGCATCTAGTGGCCACTGGCTCCACCTCACTGTTATAATTATTTCTTCCATTGCTTGTGTCACAATATGTCTACAACAGAATATCATTAAGTCCACTCTAGTCCATAGCTCTTCCCCCAATCCTGAGGGGACTGGAATGGTGATGTCCACTCCACCTCCAAGTGAGAGTGGGCTTATATCCCATAGATATGGTGGATAGGATTATCCTGCCTTCAGCTGCAGGCTCTCTCCATTCCCTGGGATAGCTGTTGTCCATCATCATCTCCTCACGTTGTGACTTGGGTGAGTCCATTGAGCTGTAGAGTAGGAGTTGCAGCTCCACCTAGATTCCAGGCACAGCTGGCACATAGGTAGGCCAGAGGCTCCAGTCTCTGGAAGTACACTTACAAACTCCAGCATCACATATAGGTTTGAATAGAAGGGACTGATGAACCATGAGCAGGGAGGACTTATTTGAGTCCAACTCTGTCACTCTCAGGAGCACATATTCCAAAGTAGAGCCCACTGATAAGGTGTCAATCTCTGGGGCTATCCCCTCTTATATAGGACCTGGGTGTCTCCAGAACCCTCAAGAGCCCCCCTGTGTGGGATGATATCCAGTTTGGTGTTCTGGGAGATCCTACTGAGGTGTGCATAAGTATTACCTCTGGGATGAACTCCTGACTCTCTTTGAAGTCTCTTAGCCACATGAACTCATTTGTCTTTACCTTTACCCCCTTTTATTCAAGGCTTTTTTTCCAGTCATGTTTCCAGTTGGCACTTGGTATTAATCCCTCGTTGCCAGGGATACTCATCCCTGGGGGCCATGTCCCATGTTGGGGGGAAGGTAATGCATTCATATACTGAGTTTGGCTTAGAGAGAGGCCACACTTGAACAAGGAGGCTCTCAGATGGCAACAATTAGGCACCCCATAACAGTAGGCCAAGTTTCAATTACAAGAGCAAAGACTCATAAGGCTAGTCATCAATAACAAGAACCCAACAGTGGGCCATCCTCTTTTGCCAGACACTGCCCCTGCACTCAAGGGACTGTTGCTGCTCCCTTGGAGAATGTGGCAGAGCTCTCCAGGCTGGGAACTCAGTATTCCCTCAATTATTGAGTGATTGTCTACCTCCCATGACCATGCCCCATCCCTCGATCATTTGAACAGTTTTATATATCTTTCATGTATATTCAGATGAACTTACTCCTATGAATCCCCCATCCCAGACACCCCCCCACCAATGGTCCTCTGCAGCCCCCATTGTAACCCTTCTGTGATCTAAACCTTTCTTGAAGATGAAGCCCATACAATAACCAAATATAATCAATAGGAAAATGAAATAATAATGATAAGCTTAAATGCAAGAGATAAAATACAAGGAAACTCAGAATAAAAGAACTAAAAATAAAACATTATTAACAGATTGGGGTATTCAAAAAAAGAAAATGGGAAAAAACAAATTCTTTTGTTTTTCTCGTTACCTTTTAAACTGTTAATTATTCCACCCCCTTCCTAATAAGGGGATGGGCCCCAGCTAGTATTGGTTACCCCAATACCAGCTGTATTGGGGTAATCAATACCAACTATGGGACCAATGGTAAGGACCGTCTGGAATATCTGGGGCCAAGGAGAGATCCCAGAAAGAGAAACTGGGACCTAAAGGTTATACTCAAGGAAGATCCCAGTGAGGTCTTGCAGCCATGTTATCTGCCAGCCATGCGGTCTGCCAGCCAAGTCTGCTGGCCATATTGTCTGCCAGCCATGTTGTGGCTCATCTTCTCCTCTGTTACCCTGTACTAGCCTGCCTTAATTACCCAGGGTGACTTCAGCCCAGACAAGGCACCCTCATCCAGCCCAGTCCAGAGGTGATGGTCAGGATTTTAGGATGGGGGACTTGATTTGTTTTTCAACCCAGTTTCCTGGTACCATCCCTGTGTTAGGCAATGCCAAGGATCCAATTGGGAAGCACATCTGGCCTCCTCTCTGGGAAGCACAGTAGCTGTTGGTCCTTGCTGATCTCCTATGTAAGACTGTAAGTCTCTTTGGCTAAATCAGCTGACATTCACCTCCCTGTCTCTGCCACAGTGCACTCAGTTCTCCTGTCTCAGCCTGGGTGAACATTCAAAAGAGATTCCTACTTGTCTTATGTCATGTTTTGTTCCTTTTCCTGCTGGAAGACTTCCTTAAGCTATTTCCTGCCCCAGGCTGAGCTGATGGATGAGAAGGGTTTGACACCATGCCTGACTTCCAGTAAATGTGCCAGCATGAGAGGCATTGCAGTGAGTTAGTTAAGAACTCTGTAGTTAAATCCAGGTTCAAGTCTTAGTTCCACCACTCCTTAGTTCTGTGATCTTAGACAAGTGGATAACTTCTCAGTTTCCTCCTTGATAATGTGGATTATGATGATAGTGTTCAGCTCAGTAGGAAGGCAGTTGGTGCTTTAACTTTAGAGCCAGAACAGACTCAGAGAAGTGTGTTTAAAGTGTATGGCTCTGGTGCCAGGATTTCCTTGGTTCCATTCTTGCCTCCATCACTTCCAGCTCTGTGACCTTGGACGTGCTACTTCCCCTTCTCCAGGCTCAGTCTCCTCTGCTGTAAAGTGGACAGCATAATCCACACTTCACTGAATAAACATAATCCATTGAGGTAGTCACCTGTGCCAGGCTCTGTGCAGGGCACATAGACCTGGCCCAGGGCAGTGTGAGCTCAGAAGAGATGCCTGCCCCAGTGTGGGTGGCAGAGGATGGTCAAGTGACATACATCCCTTGGGCTTCCTGTGTGCTGGACATAGTGCTAGGTGATGGTGGGAAACCCAGCCTGAATCATCCAACACACGTCCTAGAGTAGCTCAGAGACCTGTAAGGGAGATTCATAAGGACATAGCAGGTGCAGAGGGTGGAGGGGGTGCCAGAGGAGCTCAGAGAGAGGGGTGTTTGGATACAGAAGGCTGTCCAGGTGAAGCAGGCTAGGTAGGGAATCAATAGGTGGATCTGGGACCTGGCAAAAAACCCATGTGGACATCAGAACCCCCAAGATGACTGCCAGAAGACCCTTGTGATAAACTCCCATTCAGAACAAGATTTCCTCCAGAATCCAGGAGAAACCCTGGATATTCTCCCAAGACCTTACCATTGGGCTCACCCAGGGGATTGATGGGTGAGGCAATCAATAAAAACAGCAAACAGCTGGGACTCCTCCTGTGCCATTAACAAAGGGTTGGAATAATTAATGGTTTAAAAAGCAAGCACACTCTAGCCCATAGTTCTTCCCCCAATCCTGAGGGGACTGGGATGGTGATGTCCACTCCACCTCCAAGTGAGAGAGGGCTTATATCCCATGGATATGGTGGGTGGGATGATCCTTCCTGCAGATGCAGGCCCTCTCCATTCCTTGGGATGGCCATTGCCCATCGTTGTCTCCTCGCCAGGTGACTTGGATGAGTCCATTGAGCTGTAGGGTAGGAGTTGCAGCTCTACTGAGATTCCACGCACACCTGGCACATAGGTAGGCCAGAGGCTCCAGTCTCTGGAAGTATACCTAATGAGGTGGAGCCAGTGGCCACTTGACACTTTTGGGGCAGGGAGGGGACGAGTAGTTGAAATACAGGGGCTTCTTTGGGATTTGGAGGTTGTCCTGAGTACTGTTGTGGCAACGGATGTAGGCCATTTTAAATCAGCACACACCACTCAGAACTGTGTGGGAGAGAGTGTGGTCTACAATGTGAACTGTGGTCTATGGTTGGTGGCAAGGCCCCAGGACGTGTAAGTCCATTGAGGGTGATGGGCCACACTTGTGGGAGATGTTTGTGTGGGATGTGGTGGGACGTGTGGGAGGTGGGCAACATGGGAATCCCAGGGGGTTCTGTGTAATATTTTCGACAATCTAAGCACCTCTTAAAATATATTTATATATATATAAATAACATTTTTGTAAGCAAATGCACATATATGCATATATATTTATATATCATTTTACAAATAGTGGTATGTATTGTGAAAATTTTGATTTTTACCCACAATAAAAAACAAATAAATTAAAAAAAAAAAACATTGTAAAGACAAAAAAAAAAAAAGATGTATTCTGAGATTAAAAAAAAAAAGCAAGCACAAAGCACAAACTGCATGTCATCTCTATTGCCTTTTGACCCCTGTTCCTGCCTTCTGTACCCTACTATCACCATTTTCCCCCCACCATGATGACCATTCAAGTAAAACCTGGGCATTTATAATCTATAATGGACAATTGTAGTTTGTAAATCAGCCCACTTTATCATTCTTCAGCCCTTTCCTCTCTCTGGGACCCATGATCTGTTATTTCCTCCCATTTCTTTTCCCTCCCTACCTTAATAAATTACTGGTCTAATCAATGTGGCATGCTCTTGAAATTCATTTCTTGCAGGTTAACCAAGGTCCTAGACAAAATCCAGCTACACAGGTGAGGTTGCATGTCTTGAGTCTAGAGGGACAGGGATCAGGCCACAGGCCCCTTGACTAAGCATATGAGAGCATAATGGTGAGTTTCAGGTGGGGCATGACAGGAGGAGTTGTCCTAGTCCAACAGGAGCCTGACTGGCTTCACTGGCAATCTTTTTTGATGGGCACACAGCAGGAGCACCTGAAAGCACAGTCCACTGGTCACCCCAAGCCTCTCATTCATCCTTCTGTGTTTCCTGGGGCTTCGTTTCTGCACGGGCCCATGTGGAATGCTGGTGACTCCATGTTGGGACAGAGAATGAGGCCCATGACACTCACGGAGTGTCAGCAGCCCCAGCATATGCCTGGTGCTCAGGGTCCTAAGTTCTCCGATGCCCCGGAGCAGAGGTGCCTTCCTGTTATAGGATGATGGAGCAGAGGCTCTGAGCCCAGGGTCCCACAGCAGGACTCTAACTTGTTTGTGTGCCTTCTGAGCTCATGTTCTTGCCCAAGGTGCCTCCTCTACTGAGTTATCTTTGTGCCAAGGCTGGTGTCTGGAGGAGAGAGAGGATTTTCCAGGGGCCTAGGTATTGGTCATTGGGTTGAGGGCTCTGGGCCCTCAGCCATGGGGGCACACTGTTACAAGGACTCCTGTGGCTGGGCCTCTGAATGGCTCAGGGGATCCAGGACCCAACCCCCAGGCTAGTGGGGAGAGCAGATGTGATTTTAATGAACAGTCAGGAAATGGGGGCAGGATGCCTTGCAAACCACAGAGGGGATCTCACACAGCCTTGGTTGTGGAAGGTTTGTTGAAGGGACTTGGGCAGTCACTGAGGGTCAGCAGATTTATTCTAGAAGCACAGCTGTTGTGCAACCACAACCTGTAGTTAACTTGGTCAAGAAAAAGGGTGATGAGGTCAGGGAGTAAGGATGGGCCCACAGCCCAGAGAACAGATTGAGTGGGGAGCAGTGTTATGGGGTAAGAAGCACAGTGGCAGAGAAGGAGCCAGAAGGGTCATTTTTCTCAACTCCATCTAAATATGTTTGAAAACCTGAAAGCAGCAGCGATAATGTTCTAGAAAAATGTAACCTACCAGACTGACTCAGATGTGGTGGCACATTCCAGACAGACCAGTCACCATAGAAGAAATGGGGAAAGTTGCCAAAGATCTCCCCTACCGTCCTCCTCCCAAAAGGCACAGGATGCTCAGGGTGGCATTGGAAGCTCCCCTTGTGTCTCCAGCAGGTCTGAGGTGAGGAGGCTGTGGCAGAGCAGCTGAGAGGACAGGTGATGACATGGGCTATGTCAGGCCACCCATTTCTGGAGTCAGGGTAGGAGCAGGGTATGAGCTGCTCCCAGAGGAAGGAGGCTTGGCAGGAGTTGTGAGGGAGAACAGAGGGTTTGCCTGCAGAGAAGTTGGTTATTTGAAGTGCCCAGTGTTGGGAGGGCTGAAGAAGGGTTCCCGTATTCCTTCACTGAGCCCATCTGCAGCCAACCTCAGTGCTGGGCACTGTGATGGCCTTGTAGTTGTACATGGGCAGGAGCAGACTCACCCTGAACAATTCATAGTACAAGTGCTTAGAGATGGTGTTGAGTGCTGGGAAGGAAGCCAACCCTGTAGTTGAGGGGGTGATTTGAGAGGGGTTGGGAGGAGGTGGTGTTTGAGGGATGCTAGAAAGGCTGGGGGAGAGCCAGGGTGGGCTTCCTGGGTAAACTGGGCCAGGAACAAGCTTGGAGGTGATGAGCAGTGGCCAGGAACAGCATGAGGGCAGAGTGAGTGAGAGGACCAGAGGGGGAGTGAGACTGACCTGGTGAAGGTCTGGATTTTGAACTAAGTGCAGTGAGGCCAGGTAAGGCAGGGGAGTGATGTGATCTAGGTGTTTTGGTTTTTTATTTTATTTTTTTCTTAATAATAGGCTTGTTGAGCTAAAATTCACATACCACACAATTCCCCCACTTAAAATGTACCATCTATAGATTTTCATTTATTTGGAGTTGTGACACCATTGCTGTAATAAGCTTTAGAATGCTCTGATCACCCCAGAAGGAAACTCTGTGTCCCCTGCTGTTGCCCCCTCATCCCACCATACCCTCAGCCCCAACAGCCAGTCATCTTTCTGCCTCTGGATTTGCCTGTTCTGGATATTTCATAAAAATGGAATCATTTTTCCTTTTGTGCCCAGCTTCTGTCATCTAGCATAATGATTTCAGGTTTGATGCACATGGTAGCATGTACCAAAACTCCTTCCTCTTCACCTCAAAATGCCCCTATGATTGACAGTGTTTTCTCACAGTGTCCACTCCTGGCTGTTGTGAATAATGCTCTTGGAGCATAGGAGTTCAAGCATGTGAGGCTGGATGCTGCCATTTGGCTTGGGTGTGCACCGAGGAATAGAATTGCCAGGCCAGATGGCAGCTATGTCAAACCTTTTGAAGAACTGCAAGGCTTTTTTTCCAAAGTGGGTGCACCATTTTACATTCCCTTTGGTTGTGTATTTCCCCACATCCTCACCAACACTTGTCAGCATCTGACTTTTTGATGAAACCATCCCAATGGGGGTGAAGTGGTGCCATTGATGACTGATGTGGAGCATCTCTTTATGTGCTTATTATCACTTGTATACCTTCTTTGGAGAAATGTGTTTTTTTCAGATCCCTTGCCTATATTTTAATTGGACTGTTTGAACTAAATCACTTCAAAAAGTCTAGTTAGTCTATGATGTTGGGAATGGACTTCACTGGGGTAGAGTAGGAGAAGGACTGTGGTGGAAGAGAGCAAGCTTCTCTCCTGAGGGAGTGAGAGGGCTGGGGCTGGGACAGCATGGGAGAGACAGTGCCCAGTGGGACCAGTGCAAAGGGCAGAGGGAGCATGTCCTGGGAGTAGAGGCAGGCCAGCTTCAGCAAGAAGGGGCTCATGGGGTGCCAGTGGCAGGGATGTCAATTGTGGTCCAGGCTGGGAAGTAACCACTGGATGACCAGTATGTGTGGGAGCAGTTTTCACTGAATGATGTCAGAAGGGGGTGGGGTTAGAGTGACCCTGATGTAAGGCAGGAAGGTGGAGGTGGGGTGGGGAAGGGTAGCCCAAGGGCAGGGACGAGGCTGCAGAGAAGCAGGGTTTCAATCCCCAGCACCAGCAGAGTAGAGCTGAGAGGAGACTGGCAGGAGAAGAAAGGGGATAATTGGTTAGCAGGCAGCCAGAGCAGGTGGTAGGGAACCTAATGGCAACACAATCACAACAATTTGTCCAGAGCTTAAGAACCTCATGCCTTTCAGATCTGCTAATTGACCCGCTTCCATGGGCTGGGGGTGAGATGGGGGTGCCTGGACCCACCCGCTCTTGTCTCTGGGCTTTATCTGATCCAAGCCAGGGGCCTCAAATTGCCGTGGGTTTTCTCAGGGCAGGTTGTGCCCCCCAGAGGGTCAAGTGCATGCTACTCACAGGCACCCACTTCCATGGAGTGTGGAGCCTGCCATGCCCTCCTCACCCCACACTGGGATTAGGAGAGGAGGAAGAGAAACCAGTGGTGTTGAGCGAGCCTGGTTCTTTCCTTCCACAGGAATTGTGCGCAATCCTACAGGCCTGCACTCAGTCAGGCCTCCTGCAGCCGCCAGGTATTGACTCTATTATCCCCACTTTATGAGGACCACCTTCCCCAGGACCACAGGAAAGCCCCCCACATCTGGGCATCATGTTTCTTGACTTTCTCTGTAAAGGGTCAGACAGTACATGAGTTAGGCTGTCAGGGCCAGGAGGCAGTGGAGGTGTTCAGAGGGTCACCGTAAAACCACTCAAGCGGCCCAGCTCAGTCAGCTGCCCCCTCCTTCCCTTCATGCCTTGCCACTGGTGAGACTTGTGTTTGTTTTGGGGTTGACTGTTGTGGTCTCCTTCTGGGTTGTGCAGTGCTCCTGGTCCTGCACTTGCTGCTGCAGGAAATGCAGTGCCCAGCAGGCCACACATGGGCCCCTCTGCAGGTGGAGGTGTGTTGTGGTCAGCCAGAAATAACCCAAACTGCATTCTTGGGAGCACGGATGAACAAAGTTTTATTACACAAAGGCCCAGAGGAGAGTTCTTTCTCTCCAAATTCTGAGCTCCATTTTCCAGCTTTCATAAGTTTATATAGGTACACTATGCAGGCAAATTCCTGAGCAAGCGGGCAGGTAGGGTTACAAAGGCAAAGAAGGAAGGTTAGCTCATCTTTCTAAAAGCAGAAGGCCATTAGGGAGGAAAAAGAGTCATTATCTGTACAGAGTTGTAAATTTCAATTCAAATGTGCAGCCTGGGGTGCTTATCTTCCTGAAATGGATTCCATGGGGAAAAGGGGAGGAAGGAGGGGACAGAGGGACTAGGGACCAAGGGGAGTTTATTTTTTAAAGCTGTGGATTTCTGCTGAGGGCAGGGTTGGGATCCCAGCACGTCCTTCATTATTCTGCCCTTTTGATGCCTTTATAATTCTTTATGGGGCATCATTTGCTAACATGGGGATTCTTCTATAGTCCCCAAGGGATGATATTTAACATGAGGCATTACTTGGTGTTTTAAGGCATTTAAGTGGTAAGTCATATATTGTGTTAAGTACCGTAGAATGCATGGCCCAAAAGTTAAGAGGAAAAAGACTGAGGTTATTACTGGCATAAATGGCAAAATCCAGGAGAGGAGATACTGGACGTAATTCCCATTGGCAGATGCCTCTTATACACAGTTTAAATGGTCTTTGGCTCACTCCTTTAACAGGGCCACTTTGTCCCTAACTATTCCTGAGGAGTTTGCATAGAAAAAGCATTCTCCCCCCAGGGCCTGACAGCCCCCCCCGCCCCCCCCCGCCAAACTTGAGGTAAGCAAATCTAATCCTTGTCTGTTTTGCAAAACCACTTCCGCCAATGAGTCTATCTGATCTTGGAACCCATTGAGAGCCCCTGATATTTCTTCAAGGTCATTTGATGTTTCCTGAGCTAGTGTTTATAAACCCTCCTGACCAACTGCAACATAAGCCCCCACTACTGTTGCACTCCCAACTACTCCTAGTCTGAAGAGTATCGGAATTGCCTGTATTGCTCGTTTGGCTCGAGAGAGTTCTCCAGGCAATTCATTTCCATACACCAAAAATGATGGCACTAGCAAAGCCAGGTAAGCAGATGCCCTGGCCATCCTGGGGTAGGCACTGGTAGGTGTTAGTGCCACAGACCCAGATGGTGAAGTTTGTGATGCATCAGTCAGGCTCATTGAGTGGGCAGGTGGTGTCACAGTTGGCCCTTCCAAGAGGGAGGATGTTTGAAGGAGACCTGGTAGTTATGTTTTTACAGTGAGCCAGTTTTCCTGGGGATTCAGTTATGTGGACTTGGAGGGGCCTGGTTCCTGCTGCAGAGCTGTCATGGGTTAGGGGGGTTACATTCCATGAGACAGGTACAGGGAAGATGGTTAGACTGGAGGAAGTGCATAGCCAGCAGGAGGCAACTATATTGGGTTGAGATTTATTTAGGAGTTGTTGGAAATTTCAAACCTGGTTCAAAAGAACATTGTGGGGGGCTGTTTTAACTTTGGCTTTTAGCATCTGGGTAGCATTAGTGATATTTTTCATCAGGGCTTTTTCTGGGGGTTGGGTTACCAGGATCAGTTGGATCAGTATGAGGTCTCCTGGGTCCAGCCCCGATGGGTTGTATATTCCAATTCCTAGTTTCAGTCCTGCCTGGGCCTTTAAAAAGGTATTTTCTGATCTGTTAGTTATGTTTAATAAGGTGAGTCTTATGGGGTTGCCGATTTCTATGCCACACCCTGCCATGCTGGGGATTTTCTGTAAGAGATATGGAGAAGTCGGTGGGACTCTCAAGGTGCGGTGGCACCCACTAGCAAGTTCCAAAAGTGGCAGAATCCTCTGCCTTTTTGGGGGTCTTGGCAGAGGTATTTGTGATAACTCCCATAGCTGTGACCCCTACACCCTCTCTTGGAGGCTGGTATGGGGATGTTGGGGTATGGAGCAAGCAGCAAGGTGTAAGGAGTGTGATCTTGGGTTGTTGCCCTGCAAACATCAAATATTACAGAGGCTGAAGTTGCACCTGCCAAGAATGGGCCTAAAGCATTCAGCATGGATTGTTTGCCCCAAATTTGACTAACTTGCAGCTGCCATAGATTTTGGGGGCAGGTATCAGCTCTTAGGGAGGGGGTGAAGAAGTAAAGGACAAGCAAGTTAAGGCACAGAAACATCCTATTATACACCAGTAAGGAATTGCAATTAGGGCTCTATTCACAACAGTCCAGTCTTCAGGGGCCACAGCAGTGAGTCCAACTCCAAATACCAAGGCAAGCAGGCTGTATAAGCACAGGATCCACCAGGAGCAGGGGTCCATTCAGCCGGCATTTGGTGAGGTTGGTGCTCAAGGATCCCAGGTGACTTGCACTCTCAAGGGGTGGCCAGGTATGGGTTGGGCTGTCCAGCTGTCCTGCTCTTTATTGAGATGTGCCTTATTGACCCTGGAATGATGGATCCAAGGGATGATGACTGCAACTTTAAGAGCAATAGGAGTTACAAAGATCACAAGTTTGTGAACCTGTCCAAGAAGGCTGAAGTGTTTCTTTTTTCCAGTCTTTGAGCCAGACTAGGTCCCCTGGCCAGTGAGGGTGCAATGGGTATCCCAGGGTGATGAGATTCTAGGACAAGACAGTTTTATATATTTTGGCTAGAGTTTTCCCTAGCTGTTGGAGAATGGAATCTTGGCTAGCCTCCCCCAGAAGTTTGAGATTTCCTCTGAACGCCTGAATAATGGGGGGGGGGCACCAGAATAGAATTTCAAAGGGTGAATAGCCAGTGGGTCCTGGGGTGCACCTAACTTGGAGAAGAGTCAAGGGAAGTAAGTCTACCCAGGGGAGACCAGTTTTCTGGCAGAATTTGGCTAGGGTGGCTTTGAGCGTTCAACTTTCCCTGAGCTCTGGGGCCTGTAAGCGGTATGAAGTTTCCACTTAATTCCTAACATTTTTGCTGGCTCTTGGACTATGGCAGCCATGAAGGCCAGGCCATTGTCACTTCCAATTGACAGTGGCAGCCCATGTCATGGAATGACTTCTCTAAGTAAAGTCTTAGACACTTCTCTTGCCTTTTTGGTGTGAATGGGGAAAGCTTTGACCCAACCTGAAAAGGTGCATATCATCACCAACAGATATTTGTATCCCTGACTTGGTTTCACTTCAGTGAAGTCCACTGTGACATCTTCAAAGGGGGCCTTTCCTGTGTGCTGGACACCTGCCAGAGTACAGGGGCCCTGCAAGGGGTTGTTTTTGGCACAAACTTGGCACTGGCTGCTGATGGTGGCACAGAGAGAAGTTAGCTGGGTTATGTAGTAGTAGTATCTCCTGAGCAAGATGTCTAGTGCAGTTTTTCCTAGGTGGGTGAGTTGGTGGTATCGCTGGATGAGGACATGAGTGGCTCCTTTGGTACAAAAATCTGGTTATCTGGGAGCAACCAAGTTCCTTCAGGGGTTTGACTTCCTCCTTCTCTTTCAGCCCACTCCTGTTCTTCCCAGGTATAGCTTTGTTGATCAGTCTCTTGTCCTAAGAGGGACAATTGCCATGTTAATTCCAGGACTTGTATTCCATGGGTTCCTTCAGTCACTTGCCAAGCTGCCTTGTCAGCCAATCTGTTTCCTTGGGCAACCATATCCATTCCTTTCTGATGTCCCTGGCAGTGGATGATGGCGACTTTGTTTGGTTTCCAGATTGCTTCTAACAGTTGAAGAATTTCTTCATTGTTTTTTATTTCCTTTCCCCCTGCAGTTAGGAGACTGCTTTCTTTATAAATTGCCCCATGGATATGAATGGTAGTAAATGCATACTTGGAGTCAGTGTAAATTTTTATCACTTGCCTGGCAGCTAGTTACAGGGCTCAGACCAAAGCCCAGAGCTCTGCCCATTGCGCAGATCATCCCCATGGTAGAGACGCTGCTTCAACCACCCATTCGGTAGTGGTGACTGCATACCCAGCAAGCTTTTCCCCATTTCTAACAAGACTGCTCCCATCTGTAAATAGTGTCTGATCTGGGGAAGGGAGTGGTTTGTCTTGGAGGTCAGGGCAACTGGCATAAACCTCTTCTGTTACTTCAATATAGTCATGTTCTGGGGCCCTTTCCTCCTCTGGCAAAAAGGTGGCAGGGTTTAGACTGCACACTGTTTCTATTGTCACTCTGGGGTTTTCACAGAGTAAACCTTGATAATGTGTGAGCCAGGGACTCAATATCCACTGATGCCCGTGTGAGTTCATTAGGGCAGTGACTGCGTGTGGCACTATAACAAGAATTGCCTATCTGAGAGTTAATTTGTCAGCTTCTTTGACAAGGGTAATGGTTGTTGCCAAGGCTTTTAGGCAGGGCAGCCACCCTGAAGCCACGGAGTCCAGCTGCTTGGAGAGGTAAGCAATAGGTCTTTGCCAGGGGCCAACTGTTTGTGTGAGAACCCCCAATGCTACTTTGTTCTTTTCATGCACAAAAAGGTTAAAGTTTTGAGTTACATCTGGGGGCCCCAAGGCAGGGGCTCAGCATAGTGGTCTTTTGATATTTGGAAAGGCCCCCTGTTGAGCTTCTCCCCAGGCAAGAGGCTCTTTCTCTGGACCCGCCAAAACTTCATAAAGGGGCTTGGCCATGACTGCAAACCTGGCAATCCAGATGAGGCAGAACCCTGCAGCCCTGAGGAACTCACAAAGCTATTTTTTTGTGGTGGGGGTAGGGATGGTGCAGATCACTTTCTTCGTTCAGGTCCGAGCGTCTGGTGCCATTGTGTGATGCTGAACCCCAAGTACGTGACTTACTCCTTACAGATCTGGGCCTTTCTCAAATACATTTTGTACCCAGTCTGTGTTAGAAGTTGTAGGAGAGTCTGTGTCCCTCTCCAGCAGTCCTCTTCTGTTTCACTGGCAAGTAGATGGTCATCTACATATTGTAAGAGAGCACACCTGCAGTTTTCCCTTGGGTAGGGGGCCAAATCTGCTGCCAAAACTTCCCCAAAAAGGGTAGGGGAGTTTTTGAAGCCCTGTGGGAGCTGGGTCCAGGTTAGCTGAGCTTTCTGATGGGTTCTGGGATCTTCCCATTCAAAGGCAAACAGAGGCTGGCTTGTGGGGGCCAGCCACAGGCAGAAGAAGGTATCTTTCAGGTCCAGGCCAGTGAACCAGATGGCTTCAGGTGGCAGCTGTCCTAACAAGGTGTATGGGTTGGGAACAACCTGATGTAAGGTGAAAGTGGTGTTATTACTGGCTCGTAAATCCTGCACTGGTCGATATCCTGTCCTATCTGGCTTTTTTACTGGCAATAATGGGATATTAGAGAGTGAGGCAAGTCCCAAGGCTTAAGCTTGCTGGCCCTTCAGGTTTAAAGGTAATCTGGGCTCCCAGTTTGGCTAAGAGCTCCCTACCAAGCAGGGAGACTGGACATTCAGGTAGGTACAGAAATTCATGAGTTACTTCATAGCCACCAAGCTGGCAATTTCTCAACTGGCAAAAAGGCCATTGGCTTGACTGGTCCCCAGTCACTCCTATGATATTAGCAGTTTTTCCACTAAAGAGGATGATGGGGGTTGTGACCACAGAATGTTCAGTGCCAGTGTCCACCATGAAAGTCACTGGCTGGCCCCTGATTTGTAGTTTGACCATGGGATCATAGGGGCCAAGTTCCAGTGAGCCCAGTCACCCCTCTTCAGGGTCGAGTCCTGCCAGCCTGAGCAGATGGTCTTGGTGCTCAGGTCAGTATTTCCCTTTAGGGATGTTCCCTCTATGTGCCTGAGTTTTTTGGGGGCATTCAGTTGTCCAGTGTCCACTCTCTTTGCAGTAAGCACATTGGTCTCTGGCCAGCAGCAACCTTCTGGCACTTGTTCCCCCTTTTTGAGGTGATCCTTCTCATCTGGTGGGGTCACAATTTCCTAAGGCAGCTGCTAGTAGGGAGGCTTGATGTTTTATTCAATTCTTGGCTTTTCATTTGGTGGCTTTATCTTGATTGATGAATACTTTGTTGGTGACTTCCAGTAGTTGATGCACATGCACAAACCCTTCTAATTTTTGGAGATTCTTTTAATGTCCATTGTTGCCTGTGCAACAAAGGTGGCATTCACCATCCTCTGGTTTTCCAGAGCTTCTGGGTCAAAAAGAGTGTAGATTCTGAAGGCCTCCCAAAGCTGTTCATAGAAATCTCTGGGAGACTCATTGGGCTTTTGAGTAACTAAAGTCATCTTTGTCATGTTTGTGGGTCATTTTACCCCCTCTTGGACCCCTTGGAGGAGCACTTCCCAGCATTGCTGGAATGCAGCCAGTCCTTGTTCAGTCTTGAAGTCCCAGTTAGGTTGGGTTTCTGGTGGCACTTCTCATGCCCAATCTTCTGGGTTTAAGACACCAGTAAAGGCCTGCTCTTGCAGCCACATTTGGGCTTTAATCAGAAACCTCCATAACACTGGAAATGTAGTTAGCGCCACTGAATTATACACTGAAAAATGTCTAAAATGGCAATTTTTTGGTGATATACTTGTTACAACAATAAAAAACATCTGTCTTCACCTCCCTATGAGATATTGGTGAGTGTTTTTTATCACCAGATAAATCCCTTTATGCTGAAAGTATTTGAATGTGTTTTATTTTTGCTTCTAAAAACCATAAAAGGAAATAGTACCATAACATCACATTTAACTCTATTCTTTCTTGGCTTATTTAAGTCTTTTTTCTTTTTAACAAAGTTGAAAAAATGAATCTAGATTTCCTTAGTAAAATATTTAGAGATTTTCTTTATGTTTATTTTGAGAATATTTTACACTGATCATGATTTTTAGATGAGAAAAAAGATCAAGTACAAGAAAACATTTCCACTTGGACTTCTTGAAATTTTACTGTTATCCTTTCTTACATGCCTTCTCATCAAGAAATAAATAAAATATTTAAATTTTCTGATCTCTTCTATATGTGTTTATTTCTTTAACACAGGGATCCCAGGACAGCATCCATGAGCACCAATTCCCAGGATTCCTCTGATCACTGCTGGGCACAGAACCATACCAGAGATTTTGGCAACAGTAGTTTCAACAAGGTCAGTGGCTGTGAGTGGTGGTGATGGTGGAGAAAATAGAGAAATGGAAGAACCAAGAGCTTCTTTTATCCCACCCCCTCCTACTCTTGCCCTGACATTCTCAGCTGTTAAGGTACATTTTGTCTGAGACCAACAATTGGAACTTCTTTGCAATTTTCCACTCTGGATACCCCAAACCTCTTCCAACCCGATGCCCAGGACTGCCTACTTTCCTGGCCTACCAAAGACTGCTCTCCCTCCCTCCTTTCTCTTACATCTGAAATTGAGAAAGAGAACCAAATATGGACAAAGGAATATAAAAAACATTTATTGCCTTAATACTGAGTAAATAATGAGTTTTAAATTTTTCTAGAAGACAAAGAACAAATATACTGTTCATCCTTCAGTGCCTGGCTTGCTTCACTCAACATAAGGTCTTCAAGATTCATCCACGTTATTCCATGTGTTAGCACTTTGTTCCTTCTTACCGCTGAGTAATATTCCATTGTATGTATGTGCCACATTTTGCTTATCCATTCGTCTGTTGATGGGCACCGGGGCTGATTCCAACTTTTGGCAATGGTGAACAATGCCGCTATAAACATTGGTGTGCATATATCTGTTTGTATTTTTGTTTTCAGTTCTTCTGGGTATATACATTCTGTGTACAGCTATTTGCTATCATTCTGGCCTTGTGTGTATGTGTGTATGTGTGTGTGAGAGAGAGAGAGAGAGAAAGAGAGAGAGTATATGAACAACAAAAAGATTTTCCTATCTTCCTGATGTATTATACAGATATGAAGATAACCTTGAACTATGCTAAATAATTAAATTTTAATTGGACAAAACTGTAACAGTCATGGTTTGATCAACAATTGGACAAAACACACAACTAGTTGCTCTTCATGTAAAATTGCTAAGTAAGAATTAAATAATTTTGAATGCAAATATCAGCATATATTTGATGTTTTATTAATTCTAATAAATATTATTGTTAAATAAAAAAAAAAAAAAGAACAAATATAGACTCTCAGATTGAAACCTCAGAAATCCTAAGACAGTCATCAGGCCCAGGGACTCAAAAGTAAGTACTACACATGCACTCTTGACTTTCTTACCCATTTAATTTTTAAAAGGAAGCTCTGCAGTGGGAGGCAGTGTTGGTGGAAGTGGGGCATCCTTTGAGAAGTCCTGGTGGTCTTGGTATGCAGCTCTGTATGGCTAGGGCTAGAAGGATCTGGTGAAAATGCATGGTGGGGTGAGTGTCTCTCCTGTTGCTTTGCAGCACCAGCCTCTCCTGAGGCTGACTGGCTCCTTCTGGGTCACGGGTGTTGGGCCCCAGGAAAGCAGTTCTAGGACTAGTTCCAATGTGTGTGGGTCCTAAGCAAGTGTGTGTATTAAAGGCAAACCAAGCAGAGTAGCCCACAAGGACTAGAATGTTCTTGCCAGTTGAAATGTGGGTTGTGCCCAAAGAGATCCCCCAGCTTAGGGTAGCAAGGGTGGGGCCACAGTCTCAAATCTCCTAAGGTCAGAAACAAAGGCAGTTCAGCACTGGGGCGTTTTATATAGAATCCCATGCCTGCTTCACACAGGTGCAGTGGCTATGCCTTTAGCCACTAGAACATGGAAACACAGTCTGTGAGTTAAGAGGGGAGGCAAATGATTCAGCAGCTAGTCAGTGTGGAAATTTATCCTATATGGACTCTTCTTCTGTCACAAATTAGGGTGATTGGGTTGGGTGGTAACATTATTTTTTGGAACAAATTGCTTCAGAAGGTGGGGCCTCATGATGTTAAATTAAAATTTCATTCAACTTGGATGTAATCAAATAAAATTGCATTGGTATAGGTGATTGATTGGATTAAGGTTAAAAATAAGAAAGGCCATATGTAGGGTTGCTGATTATGAAAAGCCAAACAGATTTTCAAAAATTTCCCTAGAGGGGTTCAACAGCAGATAGGAGTTGGCAGAAGAAAGAATCCATGAACTTGAAGATAAAGAACAGAAAGAGGAAAGAATGAAGAAAAGTGAACAGAGCCAAAGGAACCTGTGGGATACCATCAATATCTACATTGTAGGAATACCAGAAGGAGAAGTAAAAAGAGGCAGACAGAGTATTCAAAGAAATGATGTCTGAACACTCCTCAAATTTAGTGAAATACATGAATATAAACATCCAAGATGCTGAATGAACTCCAAAGAGGATGAATCCAAACAGACCCACACCATGCCATGTTCTAATTAAACTGTCAAATGTGCTTGGGCATGTGCAAGAGAGAAATTCTGGAAGTCATAAGAGAGAAGCAATGTTTCCCATACAAGGAAGCCTCAATAAATTGTCATTTTCTCACCAAAAAAACATGAAGTTGAGAAAAGGGTAAGGAGGTCATATTTAAAGTACTGAAAGAAAAAATGTACAAACCAGAATGCTATTTCCAGCAAACTTTCAAAAAATGAGAGGGGGATTAAGACATTCCCAGATAAACAACAGCTGAGGGGCTTCATCACTGTTAGACCAGCCCTATAAGAAATGCTAATGGGAGTTTTGCAGGTGAAAGGAAAGGACACTAGACAAATCGACTGGAGCAACATGACAGCTCAAAAGGATGTTCTTTGGGCAAAAGAAAAAAATGGAATATAGTATGTAAGCTTTAAATCAATGTTGAATTTCTTAAACTTGATAACCACACTTAAGCTGGTTAAAGAAGTGAATATCCTTGTTTGAAAGAAATATATATCGAGGTATTATGTGCTCAAGGAGATGACATGTGCAACCTGCTCTCCAATGTTCAGAAAGTAGGTAGATAGACAGCAGAAAGAAAGATAGGGCAAAGGGTGCAAAATGTTAAAATTGGTGGATCTGGGTCTCTGAGGTGGGGATATGTTAGGTTTCTCTTAGGGGTTTGTATTTTTGGCAACCATTCTGTAACTCTGAAATTATTTCAAAATAAAAATGTTTAAAAAATAAATAAACACAAAAAGGACAAGGAAAAAAAAAAAAAAGCCAAACACTTTCCAGTACTTTTATATATGTGATGTCTGACACAGCACTTCTGACATACAGTTACCCTCTACTTTTTAAAAATATATTTTTTTATTTTTAAAAAGATACTTAGATTACACAAATGTTACACTGATAAGGGAAGTGCTGGGACCCTAACACCCCACCCTGGCAGAAATTCACAGCTTTAGGAAAATAAACTCCCCTCAGGCCATTTCTCCCCTCCTTGCCCCTTTTCTCCATGGAATCCAAGTCAGGAAAATAAGCACTCCCCCCTTGCCCCTTTGAATTGAAATTTACAACTCTAAACATATAATGACTCTTTTCCTCCCTAATGGCCCTCTGCTTTTAGGAAGATCAGCTAACCTCCTTTCTCTGCTTTTGTAACCCTGCCAGCCTGCTGGCTCAGGAATTTGCCAGCTTAGTGTTCCTATGTAAACTTATGAAAATAAAAAAACAGGGCTTAGAATTTGGAGACTGAGTTCTCCTCTAGGCCTGCATGTAATAAAACTTCATTCATCTGTACCCCCACAAATGCCACTTTGGTTTCTTTCCACCAGCCACAACATTTGGTGCCCTGACCAGGAAAAACCCAATCGAGCAGGCCTATTGTACCTCTGGCTTGGGGCTGACAGATGCAGCCGATGGCAATCTCTGATTGAGTGAGGTGGGCACCACCTGTCCTCTTTTTTTTTTTTTAAATTTTATTTTAAAAGATCCTTAGATTACATAAATGTTACACAAAATTTACAGGGATTTACATTTCCCCACCTTCCACACCTCCAATACCATCCCACATAAACATCTTTCATTACTGTGGCACATCACCTGCAATGGATATACACATCCTGGGACTTTGCCACTAAGCATGGACCATAGTTCACATTGTAGACCCCACTCTCTCCCACACAGTTCTGCATGTTATATGCTGATGTAAAATGCCCTATATCTGTCATTGTACTGTTACTCAGGATAATTCCCAAGTCCTGAGAAAGCACCTGTATTACAACTGCTTTTCCCTTCCCTGCCCCAAAAGCATCCAGTGCCACTGGCTCCACCTCACTGTTGTAATTTCTTCCATTGCTTAAATCACATTATGTCTACAACAGAATACCATTAAGTCCGCTCTAGTCTATAGCTCTTCCCCCAATTCTGAGGGGACTGGAATGGTGATGTCCATGCCACCTCCAAGTGAGAAGGGGCTTATATCCCATGGATATGGTGGATGGGATTATCCTGCCTGCAGCTGCAGGGTCTGTCCATTCCCTGGGATGGCCATTGTCCATCATCATCTCCTCACTGGATGAATTGGGTGAGTCCATTGAGCTGTAGAGCAGGAGTTGCAGCTCCACTGAGATTCCAGACACCAGCTGGCACATGGGCAGGCCTGAGGCTTTGGTTTCTGGAATTATACCTACAAACTCCAGCATCACATATAGGTTTGAATAGAAGGGACTGATGGACCATGTGCAGGGAGGACTTATTTGAGTCCAACTCTGTCACTCTCAGGAGCACAGATTCCAAAGTATATCCCACAGATAAGGCATCAATCTCTGGAGCTCTTCCCCCTTATACAGGACCTGGGTGTCTCCAGAGCCCTCAGGAGCCCCTCTGTATGGGGATGATATCCACTTTGGTGTTCTATGAGATCCTACTGAGGTATGAGTAAGCATTACCTCTGGGATGAACTCCTGACTTTCTTTGAAGTCTCTTAGTCACATGAACTCATTTGTCTTTACATTTCCCCCCTTTTATTCAAGGTCTTTTTACAGCCATATTGCCAGTTGGCACTTGGTATTAATCCCTCATTGCCAGGGTGGCTCATCCCTGGGAATCATGTCCCACGCTGGGGGGAAGATAATGCATTCATATGGTGAGTTTGGCTTAGAGAGAGGCCACGTTTGAGCAACAAGGAGGCTCTCAGGTGGCAACCCTTAGGCACCCCATAACAGTAGGCCAAGTTTCAATTACAAGAGCAAAGACTCATAAGGCTAGTCATCAATAACAAGAACCCATCAGTGGAACTTCCTCCTTTGCCAGACACTGCCCCTGCACTCAGGGGACTGTTGCTGCCCTCTTGGAGAATGTGGCAGAGCTCTCCCAGCTGGGAACTCAGTATTCCCTCATTTATTGAGTGATTATCTACCCACTGTGACCATGCCCCACCCCTTGATCATTTGAGCAATTTTATATATCTTTAATGTATATTCAGGTGAACTTCCTCCCATGAAACCCCCATCCCAGACATCCCACACCAATGATTCTCTCCTGCCCCCTCTATAACCCTTCTTTGATCCAAACCTTCCTTGAAGATGAAGCCCATATAATAGCCAAATACAATTAATAGGAAAATGAGATAATAAAGATAAGTTTTAATATAAGAGACAAAATACATTGTAACTTTAAAAAAAAAACACTAGAAATAAATTAAAATTAAAGGATTGGGATATTCAAGAAATGGGAAAAAACAAAAATTAATTTTTTTTTTACATTTTTCCTTTTATCACTGCCTTGTTGGGTGTCCAGTCTGTAATGTGGCACCTGCCCCCTCTCACTCTCCAGTGTCTTCCAAATTTTCATTTAATTTTCAAAGATGTATTAGGTCACAGCAAAGTCACACACAGAATACTAGAGACTCCCATATACCCAACCTCCTTCCCCTTTCCTAACTGCATATTAAAACCATTTTTTATATGGATGGTAGAATTTTTATAACTGTTATACAGATAGTGAAGCATGGTCACTAAATATTGTCAATGATTTACAGTATAGTTTACAATTTAGACAGTACAGTTTAATAATTTTTGATGATATTTATCATGTCTTGTGTTCATTACTGTAAGGTAATGAAAAACATTTCCCATGACCACTAAATACCCGCTGTTTGATCTTTTCTGTTCCTTCCTCCCCATCCCCCTGGGGATGATGACACTCCCCTGTCTTGACTCATTGGATGACAAGATTCATAGTTACATGCAACAAGAGGTCTTGACATGTTGATTATCTTCTCCTATTAGGATCCACCTTTGTGCCTAAGAGACACCCAAATGTCTGTTTCTGATGAATCAGTCCTCATAAAGATGGGAGTCCATCTCCTTCCCACTCACCGTGTGGGTCTCCACTCCCCGACACAACACGTTATGACAGGATGAACACTCACACACTCCCCAGAAGCCTAATCCAGATGCACCCCTTCCTGAATGCCCCCCCAACCTACACCCTAAACCAGTGACACTATCTTGTCATACTGCCATAAGAGCATTCCCACTCCTGCACTTTCAACATCATACCCACAAATCCCATGTTCACCTAGTTCCCCTCCCAGCTCTTCCCCCAGTATCCTGGGTATTCTAACCCACCCATCCTAATATACCCAACTGTCAACCCTGCACCACCAAACCCAGTAATATCTCTACCCGCCTGTCCTATCTTTCAATATGCAACTATACTCTCACTTTACCATAGATTATGTCCATATGCATGATAGCTCACAACCTTCTCTTCTCTTTCTCTCTCCTGTTAACCTATCTTTCAGACAATAGTTCTCAGAGACTGCTCACTTTCCAGAATTCAAATCAGTGAGGTCATATATTGTTCATCCTTCAATGTCTGGCTTGATTCACTCAACATAAGGTCTTCAAGATTCATCCATGTTATTCCATGTGTTATCACTTTATTCCTTCTTACAGCTGAGTAGTATTCCATTGTATGTATGTACCATCCCAGTGTCTGGCATAGAACAAATGATAAGGGAAGTGACAGGTCCCTAACACTCCCTCTTGGCAGAAACCCATAGCTTTAGGAAAATAAATTCCCCTCAGTCCCTGGTCCCTCTCTCTCCTCTTTCCTTCCCTTTTCTCCATGGAATCCACTTCAGGAAGATAAGCACCCCAGGCTGCCTCCTTTGAATTGAAATTCACAACTCTATACAGATAATGATTCTTTTCCTCCCTAATGGCCTTCTGCTTTTAGAAAGGTAAGCTAACATTGCTTCTCTGCCTTTGTAACCCTGCCTGCCCACTTGCTCAGGAATTTTCCCACTTAGTGCACATATATAAACTTATGAAAATCAGAAAACAGGGCTCAGAATTTGGAGAGTGAACTCTCCTCTGGGCCCACACATAATAAAACTTTGTTCATCCATACTCCCAAAAGCACTGTTTGGGTTACGTTCTGCTAGTCAGAACATTTGATTCCTTGACTGGGAAATGACCCAATCAAGCAGGCCCCTTATGCCTCCAGCCTGGGGATGATGGGTGTGGCCAACAGTGATAGCTGAGCAAATGAGGTGGGTTCTGCCTGTCCTCTTGATAGGACCTCCTTCTGAGTTGTTCCCCACAGGACATGTCCCTACACCCTGGCCTGACTCAGTGGGGAAGTGGACTGAAAAGTGCCAGAAGACTCCAGAAAGTTAAGTCCCCAGGTGCCAAGTCCTCAGGGAGGCCTATATCCAGATGGAAGAGAAAAGTGATCACCTCCTGAAATCCCAAGTACTGAGATTCCAGAATAGGGCAATCCCTGTGGGAGGGACTGCATAACCTCTGATTGACTGCATGAGTGAGTGAGGATGGCAGAGGCTTGCATTTACTGTACCAGTCTGGTATGTGACTCCAAAGCTTTATGCTATGGAGCCCATGTGGGCCCTAACCTGTTTTCTGTGGCTATGTCATATGGCATAATGGCCATCCCAAACTTTACCCAGGCACCTTAGCTAAGAAGAGCTGAAGTTCTTGTGAGAGACATGGACAGGTGGGCATCAGAATGGCCTCAAAAGAGGCAACCCTTTCCTTTGCCTGTCTCATGCCACCAACTCAGGGTGCAGATTTAACACTGTTAATCCCTGTGGGAGGGACTGCATAACCTCTGAGTGACTGTATGAGTGAGTGAGGATGACAGAGGCTTGCATCTGCTGTACCAGTCTGTGACTCCAAAGCTTTATGCTATGGAGCCCATGTGGGCCCTAATCTGTTTTCCATGGCTACATCACACAGCATAATGGTCACCCCAAATTTTACCTGGATGCCTTAGCTAAGACAAGCTGAAGTTCTCACAAGAGACACAGACAGGCAGGCATCTGAGTGGTCTTGAAAGAGGTAACCCCTTTCTTTGTCTGTCTTGCACCACCAATGCAGGGTATGGGCTCATCACAGTCAAAACTTACCATCTTAAACTGCATGCTCAATAATTTCAAGAAAGGTTTTTCTGGAGATTATGGCATCCAGATGAACCCCAGCACCCTCTGAACATTATGTGAAATAGAGTGGCCCACTTTGTTGGCTGGCCCTTGGAAGGAATCCTGGATATAGCCAGGGTCCATGCAGTGTGGCTGGTGGTCACAGGAACTCCTGGCCACCCCAATCAGTTTCTGTATATTGACTCTTGGTTGGAGATAGCCCAGAATCTGCCCCCTTGGGTTTGATTGTGTGTTGGAAAAAAGGGACAGAGCAGGGTCTTGGTTGCACAGGGAGTGGGGCTCCAGATGTCAGTCATTAATCAAGGGTCCTCAGAGCCCCATTCCCTGTGCAACCACCATTGTCATATGCTATGGCTGCTCTAGCCTCTTCTTCTGGCCTGAGAGTGCAGACAGATCTCCCAGAAACAGAAATATTTTCAGTCTCTCCTTCTCATAACCAAACTGGGACCTCTTAACCAAACTGGGAGCCCAGATTACCTTCAAACTTGAAGGGCCAGCAAGCTTAAGCCTTGGGACTGACCTCACTCTGCTTGTCACCATACCCCAAAGTGAAGAATGGAGACTTCATGCAGAAGAAAGTTCAGATCAGAATCCAGAAAAACTGCTAGAACATTTCCTCCATGGTTTGGGCAGAAAAAACCCACCAGGAATGGTACAGAACCATGCACCCATCAGAATTGGCCTGAAGCCTGGAGCAGTCCCAGTCTAGCAGAGGGAGTATCCGATCCCCCACAAAGTGCAACTGGGCATAGACAAACACATAGATCACCTGAAGATAGAAGGAATTCTAATCGAATTCCAGTCACCCTGGAACACCCCAATATTGCCAGTAAAAAGGCCAGATGGGACCAGATATCGACTAGTGCAAGATTTACCAGCCGTTAATAATGGCACTCTCATCGTACATCAGGTTGTTCCCAACCCATATACTTTGTTAAGACAGCTGCCACCTGAAGCTGCCTGGTTCACTTGTCTGGACCTGAAAGACACCTTCTTCTGCAAGTGGCTGCCCCCCAAAACCAGCCTCTGTTTGCCTTTGAATGGGAAGATACCAAAACCCAGCAGAAAACTCAGCCAATCTGGACCTGGCTCCTGCCAGGCTTCCCTTTTGGGGGAAGGCTTGGCAGCAGATTTGGCCACCTACCCCTGGGAAGACTGCAGGTGCACCCTGTTACAATATGTAGATGACTTCCTACTTGCCAGTGAAATGGAAGAGGACTGCTGGAGAGGGACACAGATTCTCCTACAACTTTTAATACAAACTGGGTAAAAAGTGTCTTGGAGAAAGGCCCAGATCTGTAATCAGCAGGTCAAGTACCTGGGTTCAGCATCACACAAGGATACTGGACACATGGACCTGAATGAAAGAAAGTGTTCTGCACCATCCCTATCCCCACCACAAAAAGAAAGCTTCGCGAGTTCCTTGTGGCTGCAGGGTTCTGCCGCATCTGGATTCCCAGATTTGCAGCCATGGCCAAACCTCTTTATGAAGTTCTGGTGGGTCCAGAAAAAGAGCCTCTTGCCTGGGGAGAAGTTCAACAGAGGGCCTTTCAAAACATCAAAAGAGAACTCAGTCAAGCTCCTGTCTTGGGGATCCTGGATGTTACTCAAAACTTTAACCTGTTCCTGCTTGAAAGAAACAAAGTAGCATTGGGGGTTCTCACACAAACACTCAGTCCCTCACAAAGACCCATTTCTTACCTGTCCAAGCAGCTGGACTCCATGGCTGCAGGGTGGCTGCCCTGCCTGAAAGCCCTGGCAGCAACCATAACCCTCATCAAAGAAGCTGATAAATTAACTCTCAGACAGGCAATTCATGTTATGGTGTCACACACAGTAACTGCCCTAATGAACTCACACAGGCTTCGGTGGATATCAAATGCCCAGCTCACACATTACCAAGTTTTACTCTGTGAAAACCCCAGAGTGACAATAGAAACAGTGTGCAGTCTAAACCCTGCCACCTTTTTGCCAAATGAGGAATGGGCTCCTGAACGTGACTGTGTTGAAGTGACTGAAGAAGCTTATGCCAGTCACCCCAACCTCCAAGACAAACTTCTCCCTTCCCCAGAACAGACACTACTTACAGATGGGAGCAGTCTTGTTAAAAACGTGGAAAAGCTTGCTGGATATGTAGTCACCACTACCGAATGGGTGGCAGAAGCAGCATCTCTACTGTGGGGATGGTCTGCACAATGGGCAGAACTCAGGGTGCTGGTCCAAGACCTGCAGCTAACCACTGGGCAAGCGATAAATATTTATGCTGACTTTTCAGGTTGGGTCAAAGCTTTCCCCACTCACACCAAAAAGGCAAGAAAAGTGAGTAAGGATTTACTTAGAGAAATCATTCCATGACACGCACTGCCACTGTCAATTGGAAGTGACAATGGCCTGGTCTTCATGGCTGCCATAGTCCAAGAGCTAGCCAAAATGTTAGGAATCAAGTGGAAACTCCATTACACTTACAGGTCCCAGAGTTCAGGGAAAGTTGAACACATGAATCAAACCCTCAAAGCCACCCTAGCCAAATTCTGACAGTAAGTCTACCCAGGTCTCCCCTGGGTAGACTTACTTACCTTGACCCTTCTCTGAGTTAGGTGCACCCCAGAACCCACAGGCTATTCACCCTTTGAAATTCTATTTAGGTGGCCACCCCCAATTATCCAGGCCTCCAAAGGAAATCTCAAACTTCTGGGGGAAGCTATCCAAGATTCCATTCTTCAGCAGCTGGGGAAAACTCTAGCCGAAGTACATAAAACTGTCTTGTCCCAGAATCTCATACTCCTGGGACACCCGATCCACCTCTACTGGCTAGGTGACATAGTATGGGTCAAAGACTGGAAAAAAGAACGCTTTCAGCCTTCCTGGACAGGCCCACATACTGTATTCCTTGTAACTCCTACTGCTCTTAAAGTGGCAGTCATCTTCCCTTGGATCCATCAGGGTCCAGAAGCAGATGATGACCCTTAAAGAATCATAAGGGCATCAAAAGGTGGGAATGATAAGCGAAGTGCTGGGACTCTAATCCTCCCCAAGAGAAACCCACAGCTTTAGTTAAATAAACTCCCCTCATTCCCTTTCTCCCTTCCTCCCTGCATTTTCTCCATGGAATCCACGTCAGGAAGATAAGCACTCCCTGCCTGCCCCTTTGAATTGAAATTTACAACTCTAAACAGATAATGATTCTTCCTCCCTAATGGCCCTCTGCTTTTAGGAAGATAAGCTAACCTTGCTCCTCTGCTTTTGTAACGCTGCTTGCCTCTTTGCTCAGGAATTTGCCCGTTTAGTGCTCCTATATAAACTTATGAAAATAAAAAAAATATAGGGCTCAGAATTTGGAGCCTGAATTCTCCTCTGGGCCCACATGTAATAAAATTTCATTCATCTGTATCCCCAAAAGTGCCACTTGAGTTTCTTTCCACGGGCTCCAACAACACAAAAAATATAGGGATTTCCATATGCCCTGCTATCCACACTTCCCATACCCTCCCACATAAACATCCTTTATTAGTGTGGCACATTCATTGCAATTCATAAATGCATCCTGGAGCATTGCCATTGAGCATGGCCCATAGTTCACATTTTAGTTTACCCTCCCTTCCACACAATTCTGAAGGCTATGGGAAGATATATATTTGCATATATCTGTCATTGCAATGTCATTCAGGATGATTCCTAAGTCCCAAAAAAATCACCACATTATATCTATCTTTCCATCCCCCTGCCCTCAGAGCCTACAGTGGCCACTGCCTCCACATTAATACTGAAATTTCTTCCATTGCTAGAATCACAAGTTTATTGTAGAGTACCAGTAAATCTACTCTAGTCCATAGTTCATTCGCCAATCCTGAGGATTGGTGATGTCCACTCCACCTCTAATTGAGAGGGAGCATTGATTCCATATAGTCAGTGGATGGGACTTTCTTGCTTGCAGTAGTAGGCTCTCTCATTTCCTTGGTATGGTGGTTGTCAATCCTCATCTCCTTGTTTGTTGTCCTGGTTGAGTCCAATGAATGGGAGAGTAGGTGTTGCAACTCTGCTAAGGCTCAGGGCCCAGCTAACACATGGACAGCCCAAAGATTCAAGTCTCTTGGATGTACCAACTGCAGCATCAAGTATATGTTCAAATAGAAAGGACAGATAAGCCATGTGTAGGGAAGACATAACTGAGTCCAACTCTAAACTAGGGCCCACTGGCAAGGCATCAAACTCCAGAGCTATCTGCCCTGACCATAGGACCTGGGTGTCTCTAGATCCCTCAGGAGACCCAAAATTTGGGGTAGTATACACTTTGGCAGCCTATGAGATCCTGTTGAGATGTATATAAGCGTTACCTCTGGGATGACTTTCTGATTCACTTTGAAGTCCCTTAGCCATATAAACTGTTTGTCTTTACTTTTTCCTTCTTTTATTTGTAGTAATCCCATGGTGTCAGGGAGGATCATTACTGGGAGTCATGTCCCACACATGGGGGAAGGTAATGCATTTATATGCTGAGTATGGCTTAGAGAGAGGTCACATTTGAGCAATAAGGAGGCTCAAATGAGGCAACTCTTAAGCACACCACAACACTAGGCTAAGTTTCAATTTCCAGAGCAAAGTCTCACAAGCATAGTCATCAACATCAAGGGACCATCAATGGACCATCCTTCTTCACCAGTCATTACCCCTGCACTTCGGGGACTGGTGCTGCTCCAATAGAGAATGTGGCAGAGCTCTCCAGGGTGGGAATTCAATATTCTCTCCGTTGTTGTGTGAATCTCCACCCATGGTGACAATGCCCTGTGAACATTTGATCACATTTATATACCTTATATGTATGTCCAGATGAACTTCCTCCCATGTATTCCCCATCACTAATGCCTCACACTAATGATCCTCCCCTGCTCCAGTTGTAACCCTTCTGTGATCTAAAGCTTCTTGAAAAGTGAAGCCAATAAAATAGCCAAATACAATTAATAGGAAAATGAAATAATGACAGGTTTAAATATATGAAATAAAATAAATTAAAACTAAAAAAAATAAAATTTTAAAATTGGGATGTTAAAAAATAATGAGAAATATATAAAAAAAAATTTTTTTTGACATTTTGGCTTTTATTACTGTACTATCTGTTGTCCTGTATGTACAGTGACATTTTTTTTCCATTTATTTCCCAGTGTCTTACTTTTTTTCATTTGTTTTCAAAGAAGTTTTAGGTCACAGTAAAGTCACATAGAGAATACAGGGGGCTCCCATATACCCAACATCATCCCTCTTTTCCTTTTTCAATAATACCTTTTTATATGTGGATGGTACATTTGTTACAACTGATAAACAAATAGTGAAACATAGCTACTAACCATGGTCAATGGTTTACCTTATGTTTTACATTTTAAACTGTATACTTTTATAAAATTTTATGGTAATTAACATGGCCTGTGTTCGTCATTGCAAGATCTTGTAGAACACTTCCATTGCCCACCAAACATCCTCTGTTCTTTCTATTCTATTGCTCCCCCACCCCTCAGGACCCAAGGTGATCATCTGGCTTCTCTCCTTAGATAAGTTTCATAATTACTTCCAACAACACTGAGATCTGGACACACTTGTTTGTCCTCCCCTATTAGGAACTGACCATGTTATTGAGAGAGTCCCAACCCTCTGTTTAAGAACATATTGGTCTTCCCCAGGATGGGAGTTCAACTCCTTCCCGCTCATTATGTGGGTCTCCACAAATGGATACAACACATTATGACAAAATGTTCACTCGTACATTCCTTAGAGACCAGCCCTAGGTGTGCCATGTCCTGAATTCCCCTGCAGCCAATACCCTAAACCAGTAACCCTTCCTTGTCATATTGCCATAAGAGTGTTCCAAACTTTGTCCTTTCAAAGATATACCCAACAAATCCCAGTGTTCACAACCCTCCCCCCATTTCCATGGACCATCCATCCTACCATCCTCAATCAAACCTGCATCACCCAACCCAATAGTATCACCACCCACCTGTCATATCCCTTCAATACCCAACTACACACTTCCACCTTATCATAGATTATGCCCATATGGGTATTGGCTCACAATCTTCTTCACCTTCTCTATTTCCTGTAAATCTGTGATCCATAAAATAGCTCTCTAAATCTGCTTGATTTGCTTAAACCATATCAGTGAGGTCATGTAATATTTGGCCTTCAACGCCTGGCTTCCTTCACTTAACATAAGATCTTCAATATTCATCCACGTTATCCCATGTGTTAGCACTGTATTCCTTCTTACAGCTGAGTAATATCCCATTGTATGTATATACCACATTTTGTTTATACATTCATCTGTTGATGGGCATTTGGGTTGACTCCAACTTTTGGCAATAGTGAATAATGTCGCTACAAACATTGGTATGCACATATCTGTTCGTGACCTTGTTTTCAGTTCTTCTGGGTATATACCCAGCAGTGGAATTGCTGGATCATATGGCAGTTCTATAGTTAGTTTTTGAGAAACCTCCCAATTCTCCTCCACAATGGCTGGACAATTCTACATTGTCACCAGCAGTGGATGAGTGTTCCCTTTCCTCCACATCCTCTCAAACACTTGTAGTCCTCTGTTTTTTTAATAGGCACCAGACTGATGGGTGTAAGATGGTATCTCATTCTAGTTTTGATTTGCATTTTCCTAATGACCAGTGATGAGCATCTTTTCATGTGCTTTTTATTTTTAGTCATTTGTATTTCTTCCTTTTGAGAAGTGTCTTTTCAAGTTGTGTACCGATTTTTAAAATGAGTTGTCTTTTTATTTTTGAGGTAAAGGATTTCTTTATATATGCTGCATATTAGGCTCCTAACAGCTATATGGTTGCCAAGTATTTTCTCCCATTGGGTAGGCTGCCTTTTTACTTTCTTGATAACATCTTTGAGGTGCAAAAGTTTTAATTTTGAGGAGATCCCATTTCTCTATTTTTTCTTTTGCTGCTCGTGCTATGGGTGTGAAGTTCATGAAACCATTTCATACGACAAGGTACTGTAGACATTTCCCTACTTTATCTTCCAAAGTCTTCATGGTCTTGGCTCTTATATTTAGGCCTTTGATCCATCTTGAGTTGATTTTTGTATAAGGTGTGAGATGATGTTCCTCTCTCATTCTTTAGGATATGGATATCCAGTGCTCCAAGCATGATTTTTTGAAGAGATTATTCTCTCCCAGTTTAGTGGTCTTGGTGGTCTTGTCAAATATTAAATGATTGTATATGTGAGAATCTATATCAGAACTCTCAATTCAGTTCCATTATCAGTATGTCTATCTTTGTGCCAACATCATGCAATTTTTACCACTGTAGGTTTGTAGTATGTTTCAAAGTCAGATAGTGTGATCCCTCCAATTTCATTTTTCTTTTTCAATAAGTCTTTGCATATTCAGGGCCTCTTGCCCTTCCAAATAAATTTCATAGTTTTCCAATTCAGTAAAAAATGATGTGTTGATTTTTATTGGAATTGCATTAAATCTGAAGGTCAGTTTTGGTAGGAAAGACATGATAATGATATTTAGTCTTCCCATCCATGAACAGGGAATATTCTTCCACTTATTTAGTCTTCTGTGATATTCTTTAACAGTGTTGTGAAGTTTTCTGTGTATAAGTCCTTTATATCTTTAGTTAAATTTATTCCTAAACATTTGATTCTTTTAGTTACTATTGTAAATGGTATTTTTTTCTTGATTTCCACCTCAGATTGCTCATTATTGGTGAACAGAAATGTTACCGATTTTTGTGCATTGATTTCATAACTTGTGACTTTCCTGAACTCATTTATAAGCTCTAGAAGCTTTGTTGTATATTTCCCAGGGCTTTCTATGTATAGGATCATGCCGTCTACAAATAGTGAAATTTTGACTTCTTCCCTCCCAATTTGGATGTATTTAATACCTTTTTCGTGCCTAAGTGCTCAAGGAAGTAGTTCTAACTCAATACTAAATTGGAACAATATTAGTGGGCATCTTTTTCTTGTTCCCAATCTTAGAGGGAAAGCTTTTAGAATTTCACCATTGAATATGATGTTAGCTGCGTTGTTTTTTTTTTTTTTTTCATATATACCTTTATCATGTTCAGAGAGTTTCCTTCTATTCATATCTTTCGCAGTGTTTTTATCAGGAAATATTGCTGTATTTGGTAGAATGCTATTTCTCTGTCTATAGAAAAGATCAATGATTTTTTTTCTTTGATCTGTTTATGTGGTGTATTACTTTGATTGATTTTCTTATGTTGAACCATCCTTGCATATTGGAGATAAAACCCACTTGGTCATGGTGTATAATTCATTTGATGTGTTGTTGAATATGATTAGCAAGTATTTTGTTGAAGATTTTAGCATCTATCTTCATTAGAGAGATTGTTCTGTAATTTTCCTTTCTTGTGGCATTTTTGTTCAGCTTTGGTATTAGTGTAATGTTGACATCATATAATGAGTTATGCAATGTTCCTTCTACTTCTATTTTTTGGAAGCATTTAAGCAGGATTGGTGTTACTTCTTTCCTGTAGGTTTGGTAGAATTTACCTGTGAAGCCATCTTGTCCTGAACTCCTTAGTTGGGAGGTTTTTGATGACTGAGTCTATGCCTTTACTTGGGATTGGTCTGTTGAGTTCATCAAATTCTTTCATCAATGTAGGATGCTTGTGAGTTTATCAGAGTTTGTCCATTTCCTCTAAATTATCCTAATGGTTGGCATATAATTTTTTGAAATATACTCTTATGATAATCTTTATTTCTGTGGGAACAGTGGTGATACCTACTTCCTTATTTCTTATTTTGTGTAATTGCATCTTCTTTCTTTTTTCTCTGTTAATCTAGCTAAGGGGCTGTCAATTCTTTTGATCTTCTCAAAGAACCTGCTTTTGGTGTTGTTTATTTTTTCTAGTGCTTTCTTATTTTCGATTTCATTTTGTTCTGCTCTAATCTTTGTTATTTCCTTCATTCTAATTCCTTTGGGTTTAGTTTTTTGTTGTTTTTCTAATTCCTCCAGGTGTGCAGTTAGAACTTCTGTTTTAGCTTGTTCTTCTTCTTTTTTTTTTTTTTTTCTCTTTCTACATTTTTTTTTTATTTTTTTTTTTTTTTTTAAGGATTTATTTATTTATTTACTTTTATCCATTTTTACACCCCTTCCCCCTCCCCCCCCCGTTTTTGCTGTTTGTGTCCATTCGCTGGGCAACTCTGTGTCCATTTTCTGCCCTCTCTTCTTGTCCTTCTCCTCCTGTCTTCACTGGGATTCAATCGTTGGAATCTCTGATGTAGGAGAGAGGCATCCTGCCCGCGCAACCTTAGTTGCTGGTTTTTCGGTGCGTCTCATCTTGCCTCTCCCTTGTGTCACTCTCCTATTATGTCATCATCTTGCTGTGTGGCTCGCGGGAACTGGTGGTGCACCCGCGCACAGGGCCTGGCGGCCCACGCACCTTCTATATATTTTTTAAATTTTTACCAGGAGGTCCCGGGGATTGAACCCAGGTCCCTCCATATGGGAGATGGACGCCAACCAGATATAGCCCCCTGCTATATCTCTTAAGGTTGACCAGAGATACCTAGAGTTACAGTCTTTTCCCATACAGGATGGACATATAATAAATCAGGCTTAGTTTATCACCAGCATTCTAAAAACCAGACCTAGGGAGGAAAACGAGGTCTGGGGACACATGCATGGTTTCTAATATAGCGAATGTTTAGCCCACCCTGATTATCACAGAATCAGGACAGTGAGAATATTCGCAACTTGTTCTTCTTTTTTGATGTATGCATTTATGGATATGAATTTCTCTCTCAGTACAACTTTTGCTGCACCCCTTAGGTTTTGATATGTTTTGTTGTCATTTTCATTCATTTCAAGGTAGTTACTGATTTCTTTTGAGATTTTCTCATTGACCCACTTTTTGTCTAAAAGTGTGTTGTTTAACTTCCATATGTTTGTGCCTAATCTTGTTCTCTGGCCCTAACTGATTTCCAACTTCATTCCGTTGTGGTCAGAGAAACTACTTTGTATAATCTCAATCTTTCTGAATTCATTGAGTGTTGTACTGTGGCCTAGCATGTGGTCTATTTTGGAGTATATTCCATGTGCACTCGAGAAGAATGTAAACCCCACTGTATTTGTGTGTAGTGTTCTGTTTATGTCTATTAAGTCCAGGTCTTCTAATGTATTGTTGAGTGCTTTAGTTTCTTTATTGATTCTCTGTCTAGATTTTCTGTCTAATGATGATAGTGGTGTATTGAAGTCCCCTGCTATAATTGTAGAGGAATTTATTTCTCCTCTTAGTTTTTCCAGAGTTTGCCGGACGTATTTTGAGGCACCCCGGTTAGGTGCATAAATGTTGATGATTGTTTTCTCTTCTTGAGAGATTACTCCTTTTACTAATATGTAGTGACCATCTTTGTCTCTTACAATAGTTTTGCATTTAAAGTCTATTTTGTCTGATATTAGAATAGCTACTCCTGCTCTTTTTTGGCTATTGTTAGCTTGTAAAATGGTTTTCCAGCCATTCACTTTCAGCCTCCTTGTATCCCTGGGTCGAAGGTGGGTTTCTTGTGGACAGCATATAGATGGATCATATTTTCTTATCCATTCTGCCCATCTTTGTCTTTTGATTGGTGAATTTAATCCATTAACATTCAGTGTTATTACTCGTAATGAATTTCTTACTTCAGCCATTTTTTCTTTGGGTTAATGTATGTCATATGTTGTTTTGTTTCTCTTTTTGACTTTTCAGTTGTTTTTAAACTCTCCTCCAACTCTCTCTCCTTTGTTTTTTCCTTTCAACTTGTAGAGATTCCTTTAGTATTTCTTGAAGTGCTGGTTTCTTCTTGACATACTCTCTTAATTTCTGTTTATCTGTGAATATTTTGAACTCTCCATCATTTTTGAATGCCAATTTTGCTGGATAGAGAATTCGTGGCTGGAAATTTTTTTCTTTTAGTGTTTTGACTATGTCATACCACTGTCTTCTTGCCTCCATGGTTTCAGCTGAGAAATCAGCACTTAATCTTATTGTGCTTCCCTTGTATGTGATGGTTCTCTTTTCTCTTGCTGCCTTGAGTATTTTCTCTTTGTCTTGAGCATTGGACATTTTGACAAGTATATGTCTTGGAGTTGGCCTGTTGGGATTTATACTATTTGGGGTGCGCTGTGCTTCCTCGATCTGCACATCCATCTCTCTGAATAGCATTGGGAAGTTTTCAGCCATTATTTCCTTCAACACTCCTTCTGTTCCCTTTCCCTTCTCTTCTCCTTCTGGGATGTCCATAATGCATATGTTTGTGCGTTTTGTATTATCGGTTAATTCCCTGAGTCCATGCTGGATTTTTTCTATCTTTTTGTCTATCTGTTCTACAATCTCTTTAATTTCAGCTGTATTGCCTTCCATATCACTAATTCTTTCCTCTGCCTGTTCAAATCTGCTGCCATGTGAGTCCAGCATCTTTTTCATTTCTTGGCTTGTGCCATTGTTCACCATCATATCCATTACCATTTTTAGGCATGTTTGCTATTTCTTCAGTATGGTCTCCCAGTGTCTTCTTTATATCCTTAATCTCTTCCTTCAGTTCTTTAAGTTGGTCCATGATATTTGTTTGGATAGCTTTCATTAGTTGTTCGATGTTCTGCATTGCTTCCTGGTTTTTATTTTGTGCATTGGACTGGTAAATGTTTTCCAGTTTCTCAGAGTCATTTGTATTTTTCTGTTGCCTTCTGGTCCTCATATTATTTTGATGGGTTTGTTCAGTTGATTAGCTTTTCTCTATGCTGTAGAGTTTTATTTAGCTGTTGGTTCTGTGTGTGAGTTAAATTTTCTCTTTGGTAGTTTTTTTGTTTGTTTGTTTTATTTCCTTACTTCTTTCTATGTTCCCTTGAAGGCAAAAGGTTAGGGCCAGAGGAATCAAAAAATGTAAGGAAGGCAGAAGGATAATAGTAATATTGATAAAAGTCAGAAGAGGGTCCAAATGAGACTTAATGAGATGAATATTTAACTTGTGTTAAATAACTTAACACTTAAGGCAGTGTAGAGTACCAGGAAAAATAATGGTGTTCCTACAATGGAGTGGGTAAACAAATGGAGGAATATATATAGTGATTTAGAAGGCTAGAATTATGAGGAGGGAGAGAAATAGTAAAGAAAGGTCTGAGAGGAAAAAGCTAATACTAATAAAAAAAAAAGAGAAGAAAACAAAATAGATGGAATAGAAATTGACACCCTTGAGTTGTGGGCCTATGAAAAAATGTTGTATCTAAGAGCCACAACAGAAAACAGAAGGCAGAAAGATGCAGGAAGGATAAGTGATAGTTTGTAATACAAAATCAATATATACAGCAAGTGGGAAATTACTGAAAAGGAAGCACAGCAATGAAGTGACAAGCTAGCAGCATCTAATTTTTTAAAAAATGGAAGAAAAAAGAAAGGGGGTAGGAAAGAGGAAAGAAAAGCAAGGGACCAGAAAGAAACAGAGAGAAACCAAAGATCCACACAGGCAAGCAGTCAAACAGAGCTAAGGGGGGTCAATGATTTCCCTAGGGTCCACGTGAATCCTTCCTGCCTACTTGTGTTTGTCAAACAATTTCCCCGCAGGGTTCTATATGCAGGCCCCGAAGCAGCTTTTAGCTATCAAATTAAATTAAAAAGAATTTATTTTTCATTTATTGAAGTGACCTTCTCACTTTTTTTTTTAATTTTAATTTTTATTTTTTAGCGAAATACAGGACCCAAAATAATTCCTCCTCTAGACCAACCCCCTTACAGAAGGACCCTAGCTGGGCCCATGGAAATTAATCAATCACGTCCCACTTCCTGGACTCCCCAGGGTAGCTGTAGCTCTGATGTTAGTCAGTGCAGAGTGCTAAAGATGGCCAATTCCGCCCCTTCTGGAGCTGAGCTCAAGCATCACCCGGTTGCTAAATAAATCAGTTTGAGTGCAGATTTGCGTCTGCTCTCAGCCTGATGCTGCTTCAGGTCAGCTTATCTGCTCCCCAAAGCTATGGGGGGGTGCAGGCAGCCAGATCGATGTCTAAAGATAAAAAATACCCTTCCCTGTCCTCCAACAGAACCCTCCCTCTTTTGAGAAGTGTCCCTTCTTCCTGTCTCCGCAGCGGCCCGGGTCTTATCCCTGGGTCGCTACAGAAATCAGCTCCGTCCCCCGACCAGAATCCCCGTATCGGTTCACCGGGTGCCAATTAGCTCGTTTGTTCTTCACGCAAGATCCAAGGAGCGCCAGGCAGCCAGATCCCCAGAAAATAAAACTTTCTCCCCTGCTCGCGGCTCCAATTGGCAGTTTTATTTTATATTTTCTTCCTAACCGCGGGGCTCAGCCATCTGTGCCAACCCCCACCGGCAGCCTTAAAACTCAGGAATCTCCACCGTTCCGTCCACGCCATTGATCCGTGCAGATAGATGTCCCAAGCTTCTCACTCCACGCGTGCACAGCACAGACCCCCAGGTAGGACCCCGTCCACAATCCGCCTTGCTCTGGGAGCCTCACCACTGTATTTTTGATCTCTTGGATTGTGCCTTTCATCACCAGCATATCCATTATCTTTTTATGTATGTTTACGATTTCTTCAGTCTGTTCTACCAGTGTCTTCTTGGTATCCTTAATTTCTTCCTTCACTTCATTAATTTGGTCCATGATATTTGTTTGGACAGCTTTGATTAGTTGTTCAACATTCTGAATCTCTTCCTGGTTTTTAGTTTTTTCCTTTGATTAGGCCATATGTTTCTATTTATTGGTAATGATTGTAATTTTTTGTTGGTGTCCTGGCATCTGACTTACTAGATGTAGTTATGCTGGACACAGTTTCTCTCTTTAGTTTAGGGTTTTACTACTCTTCATTGCTTGCTAGTTGTGTAGTAGGACCTGAGGATGTAGATGGACTGTCACCTGTGGAGGCTGAAAATGCCACAGACTGATGAAACTTCTCCTAATTTTCTCCTCTGTCAGGGGTATAGACAGAGCTGTAGCCATGTGTAATAATCTGAGTCATGCAGTCCAAGACCATCTGTAGTTGCCCAGAGAGACTGATGAAGCTTCAGGCCCCTTTCTCTTATGCCTGGGGTGGGGATAGAGCTGTAAGTGTGGGCAATCATCTATTCCATGCAGGTCCAAAATGACAGCTGTTGCTCATGTAGACTGATGTAACAACAACTCCCTCTTCCCCTTCCAGGGGAAGGGACAGACTCTCTGGAGTGACCAACAATCTAATTCATGTCGGCTGAATATGTCTGTAGTTGCCTTGAGAGGCTGAAGGAGTACTGTCCCTTCTGCCTTTTAGGGAGTGGGAATGGAACCACAGGGATCCAACAGCTCAGTCCATGTAGGCCAAACATGCCTGTCATGGGGAGCAGATGTGGCTCAAGTGGTTGGGCACCTACTTTCCATATATGAGGTCCTGTGGTCAGTTTACTGTCTTTCTTAAAAAAAACAAACAAAACAAATAAAAAAAAAAAAAAACAGCCTAGGGGAGCCAATGTGGCTTAGTGGTTGAGTGATGGCTTCCCACAAATGAAGTCCCAGGTTCAAACCCCAGTCCCATGTACCTCAGGAAAACAAAAAAAGAAAAATTGCCTGTCATTTCCTGGAGAGGTTGAGGAAACACAAGCCTCTTCTTATGCTTTTAGGGAATGGGGTGGATCCACAGGCATCCAACAATCTAGTCCATACAGGTGAATGTGCCTGCTGTTGCCTGAAAAGGTTACAGAAACACCAGCTTCCTCCTAATCTATTGGGGGGTAGAGTTAGATCCACAGGTACCTACCCATCAGTTTCATGCAGGTCAAAATTTAGTTCCATTGCCTAGAGAGTCTAAAGAAGCACAGTTCCCCTCCTATCCTATTTAGAGTTGGAAATGGAGCTACATTGCCTGACTATTCAGTCTGTGTGGGCCAAAAGGACCTGCAGTTACCCAGAGGGGCTAGGGAAACCTCACTACCCTCTTGTCTTATGTGGGTGGGAATGGAGCCAGAGGAATCCAACAGTCCATTACATGCAGGCCAAAAGCACCTGCGGTTGCCCTGAGAGTCTGAGGAAGCACCAGCCCATCATATCTTATGGGAGTGAGGATGAGGGTGGAGATGGAATCAAAAGCATTAAACAAACCAGTTACTGAAGCCTGAAATCACCTCTGATTGCCCAGAGAGTCTGAGGAAACACAGCTCACCTCTTATCCTACTGTGAAGCTAGGATGGAGCTTCAGGTGTCCAAGTATCCAGTCTGTGTGGACTAAAATTACCTGCAGTTGCCCAGAAAGGCTGAAGAAACACCAGACCCTTTCTATCCTATTTAGGGTGGGGATGGATGCACAGGCACCCAAAAGTTCAGTCTGTGTAGGCTGTAAGTGCCTTCCTTTCCCTGTAAAGGCTGATGAAACACTGCTCTCTTCCTACTTGGGGATTGGAATGGAGCTACAGGTACATGACTGTTCAGTCTTTGTGGGTCAAAAGCCCCTGGAGTTACAGAGAGAGGCTGGGGAAGCTCTGCCCCTGCTGTCCTATCAGGGGTAGGGGTGGAGCCACACATACACAGCAATCAGGTTCTTGTAGGCCAAAAGCACTTGCAGTTATGAGAGTGTGAGGAAAGACCAACCTCCTCCTATCTTATGGGGGTGAAGGGGTGGAGATGGACTCAAAGGTGATCAACAAATCAGTTCATGTGGGCTGAAATTGCCTGCATTTGTCCGGAGAAGCTGAGGAAACACAGCTCCCATCCTATCCAATTTGAGGGCAGGGATGGAGCCACACTTGTCTGAGTATCCGATCTGTGTGGGCTGAAAGCTCCTGTAGTTGCCTAGAAAGCCTGAATAAACAGCAGCCACCTCCTATCCTATGGGGGAGGAGTGGTGGAGATGGAATCGAAGGCATGCAAAAAAAAAAAAAAAAAAAAAAACAGTTTGTGTGGATCTAAAGCATCTGCAGTTGCTAAGAGAGGTCAAGGAAACATGGCTCCTCTCCTATCCTATTGGGGTGTGGGGATGGAGACCTAGGTGTCTGACTACTCAGTCTATATTGGCCCAAAGTGCCTGCAGTTACAAAAAGAGTCCAGTGTGGTTCACCACAGCCTCCTCCTTGCCAGAGAGTTGCTGAAGCTTAGGCTATGGCTGCCATCTGCTCAGGGTGGAAAGAAGCAAGTCCCTACCTTCACTGTGACTTTTAATCAGCCCCATTTCTCCTCATGCTGGAGGAAGAGTTAAAATTGCAGCTATCAGCCTCTTTCCAACTTGGTCATATCCAAACTTATCTGTTCTTAGGATTATACTTTAGCTAGTGAACTTACTAATAAGTAGCTGAAGTCAGTGACTAACTGTCTCTTCTTAACCTATTTTTATGAAATGGAGCTCCAACTCCAGCCACAGAATAGCTCTTGAGAAAGCTTCCACTACCATTGGAGAATGAGCACCAGCCTCATGGTGGGGAATGCTCTACTTATGCAACTTCACTGCAGATTGGCAGTCTCTTCCTTTCATTTTTTCAAGTATGTTGCAGGATGTTCTCCTGGTCTCCTGAGCCCACCAAACACGTGCTTTAGGTAACTCTGGGTGATTACTAACTGCCCTGTAGGATGAACTGACTCTTGGAGCTCCTTACTCAGATGGTTTCTTTGGCCAAGGAACTCTTCCTCATTTTGGAATGCCAATTTTGCCAGATAAAGAATTCTTGGCTGGCAGTATTTTCTTTCAGCACTTAACTATGCCTTACCACTGTCTTCCTAGCTTCATGGTTTCAGATGAGAAATCAGCACTTAATCTTATCAAGCTTCCCATATATGTGATGGATTTCTTTTCTCTTACTGATTTCAGAGTTCTCTCTTTATCTTGAACATTTGGCAATTTGATAAGTATATGTCTTGGGGTAGACCTGTTAAAATTTACACTATTTGTACTATGCCGTGTCCCTCAAAAGAGTTGGGAAATTTCCAGCCATTATTTCCTCCAACACTCCTACTGCCTCCTTTTCCTACTCTTCTGCTTATGGGATGCCTATAATACATATGTTGTGAATGTCTTCCTGTCATTCATTTCCCTGAATCCCTGCTGAATTTTTTTATATCTTTTTATCTATTCTACTATCTGTGTGATTTCAGATGTCCTGGCTTTGATGTCATGAATTCTTTCTCCTGCCTGTTGAAATCTGTTATGTGCTTCCAAAGTAGTTTTTATTTCTTTCATTGGGCCTTTCATCACAATCTGACCTGTCATCATTTTATATGTTCACAATTTCTTCTGTATGTTTCCCCAAAGACTTCTTAAAATCATTTATCTCATTCTTTGTTTTATTATGTGGATTCATGATATTTGCCTGTACATCTTGGTTAGATATTTTTCATTCTGTATCTCCTCCTGTTTTTAGTTTGTTCATTAGACTGGTCCATGTCTTCTTGTTTCTTAGTATGACTTGTAATTTTTTGCTGGTGTCTAGGTATCTGTTTATCTTGATGGACTTATTCAGTTGGTTAGCATCTCTTTATACTCTAGGGTTTTATATCATTTTCATTTTGTGTTAACAGTCCTCTTTCACACTTGGCTCCATTTATTCTATATCCTTACCACAGTTTCTGGAGGAGGAGTGCAGTCTGCCATTCCCTACTCACCATCTTGGATCTCTGTTTATTCCATGATCATATCTCTCTTAATTCAATCAATTTTAGTTCCAAGGGGATGATTTTAGCACCTGGAGACTAGGAGGTCATCTAAGGACACTAGTCTGGGTTTTTGCATATTCTTATGTTACACAGGCCTTCAAAACAAGGAGAAGAAGCTGCTACTAATGGGTTTTGAGTGATCCCGTTAGAATAAGATCAAAAGTTCGAGTTAGAGAGAAACTAGAACCTGGAAGGTTTCAGTGACACAGTTTTGCTATACATATTCAAGTGTATAAAGCACTTACATCAATAATTAAACGGTCAAATTACACAAATAGAATTCACACAAGAAGAGATATAATTGTAAAAAATAAATAAATATAAAATTTTAAAATCAAAATATTTGTTTTCACTTATCAAATGATTCAAAACTGGCATTTAATAATAATCAAATATAGTAAGAATGTAGTCTAAAATATTCACACATTTGTGACATAGTAAAAATATTATTATTTTGGAAAATTGTATTGAAATGCCATTTTTGAAGTTCTTTTTGTATTTAGTAATTCTATTGCCTAAGGAAAAATCAATAGAATGAAAAAATATAGATGTCAAAGAAGACCTAAATAGCACAAGTCAAGAAATGAGAAAGATGCTGGACTCACATGGCAGCAGATTTGAACAGGCAGAGGAAAGAATTAGTGATATGGAAGACAATACAGTTGAAATCAAAGAGATTGTAGAAAAGATAGACAAAAAGAGAAAAAATCCAGCATGGTCTCAGGGAATTAACCGATAATGCAAGAGGCACAAACATACTCGTTATGGGCATCCCAGAAGGAGAAGAGAAGGGAAAGGGAACAGAAGGAGTGTTGAAGGAAGTTATGGCTGAAAACTTCCCAACTCTATTGAGAGAGATGGATGTGCAGATCCAGGAAACACAGCGCACCCCAAATAGTATAAATCCCAACAGGCCAACTCCAAGACATATACTTGTCAAAATGTCCAATACTCAAGACAAAGAGAAAATACTCAAGGCAGCAAGAGAAAAGAGAACCATCACATACAAGGGAAGCACAATAAGATTAAGTGCTGATTTCTCAGCTGAAACCATGGAGGCAAGAAGACAGTGGTATGACATAGTCAAAACACTAAAAGAAAAAAACTTTCAGCTGTGAATTCTCTATCCATCAAAAGTGGCATTCAAAAACGATGGAGAGTTCAAAATATTCACTGATAAACAGCAATTAAGAGAGTATGTCAAGAAGAAACCAGCATTTCAAGAAATACTAAAGGAATCTTTACAAGTTGAAAGGGAAAAAACAAAGGAGAGAGAGTTGGAGGAGAGTTTAAAAACAACTGAAAAGTCAAAAAGAGAAACAAAACAACATTGACATACATTAACCCAAAGAAAAAATGACTGAAGTAAGAAATCCTCTACGACTAATAAAACTGAATGTTAATGGATTAAATTCACCAATCAAAAGACACAGATTGGCAGAATGGGTAAGAAAATATGATCCATCTATATGCTGTCTACAAGAAACCCACCTTCGACCCAGGGATACAAGGAGGCTGAAAGCGAATGGCTGGAAAACCATTTTACAAGCTAACAATAGCCAAAAAAGGGCAGGAGTAGCTATTCTAATATCAGACAAAATAGACTTTAAATGCAAAACTATTGTAAGAGACAAAGATGGACACTACATATTAGTAAAAGGAGTAATCTCTCAAGAAGAGAGAACAATCATCAACATTTACACACCTGATCGAGGTGCCTCAAAATACGTGTGGAAAACTCTGGAAAAACTAAGAGGAGAAATAAATTCCTCTACAATTATAGCAGGGGACTTCAATACACCACTCTCATCATTAGACAGAACATATGGGCAGAGAATCAATAAAGAAACTAAGGCACTCAAAAATACATTAGAAGAGTTGGACTTAATAGACATATACAGAAAAACACACCCAAATACAGCGGGATTTACATTCTTCTCAAGTGCACATGGAACATACTCCAAAATAGACCACATGCTAGGCCACAAAACAACACTCAATGAATTCAGAAAGATTGAGATTATACAAAGTAATTACTCTCACCACAACGGAATGAAGTTTGAAGTCAATAAGGGCCAGAGAAACAGGTTGGGCACAAGAATATGGAAATTAAACAACACACTCTTAGACAAATAGTGGGTCAAAGAGGAAATTTCAAAAGAAATAAGTAACTACCTTGAAACTAATGAAAACAACAACACAACATATCAAAACCTATGGGATGAACCCTTAGCCAGACTAACAAAGAAAAAGAGAGTACAGATGTAAATACATAAAATAAGGAATGAGCAAGGTGATATCACTACTGACCCCACAGAAATAAAGAGTAGCCAACAAGAATGACAATTTAGAGGAAATGGACAAGTTTCTAGAAACCCACAAACAGCCGACATTGATGAAAGAAGAAATAGATGAACTCAACAGCCCAATTACAAGTAGAGAGATAGACTCAGTCATTAAAAACCTCCCAGCTTAGAAGAGGCCAGGACCAGATGGCTTCACAGCTGAATTCTACCAAACGTTCCGGAAAGAGCTAACACCAATTCTACTTAAGCTCTTCCAAAAAATGGAAGTAAAGGAATATAACCTAACTCATTCTATGATGCCAACATTACCCTAATACCAAAATCAAAGAAAGATGCCACAAGAAAGGAAAATTACAGACCAATTTCTCTAATGAACCTAGATGCTAAAATCCTTAACAAAATACTTGCTAATCACATTCAACAACATATCAAAAGGATTATACACCATGACCAAGTGGGTTTCATCCCAGGTATGCAAGGATGGTTCAATATAAGAAAATCAATCAATGTAATACACCACATAAACAAACTGAAAGAAAAAAATCACATGATCATCTCTATAGATGCAGAAAAAGCATTCAACAAAATAGAGCACTCTTTCCTCATAAAAACACTACAAAAGATAGGAATAGATGGAAACTTTCTGAAAATGATAAAGGGTATACATGAAAAACCCAAAGCTAACATCATTTTTAGTGGTGAAATCTTAAAAGCCTTCCCTCTGAGATCAGGAACAAGACAAGGATGCCCACTATCACCACTCCTATTTAACATTGTCTTAGAAGTACTTTCACGAACACTGAGACAAGAAAATGACATAATAGGCATCCAGATTGGAAAAGAAGAAGTAAAAATTTCATTATTTGCACATGACATGATCCTATACATAGAAAGCCCTGAGAAATTGACAACAAGGCTTCTAGAACTTATAAAGGAGTTCAGTAATGTTGCAGGTTATAAGATCAACGCTCAAAAATCAGTAGCATATCTGTACACCAATAACCAGCAAACTGAGGAGAAATCAGGGAAAAATACCATTTACAATAGTAAACAAAAGAATGAAATACCTAGGAATAAATTTAACTAAAGATGTAAAGGACTTATATACAGAAAACTACACAACACTGTTAAAGGAAATCAAAGAAGACTTAAATAAATGGAAAAATATTCCCTGTTCATGGATGGGAAGACTAAACATCATCAAGATGTCTATCCTACCCAAACTAATCTACAGATTTAATGCAATCTCAATAAAAGCCAACACTATATTCTTTAAGGAACTGGAAAAACTAACCACAAAATATATTTGGAGAGGCAAGAGGCCCCGAATTGCCAAAGATATATTGAAAAAGAAAAATGAAGTTGGAGGTATCACATTACCTGACCTTAAAACATACTACAAAGCTACAGTGATCAAAACTGCGTGGTATTGGCACAAGGATAGACCTACTGAACAATGGAACCGAATTGAGAGTTCTGATATAGATCCTCGCATATATAGTCATCTGATATTTACAAGGCCACAAAGCCCACTCAGTTGGGAGAGAGTGGCCTCTTTAACAAGTGGTGCTTGGAGAACTGGATATCCATATGCAAAAGAATGAGAGAAGAATACCATCTCACACCTTATACAAAAATCAACTCAAGATGGAACAAAGATCTAAATATAAGAGCCAAAACCATAAAAACCTTGGAAGATAATATAGGGAAGCATCTACAGGACCTGGTAATAGGAAATAGTTTCATGAACTTCACAGCCAAAGCACGAGCAGCAAGAGAAAAAATTGATAAATGGGATCTCCTCAAAATTAAAAACTTCGGTACCTCAAAAGGATGTTATTAAGAAAATGAAAAGGCAGCCTCCCCAATGGGAAAAAATATTCGGCAACCCTATATCTGATAGGAGCCTAATATCCTGCATATATAAAGGAATCCTACACTTCGAAAATAAAAGGACAAACAACCCATATAAAAAATGGGCAAGTGACCTGAAAAGACACTTCTCCAAGGAAGAAATACAAATGGCTAAAAAGCACATGAAAAAATGCTCAACATCAGTTGCTATCAGGGAAATGCAAATCAAAACTACAATGAGATACCATCTTACACCCATCATAATGGCAGCTATTAATGAAGCAGGAGACACTAAATGTTGGAGAGGATGTGGAGGAATAGGAACACTCATCCACTGCTGGTGGGACTGCAGTATGGTCCAGCCACTGTGGAGGACAGTTTGGCAGTTCCTCAGAAAACTAGCAATAGATCTTCCATATGATCCAGCAATTCCACTCTTGGGTATATAACCAGAAGAACTGAAAACAAAAATACAAACAGATATATGCACATCAATGTTCATAGCGGCATTGTTCACCATTGCCAAAAGTTGGAATCAGCCCCGGTGCCCATCAACAGATGAATGGATAAGCAAAATGTGGTACATACACATACAATGGAATATTACTCAGGTGTAAGAATAAACAAAGTGCTAACACATGAAATAACGTGGATGAATCTTGAAGAACTTATGTTGAGTGAAGCAAGCCAGGCACTGAAGGATGAACATTATATGACCTCACTGATCTGAACTGAGGAATGTGAGCAGTCTCTGAGAACCATTGTCTGAAAGATAGGTTAACAAAGGAGAGTAAGAGAGGAGCAGGCTTTGAGCCATCACCCATATGGACATAATCTATGGTAAAGGGACAGAGTGTGGTTGCATGTTGGGGAATGGGGCAGATGAGTGGTGGTGTTCCTGGATTTGGTGGTGCAGCACTGTGGGGTGGGTGGATTAGGAAGGGCCGGTTCAAATCCCCAGGGCATGTAACTGTGAATCTTGACATTCCATGGGTTGGGAGAGGGGGTTATCACGGGCCCCAGGGGGCTGGGGAGAAGGGAACAGTCAAGATCTAATGGGCTGTTTCGTGGTCATGGGGAAGGTTTTTCATTACCTTACAGTAATGGACATTGACATGCTAAATATCATCAAAATTATTAAACTGTATCATCTAAATTGTAAACTATACTGTAAATCACTGACAATGTTTAGTTGCTATATTTTGCTATCTGTATAACAGTTATAACAATGCTAACAACCAAAAAAAAAGGGGGGGGGAGTTTATATGGGGTGAGGAAGGGAGGGTGGTTTGGTATCTGGGAGTCTCCGACACTCCGTGTGTGACTTTGCTCTGACCTAAAACTTCTTTGAAAATTAAATGAAAAATTGGGAGACAATGGGGATTGAGAGGAGGAAGGTGTCATGGCACACCAGACATCCAATAACACAGTGATAAAAGGAAGGAAAAAGAAAGAAAAGAAAAGAGAAAGGAAAAAAAATGGATATATATATTTTAAAGGCATTTCCTTTGCTTTCTTGTCCATTTTTTGAATGTCCCAATCCACTAATTATATTTTATTTTGTTTTGTTCTTTGTTTGATTATTTGTTTTTTTTCCCTTCTCTTCCCCCCCCCCCCTAGTTTCCTTATGTTTGTCTCTTGCATGTAAGCTCATTACACTTGTTTCTATTTCCTAGTAAGTGTATTTGATTATTTTATGGACTAAATGTTCATGGAGGATTTGGATCACAGAAGGGTTACAATGGGTACTGCGGCGGATTATTGGGGGGGGTGTCTGGGGGGGGTTCGGGGGGTTGGTTCATCCTAATATACATGAAAGATATACAAAATCATTCAAAGGATCAGGGGATAGGGCATGGTCACGATGGGTGGATAATCACACAATAAATGAGGGAATCTGAATTCCTAGCCTGGAGAGCTCTGCCACAGTCTCCAAGGGAGCAGCAATAGTCTTCTGAGTGTAGGGACAGTGCCTGTCAAAATAGGATGACCCACTGATGTGTTTTTTTAATTGATGACTACCCTTGTGAGTTTTTGCTCTTGTAAATGAGACTTAGCCTGCAGTTGTGGGGTGCCTAAGGGTTGCCACCTGAGAGCCTCCTTGTTGCTCAAATGTGGCCTCTCTCTAAGCCAAACTCAGCATATGATTGCATTACCTTCCCCCCAACATGGGACATGACTCCCGGGGTTGAGCCTCCCTGGCAATGAGGGATTAATACCAAGTGCCAACTGGCAACACAACTGAAAAAAGACCTTGAATAAAAGGGGGAAATGGTAAAGACAAATGAGTTCAAGTGGCTAAGAGACTTCAAAGAGATTCGGGAGGTCATCCCAGAGGTAACTCTTACGCACACCTCAGTAGGAGCTCATAGAACATCTAAGTGCCTATCACCCCACACAGAGGGGTTTCTGAGAGCTCCAGAGACACCCTGGTCCTATATAAGGGGGGATAGCCCCAGAGACTGATGCCTTATCAGTGGGTTCTATTTTGGAATCTGTGCTCCTGAGAGTGACAGAATTAAACTCAAATAAGTCCTCCTTGCACATGGTTCACCAGTCCCTTCTTTTCAAACCTATATGTGATGCTGGAGTTTTTAGGTATACTTCCAGAGACTGGAGCCTCCCGCCTACCTATGTGCCAGGTGTGCATGAAATCTCGGTGGAGCTGCAACTCCTACCCTACAGCTCAATGGACTCATCCAAGTCACCTGGTGCGGAGACAACGATGGGCAATGGCCATCCCAGGGAATGGAGAGGGCCTGCATCTGCAGGCAGGGTCATCCCACCCACCATATCCATGGGATATAAGCCCTCTCTCACTTGGAGTTGAAGTGGACATCACCAACCCAGTCCCCTCAGGATTAGGGGAAGAACTATGGACTAGAGTGGATTTGATGGTATTCTCTTGTTCACATATGGTGATTCTAGCAATGCAAGAAATTATAACAATGAGGTGGAGCCAGTGGCCACTTGACACTTTTGGGGTAGGGAGGGGATGAGCAGTTGAAATACAGGGGCTTCTTTGGGAGTTGGAGGTTGTCCTGAGTACCATTGTGGCAACGGATGTAGGCCATTTTAAATCAGCACACACCACTCAGAACTGAGTGGGAGAGAGTGTGGTCTACAGTGTGAACTGTGGTCTATGGTTGGTGGCAAGGCTCCAGGATGTGTAAGTTCATTGAGGGTGGTGGGCCACAGTTGTGAGAGATGCTTGTGTGGGATGCGGTGGGAGGTGTGGGAGGTGGGCCACATGGGAATCCCAGTGGGTTCCATGTAATATTTTGGGTAATCTAAGCACCTCTTAAAATATATGTATATATATATATATATATATATATATATATATATATATAAATAACATTTTTGTAAGGAAATACACATATATGCATATATATTTATATATCATTTTTCAAATGTTTTTATGTATTGTGAGAATTTTGATTTTTACCCACAATAAAAATAAATTAAAAAAATAAAAATAAAAACTATAGTGGTCAAAACACCATGGTATTGGCAGAAAAATAGACACATTATCAATGGAATTGAATTGAGAGTTAAGAAAAAGACAGTCACCTCTGTGCATAACTGACTTTTTTCACTTTATTTTTTTTAAATAAAACATTCCTTTTTACGATAAAAAAATAAATAAATAAAAAGAAGACCTAAATAAATGGAAGGAAACTCCATGTTCATCGATTGGAAGACTAAATATAAAAAAAGAACAAATTTGGAGGACTCATTTCCTGACTTTAGAGCATATTACAAATCTAAAGTGGTAAAAACAGCATGGTTCTTTCATAAGGATAGATATATTGGCCAATGCAATCAAATTGAGAGTTAATAAATAATCCCTCACTAAGGCAAGTAGAATTTTGACAAGGTTGTGAAGTCCACACAACTGGGAAAGAATAGTACGTTCAACAAATGGTGTTGGAAGAACTGGATATCCATATGCAAAAGAATGAAAGAATACCCCTATCTCATATCATATATGAAATTAATTAAAATTAGATAAAGGATGTAAATATAAGAATTTGAACTATAAAACTCTTAGAAGAAAATGTAAGGAAACATTTTCAAGACCTTGTGTTAAGTGATGGTTTCTTAGACTTTTCACCCAAAGAACAAGCAATGAAAGAAAATATAATAAATGGGACTCCTCAAAATTAAAAACTTATGTGCATCAAAGGGCTTTGTCACATAAGTGAAAAAAACCACAATGAGAGAAAATATATTTTGTATGGAAATCACACATCCAATAAGGGTTTAATATCTAGACATAAGTGAAAAAACCTACAATGAGAGAAAATATATTTTCATATAAGTGAAAAAACCTACAATTGGAGAAAATTTATTTTCTATGGAAATCACACATCCAATAAGGGTTTAATATCCAGACTATATAAAGAAATCCTACAACTCAAAATAAAAAAAAACAATCCAACTTAAAAAATGGTCAAAAGACTTGAACATACATTTTTCAAAAGAAAATATAAATGACTATAAACACATCAAAAGATGCTGAACTTCACTAGGTATTGGGGAAATGCAAATCAAAACCACAAAGAGATATCATTTCATACTCAGTAGAATGACAACTATTAAAAAAGTTAACATCTACAAGTGTCAGAGAGGTGCAGAAATAAGAACAATCAGTCATTGCTGGTGGGAATGTAAAATGGTGCAGCTACCATGGAAGATGGTATGGCAGTTCCTCAAGAAGCTATGTGTAGAATTACCACATGACTCAGTAATCCCAATAATAGGTACCCAGAAGAACAGAAAACAGCAACTCAAACAGCTATTTTCACACTGTTGTTAGTAGCAGTATTATTTAAAATTGCCAAAAGATGGAAGCAACTCAAGTGTCCATCAACTGTTAAATGGATTTAAAAATTGTGGTAAACACATATGGAATATTATTCAGCCATAAAAAAGGAATGAAGTCCTGATGCATGCAACAATATGGATCAACCATAATGACATTATGTTAAATGAAATAAGCCAGACCCCAAATGGCAAATATTGTATTATCTCAGAGATATGAAGTAATTGTAATAAGCAAAGTCTTAGAGATAGAATATAGAACATAAATTACTAAGAGATAGATTCAGTTTTAGATAGTGGAGAGTTGATGTTTAACTTACAGAGAATTTCTATTTAAGTTGGTGGTAAACATTTGGAAATGGATGGTGGTGATGGCAGCACATTATTGTGAGTGAACTATAGAGGTGAATGTGGTTAAAAGGGAAGTTTTAGGATGTATATATTCCTAGAATACAAATTAAAAGATAATGCATAAGAATATAAAACAGTGAAACCTAATGTAGAGGAAGGACTATTGGTAATAGCACAATTACAAGAATGTTCTTTCATGAATTATAACAAATATATGATAATAATACAAGGTTGTAATAATAAGGTGAAGTATGGGAAAATACATGTAAAAATTATGCATTCTAAACAATAGTATGACTTTAATACTCCTTCAATTGTATCAAAAGTAACTGCTATTAAAAAATAGTACAATTATTTTAAAAATTCTGCCATAAATGGTAACAAGTATTCCACACCAATGCATTGGGTTGCTGGTGGTATGGTGTGCGGAAATCCTTAGTTTATGCGTAATTATTTTGTAAATCCTACAACTTCTCTTATTAAAATATTAAAAGAAAAATTAAATTCAAAGTGTTGGAATTATTAAAGAATTTTCTTGTCACAGAAAAAAAGAGTAATAGGTAATTACAAAACTTAGCACAAAGGTATGTTTTTACCCCTTTATTACCTTAACTGAATGAAAAAAAATACAATTGAATGAGTTAAATTGTATATTATGTATTTTTCAGATTATGTCAAATTTAAATTTAATATATTTGTCAATAAAAGCCACATGTATGTATGTGTTAGCAAAGATCTATAGGGAAAGGAATCAACTATAATTGCTAAAATAATACATGAAACAATTTTTGTTTTGATGGGTTTTTATCATTAATTGCATGTTATATGTAAAACTATAATACCAAAAGGAGGGGAGATAATGCAGCTATATGGATGAAAGTTTCTGAAACTTATTCTTTTAAGTTAAGATGTACTTATTAAGCCTCAGAGGAACGACTAAACAAAAAACAAAATAAATAATTATAGAGATATGAATTATTCATTTAAACTATTCATTTAATACAAAAGAAAGGAAAAAGGAAGAATAGCATAACAAAAATGATACAAGATATAGGATAAAATGTAAAGGGAAAATTAAACTTTATCAAAATAAGATTAAATATGAATACATTAAGCAATCTAAACCAAAGGCAGAGATGATCACACTAGATTTTAAAAGATCCAACTATACAGTGTCTTCATAAGATACAATTTAGATTAAAAAAATACAATTAGATTGAAAGTAAAAGGATGGGAATATATATATCATTCAAATGACAATGCCAGGAAAGCTGAAGTGGCTAAACTAAAATAAAAAAATAGAATTTAAAATAAAAAAGTTACTTTTGAAAAGGATGGATATTTTATAATGATGAAAATATATCAATTCTTCAGGAGGATATAACAACTATAATCATATATGCACCTACCAAAATAACACCAAAATACAGGAATAAAACTTACAAAATGAAGGGAGAAATAGGCAATTCAAAAATGTATGTGAAGATATCAATTCTTATATGGCAATAATGGTTAAAACAACTAGAAAGTAGATCAACAAAGAAATGGAAGACTTGAAGAACACTTTAAAACAACTAGATCTAATAGATATCTAGAGAAAACTCTACAGAATTATAACAATATAAATCTTTCTAATGCACACCTGAAACATTGTTCAGGATAGTCCATATGCTAGGGAATAAGCAAACAAACAAAATCCCAATGTATTCAACAGGATAGAAAAATAGAAAGTATCTTATCTGATTACAATAAAATGGAAAGAGAATCCGTTTTTAAAAATGAAAAATTACAAATATGTGGAAATAAAAGAACAGACTCCTAAATAACTGATGCGTCCAATAGAAAATCAAAAGTGAAAGCAGAAAATACTTTGAGATATATGATATTGAGTAGTGAGCAAGCCAAAATGTATAGGAATCGCCTAAAGCTGGGCTTAGAGGTACATTTATAGCTATAAATAGCTATATTAAGGATAATGCTCTCAAATCAATAACCAATCCCTTCCACCTTTAGACAATAGAATAAGTAGAAAAAAATAAACTAATGCAAAGAGAAGGAAGGAAATGAAAATATTAGAGCATAAACTAATGCAATAGAGAATGAAAAAGTAAGACAGGAAATAAATGAAATCCAAAACCTGATTATGGTAAAGGATCAAGAAAATTGACGAACATTTATCTACATTGACCAAGGGAGAAAAAGAAAGAAGACTTAAATTACTCAAATCAGAAGTTTAAAAGGGGACATCACTATTGACTTTATACTACTAAAAATGTTTAGAGGGAAACACTTTGAACAACTTTTCATTACTAAAATGACTCAAAGAAATTAAAAGTCTGAATAAATCCATAACATTTGAAAAGATTGATTTAGTAATCAATTAATTATCCTAAAAAAAATAACACAAACTGAAATGGATTCCCTAGGAGAGTTTACCTAAAAAATAATAATAAAGACTACTGATATAAGTCACTTTCTAATTCTTTCAAAATATTTAAAAGAAGTGGGGCACTCACCATCTCTCTTGCAGAGGATGGCTGATTGGGGACAGGATCCTGCCAAGTGGGCTGTTCTGGGAACCCAAGGAGCAGGAACCTTTGGGACATCAATCTAGAGGAAGCTGGATTGCTCAAGATAAAACCGTAAGTTTTCTTGAGCTGGAAATTGAGGATGTGGACAGCTAAGCCCCACCCTCAGGGCAAAGGACTAGAGCAAACCCCGACTCCTGCTGGCAACCCGGTGAGAGAGAGTATTCTCTGAGGGTGGGAGGGTTCTGGCAGAGAGTGGAGAGGGTTTTCCATTCTGTGGATTTGGTTGCCTGGACCCCCTTGGAGCTTTGGGGAACACACTAACCAACTTGAAGTGGCAATGGGCTGAGGGGAGAGGCAAATCTGCTGAGGAAGCCAGATTTACATGGCCACCCTGGGATACAGAGGCTTGGCTTGGAAAAGTGCAGAGTCAGCCAATTTTATAGATCTGCACTGAGGAATATCAGAGTTTCATCTCCCCTGGGGGTGTCACTCAGTGGGAAGTGTTTGATAAGTTTCCACGAGTCTGTTTGGGGTTCCCTGGGAGGAAGGGGTGGTCTAGAAGAGGCTTGTAAATCATTTTGGTGCAGTGAACTTGATTGTCTGGACCCCCTTAGAGCTTGGGGTAGCACACCAGCTGGCTTAAAGTGACACCAGGCTGAGGGGAGAGGCGAATCTGCTGAGGAAGCCTGATTTACCTAACCACCTTGGGATACAGAGGCTTGGCTTGAGAGAGGGTGGAGTCAGCCAATTTAATAGTTCTGCACTGAGCACTATCAGAATTTCAACTCCCCTAAGGGAGTGAGGCAGTTGGTAGTACTTAATAAGTTTCTACAAGCCTATTTAGGGTCCCCTGGGAGGTGGGGGTATTCTAAAAGAGGCTTGTAAACCATTTCAGTGAGGTGAACTCAGTCATTAAGGTCGCATTTGAATTTCAAGAGGGAATTCAACCTGACCAGGAGATGGAAGAGGGGCATTTGCTCATACATCCTGCTGAATCCTGCTGCCAAAGAGAGTAAAACCTTTGTAAGGGAAAGTGACTAATTAGATTTCTGAAGAACTAACTGACTGAATTAGTAAGTTAGCTCACTGGACTTATTTCTGTCTTGATTATATGAGGTCCCTACTTTGATTCCCAGATTCTCTAAGGGTAGTGGTTCACTGGGATATCTAACACCCAGCTGATAATGTAAGACAAGGAAAACATAGACATTACTGTTGTACTAACTTCTTTTGGGCCCCTTATTTCTCCAGAAAAAAAAAATGTTTACTTAAAAATTGTTTTTAACTTAGTTTACTCGCTAAAATCTGCCTCAAAATATACAGAGAGAAGACTGCAGGGTAATTGATTGATGAACACAGGCAGGCTGAGAGGCTACACAAGAGCCAAAGAAGGAATACTGTTCTTCCTTAGTTTTGTTTGACAGCTTGCTTTTGTATTTGTTTGCTTTTTCTTTGTTTGGTTGTTTCTTGCTTTTCTTTCCTCCTTCTGCTCCCCCCCCCCCATTTTTAAATTAGGTCCTGCTAGCATGTTTCTTCCTTGGTGTGCTTTTTCTTCCCTGGTTTCCCATTTTCTGTGTATATTGATTTTGTCTATGAACACTATCTTTTTTACTTCCTTCATCTTTCTATCTTCTGCTTTCTGTTGTGGTTCTTACATTCCACCTTTTTTCATTAGTTGTCAGCTTCACTGGTTTTGATTTCTATCTTATCTATTCTGCTTTTTTTTTTTAATTAACTTTTTCCTTTCAGCCCTTTCTTTACTCTTTCTCTCTCTCCTCATCATTCTGGCCTTTTAAATCATTCTATATATTTTTATCTATTTGGTTTCTATTCCATTGTAGGTACTCCACTTTTTTCCATATTACTCAAAACAGCCTACATGAGTCAAATATTCATTTTACTTTTATTTTATTATTATTATCCTTTTTCCCTTCCTTACCTCTTTTGATTACTCTGGCCATAATCTTTTTCCTTAAGGGAACCTAGAAAAGAGCAAGGAAATAGAACAAGAAGAACAAAGTGTCAAAGATAAAACTTAACATGCACACAGAAACAACAGTTAAATAAAACCCCACAACACAGAGAGAAGCTAGTCAACTAAATAAACCCATAAAGATAGAATGATGACCAGAGGGCAACAAAAATTTACAAACCATAGTGAGAAACAGGATGACATGGACCAGTCCAATGAACAAACTAAAAACCAGGAAGAAATGCAGAACATTGAACAACTAATCAAAGATTCCCAAACAAATATCATGAACCAACTTAATGAAGTGAAGGAAGATATTAAGGATATAAAGAAGACACTGGGAGAACATACTGAAGAAATTGTAAACGTACACAAAAAGATAATGGATATGTTGGTGATCAATGGCACAATCCATGAAATCAAAAAGATGCTGGATTCACAAAACAGCAGATTTGAACAGGCAGAAGAAAGAATTAGTGATGTGGAAGACAATACAGCTAAAATCAAACAGATAGTAGAACAGACAGACAAAAAAAATAGAAAAAATCCAGCAGGGACTCAGGGATTTAACTGACAACACAAAATGCACAAACATACACATTATGGGCATCCCAGAAGAAGAGAAGGGAAAGGGAACAGAAGGAGTGTTGAAGGAAATAATGGCTGAAAACTTCCCAACCTTATTGAGGGAGATGAATATACATGTCCAGGAAGCACAGCACACCCCAAACCATATAAATCCCAACAGGCCTACTCCAAGACATATACTTGTCAAAATATCCAATGCTCAAGACAAAGAGAAAATATTCAAGGCAGCAAGAGAAAAGAGAACCATCACATACAAGGGAAGCACAATAACTTTAAGCACTGATTTCTCATGTAAACCATGGAGGCAAGATGACAGTGCTATGACATAGCCATGGTACTGAAAAAAAAAAAAAATCTTCCAGCCATGAATTCTCTATCCAGCAAAGCTGGCATTCAAAAATGATAGAGAGTTCAAAATATTCACAGATAAACAGAAATTAAAAGAGAATGCCAATTGGAAATTGGCACTTCAGGAAATATGAAAAGAAATTCTACAAGTTGAAAGGGAAAAACAGGAGAAATAGAGTTGGAGGAGAGTGTAAGAACAACTAAAAAGACAAAAAAAAAAAGAAATAAAAACAACATATGACATACATGAACCTAAAGAGAATATGGCTGATAAAAGAAATTTGTTGACAGTAATAACACTGAATGATAATGGATTATATTCACCAGTCAAGGGACACAGATTGGTAGAATGGATAAGGAAATATGAACCATCTATATGTTGACTACAAGAAACCTCTCTTAGACCCAGGGATTCAAGGAGGCTGAAAGAGAATGGCTGTAAAACAATTTTACAAGCAAACAATAACCAAAAGAGGGCAGGAGTAGCTATCCTACTATTGGAGAAAATAGACTTCAAATTCAAAACTATTGTGAAAGACAAAGATGGACACTATATATTAGTAAAAAGGGTAATCTTTCAAGAAGAGAGAACAATAGTAAACATTTATGCACCTAATCAGGGTGCCACAAAATACATGAGGCAAACACTGGAAAAACTAAGTTGAGACATGAAGGCTTCTACAATTATAGTGAGGGACTTTAATACACCATTATCACCATTAGACAGAACATCTAGACAGAGAATCAATAAAGAAACAAATACTCTGAATAATACATTAGAGGACCTGGGCATAATAGATATATACAAAATGCTACACCAAATTACATCAGGATATACATTCTTCTTGAGGGCACATGGATCATACTCCAAGATAGACCACATGCTAGAGCACAGAACAACTCTCAATGAATCCAGAAAGATTGAGATTATACAAAATAATTTCTCTGACCAGAATGGAATGAAATTGGAAATCACTAAGGGCCAGAGAACAGATTAGGCATAAAGATATGGAAATTAAACAATGCAGTCTTAGGCAAACAGTGGGTCAAGGAGGAAATCTCAAAAGAAATCAGCAACTACCTTGAAAGGAATGAAAATGACAACACAACATATCAAAACCTATGAGATGCAAACAAAGCTATACTGAGAGGGAAATTCATAGCCATAAATGCATATATTAAAAACGAAGAAAGAGCTAAAATTGAAGACCTATCTGCCCCCTGGAGGAAATGGAAAAACAACAACAAACTAACCACAAAGGAAGTAGAAAGAAGGAAATAACAAAGATTAGAGCAGAACTAAATGAAATAAAAAATAAGAAAGCCCTAGAAAAAGTAAACAAAACCAAAAGCTGGTTCTTCGAGAAGATCAATAACATTGACAAACCCTGAGCCAAAATAACAAAGAAAAAGAAAGTGAGATGCAAATACACAAAATAAAGAATAAGGAAAGGGTTATCACTTTTCCCCCACAGAAATAAACAGCATCATAAGAGGGTACGTTGAAAAATTATAGGGCAACAAGAATGGTAGTTTAGGGGAAATGGACAAATTCCTAGAAACTCAAAACAGCCTACATTGATGAAAGAAGGAATTGATGAACTCAACAGTGCAATTACAAGAGATAGACTCAGTCACCAAAAACCTCCAAACTAAAAAGGGCCCAAAACAAGACAGCTTCACAGCTGAATTCTACCAAACATTCTGGAAAGAGTTAACACCAATCCTGCTTAAGCCCTTCCAAAAAATAGAAGTAAAAGGAACATTGCCTTACTCATTCTATGATGCCAACATTGCCCTAATACCAAACCATCAAAGATACCACAAGAAAGGAAATTACAGACCAATTTCTCTAATGAACCTAGATGCTAAAAACCTCAACAAAATACTTGCTAATAGCATTCAGCAACATATCAGAAGAACAATACACAATGACCAAGTGGGTTTTATCTGGTTATGCAAGGATGGTTCAATAAAAGAATAACAATCAATGTAATACATCACATAAACAGATTGAAAGAAAAAAATCACATGATCATCTCTATAGATGCAGAAAAAGCAGTCGACAAAATACAGAACCCTTTCCTGACAAAAACACTGCAAAAGATAGGAATAGAAGGAAACATTCTGAACATGATAAAGGGTATATATGAAAAACCCAAAGCAAACATTATCTTCAATGAAGAAATCCTAACAGACCTCCCTCTGAGATTGGGAACAAGACAAGGATGCCCACTATCACCACTCCTATTTAACATTGTCTTAGAAGTACTTTATTGAACACCGAGGCAAGAAAAAGATATAAAAGGCATCCAAATTGGAAATGAAGTAAAAGTTTCATTATTTGCAGACAGCATGATTGTATACATAGAAATCCCTTAGAAATCTACAACAAAGTTCCTAGAATTTGTAAATGAGTGCAGTATTGTCACAGGATATAAGATGAATGCTCAAAAATTAGTAGCATTTCTACACAACAATAATGAGCAATCTGAGGAGGAAATCAAGAAAAAAATACCATTTACAATAGTAACTAAAAGAATCAAATACCTAGGGATAAATTTAACTAAATATGTAAAGGACTTATACAGAGAAAACAACACAACACTGTTTAAGAAGTTTTAACAAGAAATCAAAGAAGACTTAAATAAATGGAAGAATATTCCCTGTTCATGGATAGGAAGACTAAACATCATCAAGATGTTTATCATACCCAAACTAATCTACTGAATTAATGCAATCCCAGTAAAAATCAACACTGTATTTTTTAATGAATAGGAAAAACTAACTACAAAATTTATTTGGAAGGGTAAGAGGCCCCAAGTTGCCAAAGACATATTGAAAAAGAAAAATGAAGTTGGAGGTATCACACTACCTGACTTTAAAACACACTACAAAGGTACAGTGGTCAAAACCAAATGGTATTGGCACAAGGATGGATATATTGAGCAATGGAACGAATTGAGAGTTCTGCTTTGAGTTCTCATGTATATAGTCATCTAATATTCAACAAGGCCACCAAGCCCACTCAGTTGGAGAGAATGGCCTCTTCAAGTGGTGCTTGGAGAACTGAATATCCCTATCCAAAAGAATGAGGGAGGAACACCTTCTCACACCTTATATGAAAATCAACTCAAGATGGATCAAAGATCTAAATATAAGGGCCAAAACCATAAAAACCTTGGAATGTAAGGAAGCATCTGCAGGATCTTGTAATAGGAAATGGTTTCATGAACTTCACACCAAAAGCATGAGCAGAAAAAGAAAAAATAGATAAATGGGATCTCCTCAAAATTAAAAACTTTTGCACCTCACAGGACATTATCAAGAAAATAAAAAGGCAGCCTACCCAATGGGGGAAAATATTTGGCAACCATATATCTCATAGGAGCCTAATGTCCTGCATATATAAAGAAAGCCTACACCTAAAAAGTAAAAGGACAAGCATCCCATTTTAAAAATGGGCAAGTGACCTGAAAAGACACTTCTCCAAGGAGGAAATACAAATGGCTAAAAAGCACATGAAAAAATGCTCGACATCGCTAGTTATTAGGCAAATGCAAATCAAAGCTACAATGAGATACCATCTTACACTCATTAGAATGTTGGCTATTTAAGAAAACAGCAGACTATAGGTGTTGGAGAGGATGTTGTGAAATGGGAACACACATCCACTGTTGGTGGGATTGTGGAATGGTCCAGTCACTATTGCCAAAAGCTGAAATCAACCCAGGTGCCCATCAACAGATGATTGGATAAACAAAATGTGGTACATACATACAATGGAATATTACTCAACTGTAATAAGTAATAAAGTGCTAACACACAGGACAACATGGATTAATCTTGAAAATCTCATGTTGAGTGAAGCAAGCCAGGTATTGAAGGATGAACAGTACATGACCTCACTGATATGAATTGAGGAAAATAAGCAGTCTTAGAGAGCTATCGTCTGAAAGATAGGTTTACAAGAAGGAGAAAGAGAAGAGAAAGTTGTGAGCCATCACCCATATGGATGTAATCTTTGGTAAAGTGAGAGTATAGTTGTGTATTGAAGGGATAGAACAGGTGAGTAGTGATATTATTGGGTTTCGTAGTGCAGGGACATATGGATAGATTGGGGAGGGTGGGTTAGAATACCCAGGATACCAGGGGGGAGAGAAGGGAGAGGGACCAGGTGAACACTTGGGATTTGTGGGTATGAGGTTGAAAGTACAGAGGTGGGAATGCTATTATGGCAATATGACAAAGGAAGAGTCACTGGTTTAAGGTGTTGTTTGGGGGGTCGTTCAGCACAGGGCACACCTGGAGCAGGCTTCTAGGGAAGGTGTGAGTGTTCATCCTGTCATAATGTGTTGTATCAATGGGTGGAGACCCACATAATGAGCAGGAAAGAGATAAACTCCCATCATTGGGGGAACCAATTCATTCAGGAATAGACAGGCAGGGTCTCTCAAGAGCAAGGATGGTTCCTAATAGAGGAGGACAAATCAGTGTGTCAAGACCTCTTGCATGGAACTATGAATCCTGTTATCCAATGAGTCAAGCCAGGGGGTCATCATGGGCCCCAGGGTGATGGGGAAGGAGAAACAGAATAGATCATACAGGGGTATTTAATGGTCAGTGGAAATGTTTTTTTTTTTACCTTACAATTATGGACACAGGACATGGTAAATATCATCAAAATTTATAAAAGTGTACAGTCTAAAATGTAAACCATACTGTAAAACATTGACAATGTTTATTAGTTATTTTTCACTATCTGAATATCAGTTATAACAATGTTACCATCCACATACAGAAAGGTTTTAATATGGGGTGAGGAAAGGGGGAGGAGGGTGGGTATATGAGAGTCTCTTGCATTCTGTGTGTGTCTTTGCTGTGACTGAAAACTTCTTTGAAAATAAAATGAAAAATTAGTGAGACACTGGGGGGTGAGAAGGGGAAGGTTACATGGTACAGACTGGACACCAGATATTGCAGTGATAAAAGGCAAAATGTCAACAAAATTTTTTTGAATACCACAATATTTTAATTTTATTTTATCTTTAGTTTTTTTTTTAGTTTTCATCTATTTTACCTCTTACATTAAACTTATTATTTCATGTTCGAATTAATTGTATTTGGCTATTATATTGGCTTCATCTTTAAAGAAGCTTTGGATCACAGAAGGGTTACAACTGGGGTGGGAGAGGATCATTTGTGGGGGGTGTCAGGGATGGGGGTGCATGGGAGGAAGCTCACCTGAACATAAATACAAGGTATATAAAATAGTAAAAATGTTCAGGGGGCATGGTCACAGTGGGTGGTGAATCACTCAATAAATGAGACAATAGAAAATTCCCATCCTGAAGAGCTCTGCCACATTCTCCAAGGGAGCAGCAACAGCTCCCCAAGTGCCGGGGTAGTGTCTGGCAAAGGAGGTTGATCCACTGATGGGCCCTTCTTATTGATGACTAGCCTTAGGAGTCTTTGCTTTTGAAATGGAAACTTAGCCTATTGATATGGGGTGCCTAAGAGTTGCCTCCTGAGAGCCTCCTTGTTGCTCAAATGTGGACTCTTTCTAAGCCAAACTCAGCATATAAATGCATTACCTCCTCCCAGCATGGGACATGACTCCCTGGGATGAGCCAAGTGCCAACTGGCAATACAACTGGAAAAAGACCTCTAATAAAAGGGGGGAAAGGAAAAGACAAATGAGTTCATATGGCTAAGAGACTTCAAAGTGAGTCAGAAGGTCATCCCGGAGGTAATGCTTATGCACATCTCAGTAGGACCTCATAGGCTTCCAAAGTGTATATCACCCCAAATAGAGGGGCTCCTGAGGGCTCTGGAGACACCCAGGTGCTGTGTTCGTGTGGATGGCTCTGTAGTTTGGTGCCTTATCAGTGGGCCCTACTTTGGAATCTGTGCACCTGAGAGTGACAGAGTTGGAATCATATGTGTCTTCCCTACACATGGTTCATCTCTCCCTTCTTTTCAAACCTATCCAGCGATTGGAGTCTTTGGGCTTTCCATAGGCCAGCTGGGCCTGGAATTTCAGTGGAACTGCAACTCCTACTCTACAGCTCAATGGATTCACCCAGGACACCTGGTGGAGAGATGATGATGGACAACAGCCATACCATGGAATGGAGAGAATCTGTAGCTGTGGGTGGGATAGTCCAATCCATCTTATCCATGGGATGTTACCCTCCTCTCAGTTGGAGGTGGGGTGAGCATCACCATCCCAGACTCCTCCGGATTGGGGGAAAAAGCTATGGACTAGAGGGACTTACTGGTATTCTGTTTTAGACATATTGTGATTCAAGCAATGGAAGGAATTACATTAATGTGGAGCTCGTGGCCACTGGATGCTCTTGGGACAGGGAGAGGGAAAAGCAGTTGTAATACAAGGGCTTTTTTGGGACTTGGGAATTATCCTGAGTGACATTGCAATGACAGATATAGGCCATTTTTTATCATCATATAACACGCAGAACTGTGGGGAAGAGAGTGTGGTCCACAATGTGAACTATGGTTCATGCTTAGTGGCAAAGCCCCAGGATGTGTATTTTGCAGGTGATGTGCCACACTAATGAATGATGTTTATGTGGGAGGTTGTTGGAGGTGTGGGAGGTAGGGCATATGGGAATCCCTATAAGTTTTGTGCAACATTTATGTAATCTAAGTATCTTTTTAAAAAATAAAAAAAAAACATATTAAAACAAATAAAATAAAAGGAGTAATATCACTGAACTAATTTCATGAGGCTGATATTATCCTGATTTAAAAAAACTCAACAAAACCTTATAGGAAAAGAAAATTGAAGACCAATATTTCTCATCAATATGGGTAAATATATTCTCAATAAACTAGCAAAATAAATCCAACAGCATATAAATAAAATTATATGCCATGAGAAAGTGGGATTTATCCCACAAATGCAAGACTGGTTTAATATCATGATTTTGAAAGACTGGATGCTTTCCCCCTAAGATCAAGAAGAAGATAAGGATGTCCACTCTTACAATTCTGTTCATCATTGTACAGGTGTTTCTAAGCCAGGGAAATTGGGCGTGAAAAGGAATAAAATCCACACCTTTTTTAATGGATGAAGTAAAATTATGTACATTTGCAAATGATGTGATTTTTTTCTGAAATTTTAAAGAGAAGTTACAGGTTTTCAGAAAAATCAAAATTAAAATAGGGTTCCTATATACCACCCGATTATTAACATCTTATCTTAGTGTAATTCATTTGTTACAACTCATGAAAGAACATTTTTGTAATCATAGTCTTAAAAATAGTCTATTATTTACAATAGAGTACACTGTGTTGTAGAGTTCTATGTTTTATTTGATTAATTTTATTCTAATAGTATATATACAGCCTGAAATTTTCCCTTATAACCACATTCATGTTTATAATTCAAGATGCAAATTACATTAAAAATGCTATGCTATCATCCCTAACATCCATTACCAAAAATTTACAATCAACCCAAGTTTTAAGTCTGTACAGTCTAAGCATTAACTTCCATTCCCTAACCCAACCTGGTCCCTGGTAACCTATATTGTAGATCCTGAGACTATGAGTTTGTAAAATCTAATTGTTTTATTTCATTGATATTGTACAATATGTATTTTTGTGTATGGCATATTTCATTTAACAGGATGTCTGCAAGCCTTATCCATGTTGCCACATATATCACAAACTCATTTCTTTTACAGGTAATATTCCATTGTTTGTATATGCCACATTTATTTATCTGTTCATTGGCTTATGGGGACTTGGAGTGCATGTCTCAGCAAGATCTCCTTGACTGCCAAAGTTAGTATTGTTTCAAATATTGGTGCTCCTGAGGGCTCTGGAGACATACACTATAGGCAGGGCAGATAGCTCAGGAGTTTGGTGCCCTGCCAGTGGGCCTTACTTTGGAATTTATGTTCCCCAGTGTGACAGAGTTGGACTCAGTTTTGCTTTCACTACACATGGCTCTTCTGCCCCTTCTATTTGAACCTATAATTAGCACTAGAGTTCATAGGTGTATGTCCAGAGGCTTAAATCTTTGGCTGTCCATGTCTCAACTGGACCCTGAATCTCAAAGGAGTTGGAATACCTACTCTTCAGTTCATTGGACTCAACCAGGACAAGAAGGAGATGATCATGGGCAACAACCATCCCAAGGAATAGAGAGAGACTGCAGCTGCAAGCAAGATAGTCTTATCCATCTTCCCCATGGGATCTAAGCCCTTCTTAGTTGGAGGTGGAGTGGGAATCACCATCATCCCAGAATCCTCAGGATTGGGGAATGAATGATGGACTAGAGTAGACTGTTATTCTACTATAGATTTATTGCTATTCTAGCAATAGAAGAAATTTGTCATTGATGCTCAGGCAGTGGCCACTGGAGTTTCTGGGGGAAGGGCGGTGACAAAAATAGGTGTAATATAGGGGCATTTTGGGGACTTGGGAATCATCCTGAAAGACATTGCAAAGACAGATAGAAGCTATTGTATATCTTATAATTTTACAAAATTGTGTGGGAGAGAGTGTAAACTACAATGTAAACTATAATTCATGTTTAGTGACAATGCTTCAAAGTGTGTACATCAATTGTATCAAATATACCACACTAATGAAGGATGTTGTTAACGTGGGAAAGTGTGGGAGGAGTAAGAGCAGGACATATGGGTATCTCCTATTTTTAATATAACATTTATGTAATCTAAGTATCTTTAAAACAATAAAAATTATGTAGAAAAAAATATAGGGGGATACCCATATGCCCCACTGCCTCCCTGTCCCACACTTTCCCATAACAACACCTTTAATTAACATAATACATTTGTTACAATTGAGGAACAAATATTGAAGCATTGCTACTAATCATACTTGATAGTTTACATTATAGTTTACACACTGCATGGCACAATTTTTTATAGGTTTTGACACAATGTATAGTGGACTATATCTGTCATTTCAAAGTCATTTAGAACAACTACAATGTCCCAAATATGTCCCATGTTACACCTATTCTTCCCTCTCCATCCACACAAAAATTCTGATGACCACGGCCTTTATATCAATTTTACAAGTTATCCCATTGCTAGAATAATAATAAGCCTAATTTAGTCCATAATTGAATCCCCTCCTTATGTTTGTTCATTCCTCAATCTTGAGGATTTTAGGGTGGTGGTGCAGACTCTTTCTGATTGAGAGGGGTCTTAGATCCATAGGGCAGAGGGATGGAACTGTCTTGCTTGCAGTTGTAAATACTCTTTGTTTTTTTGTAATGGGCATTGTCTATCATCATTCTTTTGTTAGTTTTCCTGGGTGGCACCAATGAACTAGAGAGTAAGTGTTGCAACTCTGCTGAGATTCAGCATTTATTCAGTGTGTGAACAGACTGAATATTTAAGTCTCTGGGACATATAATTAATGAGTATAGTACTAATTATAGGTTGAAATAAAAGAAGGAGAAAAGCCATGTGTAGGGAAATTATAAATGAGTCTGTCTGTTACATTGGAGAACATATATACCAAGGGCAAGGCCACTGAGAAGTTGCTGAATTCCTGAAATTGTCTACTTTGCCTATAGTGTCTAGATGTCTCTCAGGACTCCCCTGGTTGAGGCACTTTTTAACATAAATGTCATAGAGATCCTCCTGAGATGTGAATTAGCATAAACTCTGGAATGACCTCCTGACTCATGAAATCACTTAGCCATAAAAACTCATTTGTATTTATTGTTTCCCCCTTTTAGTAAAGGTCTTTGTCCAAAGGCATTGCTAATTGGTGCTTGGTAATACTCCCTCAGTGGCAGGGAAGCTCATACCTGGGAGTCATGTCCTACACAGGGAAAAGGTAGTGAGTTTATATATTGCGTTTGGCTTAGAGAGAGACCACATTTGAGCAACAAGGAGGTTTTCTGGAGGTAAATCTTAGGCAATATATAATACTAGGCTAAGTTTCAATTTCACAAGAACAAGGTTCATAAGTACAACCATCAATGTTGAAAGCTGAGTGTATTGGTATGTCCTTCATTAGGCACTGCTTATGTATTCTAGGGATTCTTGCCACTCAATAGAGAATGTAGCAGGACTTACCAGGATGGGAATTTAATATTATTTTGGTTATCTCAGTGAGTGGAGAAACACACAAAAAATAAGAAAATATTGAATTCCCATTCTGGGGAGTCCTGGTATATTCTCAATTGGAAGGCAAGAATCTCATGTTAACATAGGCAGTGCCTAATAAAAGAAAAGAGACTGGGAATTGGGCAAGATGATGTCAGTTTAGATGGGCACTCGCCATCTCTCTCACAGAAGATGGCTGATTGGGAACAGGATCCTGCCTGAGCGGTCTGTTCTGGAAGCCCACGGAGTGAGAACCTTAGGGACATCAATCTGGTGGGAGCTGGACAGCGAGGTGGATTGCTCAAGATGAAATTGTGAGTTTTTCCCCACCTGGAAATCATGGACATGGATGGATAAGCCTCAACCTCAGGGCAAAGGTCTAAGCCGAGCCCTGACACCCACCGGCAACATGATGAGAGGGAGCATACTCCAAGAGTGGGAGGGTTCTGGCAGAAGGTGGAGAGGGGTTTCCTTTCTGCAGGTTTGGCTACTTGGACCACCTTGCAGCATTTGTGAGCACACAAGCTGGCTTGAAGTGCTGATAGGCTGAGGGGAGAAGCAAATATGATGAGGAAGCCTGAGTTACCTAACCACACTAGGATACACAGGTTTGGCTCAGGAAGGAGTGGAGTCAGCCAATTTTATAATTCCATGCTGAGTATCAGAATTTCAGCTCCCTGGGGGCATCAAGCAGTGAGAAGTCTTTGATAAGTTTCCACGAGCCTATTTAGGGTCCCCTCAATGGAGAAGGTGGTCTAGAAGAGGGGTTATTTCGGGTCACTTATTTCTCCAAAAAAAAAAAAAAAAGGTTAATTAAAAATTTTTTTTTAACTTGGTTTAATAGGTAAAATCTGCCTCAAAACCTGCAGATAAACTTGCAGGGTAATTGATTGAAAAACACAGGCAGGCTGAGAGGCTCCAAAATGGCCCAAGAAAGAATGGTGTTCTTCCTTAGCTTTGTTTGACTGCTTGCTTCTATATTTGTTTGGTTTTCATTGTTTGTTTGTTTCTTGCTTTTCTTTCCTCTCTCCTCCTCCCCCCTTTTAAAATTCAGTGCTGCTAGCTTGTTTCTTCTTAGCTGTGCTTCTTCTTCCTTGATGTCCCATTCTCTGTGTATATTGATTTTGTCTACCAATGCTATCTCTTCTCCTTCCTTCATCTTTCTACCTTCTGGTTTCTGTTGTGGTTCTTACATTCCACATTTTTCATTAGTCCTCAACTTCATGGTTGTTGATTTCTATGTTCTCTATGCTGTTTCTGCCCCCCCCTTTTTTTGTAAATTAACTTTTTCCTTTCAGCCCTCTCTTTACCCTTTCTCTCTCTCTTCATCATCCCAGGCCTTTTAACTCATTCTATATATATATATATTTTTTTTTTTTTAATTTATATATTTTTAAAATTTATTTATTTTTTATTGTGGGTAAAAATCAAAATTTTCACAATACATATCAATATTTGTAAAATGCTATATAAATATATATGCATATATGTGCATTTGCTTACAAAAATGTTATATATATATATAGGGGGAAGGTAATGCATTCATATGCTGAGTTTGGCTTAGAGAGAGGCCACATTTGAGCAACAAAGAGGCTCTCAGGTGACAACCCTTAGGCACCCCATAACAGCAAGCTAAGTCTCAGTTACAAGAGCAAAGACTCACAAGGGTAGTCATCAATAAAAAGAACTCATCAGTGGGTCATCCTTTTTTGACAGACACTGTCCCTGCACTCAGAGGACTGTTGCTGCTCTCTTGGAGAAAGTGGCAGAGCTCTTCAGGCTAGGAATTCGGATTCCCTCATTTATTATGTGATTGTACACCCACCATGACCATGCCCCATATTTTGATCTTTTGAACAATTTTGTATATCTTTCATATATATTTGGATGAACTAACTCCCATTAATCCCCCCTCCCAGACACCCCCCACCAATAATCCCCTGCAGTACCCATTGTAACCCTTCTGTGATCCAAATCTTCCATGAACATGTAGTCCATAAAATAATCAAATGCACTTAACAGGAAAAAACAACAACAATGATAAGCTTACATGCAAGAGACAAACATTGACTTGGGGCCAAGATTGCATTAGTGTAGGAGGGCACATACTGCAAGCTCCAGAGCAAGAAGGATTGTGGATGGGGTACTGCCCAGGTGTCTGTGCTGTGCACACATGGAGTGAGAAACTTGGGACATCTATCTGTGCGGATCAATGGTGTGGACAGAAGGGTAGAGATTTGTGAGTTTTAAGCCTGCTGGTGGTGGTTGGCATGGATAGCTGAGCCCCATGGTTAGGGAGAAAAAAAAGAAAGATAATAAAATAAAACAGCCACTTGGAGCCACGAGCGGGGTGAGAAAGTTTTATTTTCTGGGGGTCTGGCTGCCTGGCGCCCCTTGGAACTTGTGTGAACAGAACAGCCAGGGCTAATCGGTACCCGGTGAATGCATGGGGGGATTCTGGTCGGGGGAGGGAGCTGATTTGCATAGCTGCCCAGGGATAAGACCCAGGCCGCTGTGGAGCCAGGAAGAAGGGACACTCCCCAAAAGAGGGAGGGTTCTGTTGGAGGACAGGGAAAGATATTTTTTATTTTTATTTTTCAACATCAATCTGGCTGCCTGCACCACCCCATAGCTTTGGGGAGCAGATAAGCCGACCTGAAGCAGCATCAGGCTGAGAGCAGACACGAATCTACAGTCAAACTGATTTACATAGCAACCCTGTGATACTGGAGCTCGGCTCCAGAAGGGGAAGAATCGGCCATCTTTAGCACTCTGCACTGACTAACATCAGAGCTACAGCTACCCTGGGGAGTTCAGGAAGTGGGATGTGCTTGATTAATTTCCACGGGCTCAGCTAGGGTCCCTTCCGTAAGGGGATTGGTCTAGAGGAGGAATTATTTTGGGTCCAGTATTTTGCTAAAAAAATAAAAATAAAATAAAAAGTGAGAAGGTCACTTCAATAAATGAAAAATAAATTCTTTTTAATGTAGTTTAATAGCTAAAAGCTGCTTCAGGACCTGCATATAGAACCCTGTGGGGAAATTGATTGATAAACACAAGTAGGCAGAGAAGATCCAAGTAGACCTTAGGGGAATCATTGACCACCTTAGCTCTGTTTGACTGCTTGCCTGTGTGGATTTTTGGTTTCTCTCTATTTCTGTCTGGTCTCTTGCTTTTCTTTCCTCTTTCCTCCCCCCTTTCTTTTTTCTTTCATTTTTTAAAAAATAGGTGCTGCTAGCTTTTCGCTTCTTTGCTGTGCTTCTTCTTCAGTAATTTCCCACTCGCTGCCTATGATTCTGTATTACAAACTATTGCTTATCCTTCTTTCACATTTCTGCCTTCTGCTTTCTGTTGTGGCTCTTAGATACAACATTTTTTCATAAGCCCACAACTTAAGGGTGTCAATTTCTATTCCATCTACTTTGTTTTCTTCATTTAAAAAAAATTAGTATTAATTTTTTCCTTTCAGCCCTTTCTTTACTATTTCTCTCCCTCCTCATAATTCTAGCCTTCTAAATCACTATATATATATTCGTTCATTTGCTTTCCCAGTCCATTGTAGGAACTCCACTTTTTTCCCTATTACTCTACACTGCCTACACAAGTTAAATATTCATCTCATTAAGTCTCATTTGGACCCCCTTCTAATTTTTATCAATATTACTATTATCCTTCTCCCTTCCTTACATCTTTTGATTCCTCTGGCCCTAATCTTTTGCCTTCAAGGAAACATAAAAGAAGTAAGGAAATAAAATAGGAAGAAAAACTACAAAGAGAAAACATAACTCACACGCAGAACCACCAGCTAAATAAAACTTAGAGCATAGAGAAAAGCTAATCAACTGAACAAACCCATCAAGATAATATAATGACCAGACGGCAACAAAAAAATACAAATGACACTGAGAAACAGGAAAACATGGACCAGTCCAATGAACAAAATAAAATCCAGGAAGCAATGCAGAACATTGAACAACAAATCAAAGCTATCCAAACAAATATCATGGACGAACTTAAAAAACTGAAGGAAGAGATTGAGGATATAAAGAAGACACTAGGAGAACATATTGAAGAAATTGCAAACATGCCTAAAAAGATAATGGATATGATGATGAACAATGGCACAAGCCAAGAAATGAAAAAAGAAGCAGGCAGAGGAAAGATTTAGTGATATGGAAAACAATACAGCTGAAGTCAAAGAGATAGTAGAACAGATAGAAAAAAGATAGAAAAAATCCAGCATGGACTCAGGGAATTAACCGATAATACAAAATGCCCAAACATATGCATTATGGGCATCCCAGAAGGAGAAGAGAAGGGAAAGGGAACAGAAGGAGTGTTGAAGTAAATAATGGCTGAAAACTTCCCAACTCTATTGAGAGAGATGGATGTGCAGATCCAGGAAGCACAGCGCACCCCAAATCGTATAAATCCCAACAGGCCAACTCCAAGACATATACTTGTCAAAATGTCCAATGCTCAAGACAAAGAGAAAATACTCAAGGCAGCAAGAGAAAAGAAAACCATCACATACAAGGGAAGCACAATAAGATTAAGTGCTGATTTCTCAGCTGAAACCATGGAGGCAAGAAGACAGTGGTATGGAATAGTCAAAATACTAAAAGAAAAAAACTTCCAGCTGTGAATTCTCTATCCAGCAATATTGGCATTCAAAAATGACAGGGAGCTTAAAATATTCACAGATAAAAAGAAATTAAGAGAGTATGTCAAGAAGAAACCAGCACTTTAAGAAATACTACAGGAATCTCTACAAGCGGAAAGGAAAAAAACAAGGGAGAGAGAGTTGGAGGAGTGTTTAAAAACAACTGAAAAGACAAAAAGAGAAACAAAACAACATATGACATACATTAACCCAAAGAAAAAATGGCTGAAGTAAGAAATTCGTTACGAGTAATAACACTGAATGTTAATGGATTAAATTCACGAATCAAAAGACACAGATTGGCAGAATGGATAAGAAAATAAGATCCATCTATATGCTGTCTTCAAGAACCTTCGACCCAGGGATACAAGGAGGCTGAAAGTGAATGACTGGAAAACAATTTTACAAGCTAACAACAGCCAAAAAAGGGCAGGAGTTCCTATTCTGATATCAAACAAAATAGACTTTAAATGCAAAACTATTGTAAGAGACAAAGATGGACACTACATATTAGTAAAAGGAGTAATCTCTCAAGCAGGGAGAACAATCATCAACATTTATGCACCTAATTGGGGTGCCTCAAAATACGTGTGGCAAACTCTGGAAAAACTAAGAGGAGAAATAAATGCTTCTACAATTATAGCAGGGGACTTCAACTCACCACTCTCATCAATAGACAGAACATCCAGACAGAGAATCAATAAAGAAACTAAGGCACTCAACAATACATTAGAAGACCTGGACTTAATAGACATAAACAGAACACTACACCCAAATACAGTGGGATTTACATTCTTCTAGAGTGCACATGGAACATACTCCAAAATAGACCGCATGCTAGGCCACAGAACAACTCTCAATGAATTCAGAAAGATTGAGATTATACAAAGTAATTTCTCTGACCACAACGGAATGAAATTGGAAATCACTAAGGGACAGAGAAATAGGTTAGGCACAAGGATATGGAAGTTAAACAACACACTTTTAGACAAACAGTGGGTCAAAGAGGAAATCTCAAAAGAAATCAGTAACTACCTTGTAATTAATGAAAATGACAACACAACATATCAAACCTATGGGATGCAGCGAGAGTAGTCCTGAGAGGGAAGTTCATAGCTAAAAATTCTTATATTAAAAAAGAAGAAAGATCTAATATTGAAGAACTTACTGCACACTTGGAGGAATTGGAAAAACAACAACAAACTAAACCTAAAGGAAGTAGAAAGGAGGAAATAGCAAATATTAGAGCAGAACTAAATGAAATAGAGGATAAGAAAGCACTGGAAACAATAAAAAAAAAACCAAAAGCTGGTTCTTCAAGAATATCAATAAAATTGACAAACCCATAGCCAGACTAACAAAGAAAAAGAGAGAGCAGATGCAAATACATAAAATAAGGAATGAGCAAGGGGATATCACTACTGACCCCAAAGAAATAAAGAGTATCATAAGAGGATACTTTGAAAAATTATATGCCAACAAGACAAAAATGATAATTTAGAGGAAATGGACAAGTTTCTAGAAACCCACAAACAACCTACATTGATTAAAGAAGAAATAGATGAACTCAACAGTCCAAATACAAGTAAAGAGATAGACTCGGTCATCAAAAACCTCCCAACTAAGAAGAGCCCAGGACCAGATGGCTTCACAGCTGAATTCTACCAAACATTCCAGAAAGAGCTAACAACAATTCTACTTAAGCTCTTCCAAAAAATAGAAGTAGAAGGAATATTGCCTAACTCATTCTATGATGCCAACATTACCCCAACCAAAACCAAATAAAGATGCCACAAGAAAGGAAAATTACAGACCAATTTCTCTAATGAACCTAGATGCTAAAATCCTCAACAAAATACTTGCTAATAGCATTCAATGACATATAAAAAGGATTATACACCATGACCAAGTGGGTTTCATCCCAGGTATGCAAGGATGGTTCAATATAAGAAAATCAATCAATGTAATACACCACATAAACAGATTGAAAGAAAAAAAATCACATGATCATCTCTATAGATGCAGAAAAGCATTCGACAAAATACAGCACTCTTTCCTCATAAAAACAATACAAAAGATAGGAATAGATGGAAACTTTCTGAATATGATAAAGGGTATGTATGAAAAACACAAAGCTAACATCATTTGAAACAGTGAAATCCTAAAAGCCTTCCCTCTGAGATCGGGAACTAGACAAGGGTGCCCACTATCACCACTCCTATTTAACATTGTCTTAGAAGTACTTGTGTGAGCACTGAGACAAGAAAAGGACATAAAAGGCATCCAGATTGGAAAAGAAGAAGTAAAAATTTCATTATTTGCAGATGACATGATCCTATACATAGAAAGCTCTGAGAAATCCATAACAAGGCTTCTAGAACTTGTAAAGGAGTTCAGTAATGTTGCAGGCTATAAGATCAATGCTCAAAAATCAGTAGCCTTTCTATACACCAATAATGAGCAAACTGAGGAGGAAATCAGGAAAAAAATACCATTTACAATAGTAATTAAAAAAATCAAATACTTAGGAATAAATTTAACTAAAGATGTAAAACACTTATATACAGAAAACTACACAACACTGTTAAAGGAAATCAAAGAAGACTTAAATAAATGGAAAAATATTCCCTGTTCATGGATAAGAAGACTAAACATCATCAAGAATGTCTATCGTACCCAAACTAATCTACAGATTTAATGCAATCCCATTAAAAGTCAATAATGTATTTTATAAAGAACTGGAAAAACTAATCACAAAATATATTTGGAGAGGCAAGAGGCCCCGAATTGCCAAAGACATATTGAAAAAGGAAAATGAAGTTGCAGGTATCACATTACCTGACTTTAAAACATACTACAAAGCTACAGTGATCAAAATTGCGTGGTATTGGCACAAGGATAGACCTACTGACCAATGGAACCGATTTGAGAATTCTGATATAGATCCTCGCCTATACAGTTATCTGATATTTGACAAGGCCATGAAGCCCACTCAATTAGAAGAGAATGGCCTCTTTAGCAAGTGGTGCTTGGAGAACTGGATATCCATATCCAAAAGAATGAGAGAAGAATACCATCTCACACCTTATACAAAAATCAACTAAAGATGGATCAAAGATCTAAATATAAGATCCAAAACCATAAAGACCTTGGAAGATAATGTAGGGAAGCATCTACAGGATCTGGTAATAGGAAATGGTTTCATGAACTTCACAGCCAAAGCTCAAGCAGCAAGAGAAAAAATAGATAAATGGGATCTCATCAAAATTAAAAACTTCTGCACCTCAAAGGATGCTATTAAGAAAATAAAAAGGGAGCCTACCTAATGGGAGAAAATATTTGTCAACCATATATCTGATAGGAGCCTAATATCCTGCATATATAAAGAAATCCTACACCTTGAAAATAAAAAAGACAAACAACCCATTTGAAAAATGGGCAAGTGACCTGAAAAAGACACTTCTCCAAGGAAGAAATACAAATGGCTAAAAAGCACATGAAAAAATGCTCAACATCACTTGCTATCAGGGAAATGAAATCAAAACTACAATGAGGTACCATCTTACACCCATCAGAACGGCAGCTATTAAAAAAAAACAGGAGACACTAAATGTTGGGGAGGATGTGGAGGAATAGGAACCCTCATCC
>JAKSZT010054003.1:2042351-2058441 GCA_026826555.1 Tolypeutes matacus
TGGGAGATGTTTGTGTTGGATGTGGTGGGAGGTGTGGGAGGTGGGCAACATGGGAATCCGAGTGGGTTCCGTATAATATTTTAGGTAATCTAAGCACCTCTTAAAATATATGTATATATATATATAAAAAATAACATTTTTGTAAGCAAATACACATATATGCATATATATTTATATATCATTTTACAAATGTTTGTATGTATTGTGAGAATTTTGATTTTTACCCATAATAAAAAAAAAAAAAAAAAAAAAGAGTATCATTTGCTGGACAAGTCAGAAAAGTACAGATTCTGGGAGGCATCAAAGAGAAGATTGTCAGCCTTTCAAGTTTCCATTCCAGGGCACATTGGAAACAATGTACATCCACTTTGTGGGTCCCTGGGCCTGTTTGGCCTGAGAAAACTGATTTGGGAAGGTCAACTCTAGAAAGACCCTCCTACCAAAATTAGCCCTCCAGTATAAACATCTAGAGATAATGAAAGAAATATTAAACATATAGAGAGGCAAATGAAAAACAAACAGAACAGGGGAGCAAGTGTAGCTCAAGTGGTTAAGTGCCTGCTTCCCATGTATGAGGTCCTGGGTTCACTCCCCAGTACCTTCTGAAAACAGAAGAACAAACAAAAACAACTCTCATTGGGGAGCACATGTAGCTCAGTTGTTGCATACTGCTTCCCATGTATGAAGTCCTGGGTTCAATCTCTGATACCCCCCAAAAAAACAGAAGAGATTAACATTCTCAGAGGGGAAATTGGAAAGGAAGCTCACTCCTTCAAATGAGAAGTTTCAATAAAATCAAAAGTTTGTTCTTGAAAATGATCAACAAAATTGAAAAACTCTTATCTAGACTGACAAGGAAAATACATAGAAGATGCAAATACAATCAAGAATGTGTGAAGGCACATTATCACCGATACCACAGAAATAAATATCATAAAAGAATACGATGAACAACTGTATGCCAACAAACTCACCAACTTAGATGAAATCTACAAACTTCTAGAAGCACATGAAGAACCTACATTGACCCTAGAAGAAATAAATGACATCAAAAGAAAAATCACAAGACATTGAATCAGTCATCAACAAACTACCAATAAAGCTAAGCCCAGGATAAAAATAGCATCACAAGTCAATTCTATGAATCATTCTAAGAAGAATTGATACCAATACTCCTCAAATTCATCCAAAAAATGAAGAGGAGGGAATGCTACCTAATCCATTCTATGAAGCTAATATCACCCTATTACCAAAGCCAAAGATACTCCAAGAAAAGAGACCTACATACCAATCTCTCTAATAAATATAGATGCAAATATCCTCAACAAAATACTTGCAAATATAATCCATCTGCACATTAAAAGTATTATACAACATGGGAGGGTGGATGTGGCTCAAGTGGCTGAGACCCTTTTCCCACATTGGGTTTGGTCCCTGGTGCCTCCTAAGTAACAAGCAAACAAATGGAAAAGCAACTCAGGGGAGCTGATGTGGCTCAGCAGTTGAGTGCCAGCTTCCCACATACGAGTTCCTGGGTTCAATCCCTGGTCCCACTCCCTCAAAAAAAAAAATTATACATCATGATCATGTGGGTTTTATACCAGTTTTGCAAGTGTGGTTCAACACAAGAAAATCAATTAATGTAATATGCCACCCTGAAAATTAAGAAGAGAAAAATCACATGAGGCTCTGGGTTGATGCAGAAAAGGCATTGACAAAATCCTGCATTCTTTCTTGATTAAAACACAGTAAAAGATAGGAGCAGAAGGAAACTTCTTCAACAAGGTAAATGGTACATATGAAAAAACAAGAGCTAACACAGATTTCCATGGTGAAAGACTGACATCTTTACTGCTAAGCTTAGGAAGAACCCTACAATGCCCACTGTCACTACTGTTATTCAATATTTTGCTACAAGTGTTAGATATAGCAATTGAGCAGGTAAAAGAAACAGACTTCTAAATTGGACAGGAAGAAGTAAAACTTTTGCTATTTACAGATGACATTATCCTATACTCAGATAGACCTTCCAAAAATCTACAGAGCTTCTAGTGGTAATAAGTGAGTTCTGCAAATTAGCAGGATACAATATTAACAGGCAAAAATCCATAGTGTTTCTATCCACTAGTAATGAGAAAAAGGAGGAGGAAATCAGGAATAAAATTTCATTTACAATAGCAAACAAAATAATTAAAATATTAGAAATAAACTTAACCAAATATGTAAAAGACCTGTCTTCAGGAAACTATGAAACATTGTTAAAATAAATCAAAGGAGACCTAAATAAATGGAAGGACATTCTATGATGATGGATTGGAGGACAAAATATTGTTAAGATGTCGATTTTACCCAAATTGATTAAAGATTTAACTTATCCAATCAAAATTTCTACTAGCCTACATTTCAGAAATGGAAGAGCCAATTATCAAATTTATTTGGAATGGTAATTAATGGGTATCTGAATAGTCAGAAACATCTTGAAAAAGAATACCTGAGTTTGAGGACTCTTACTTCCTGACTTCAAAGCATATTGCAGGGAAGCGGCTGTGGCTCAATCAGTAGGGCTCCCATTTACCATATGGGAGGCCCCGGGTTCGGTTCCCTGGGCCTCCTGGTGAAGGCAAGCCCGCCCGCACGGCGTGGTTAGCTGACCCAGCGAGCACAAGCAGCAAGGGGGGGATAAATGAATAAATAAATAAAATCTTTAAAAAAATAAAAATAAAAAATAAAGCATATTGCAAAGTTACAGTGATTAAAAACAACAACAACAACAACAACAAAAAAAACACTAACATGTTATTGGCATAAAAATAGACTTACTGATTAAGGAAATCATCTTGAAAGTTCAGAAATAGATCCTCACATCTATTATCAACTGAGTCCACCCAGGGAAAGAACAGTCTATTCAACAGACACTACTGGGGGACTGGATATGCATATCTGAAAGAAAGAAAGAGGACCTTTATCACACATATTATACAAAAATTAGTGCAAAACTTCTTGCTTAAAAGGAAAGCTTCAAGAAAGTGAAAGGACAACATTCATGGGAGAAAAATGGATACAAATCATATACTTGACAAGATATATTTTAAGAATATATAAAGAACATTTACAACTCAATAGTAAAAGGATAACAGAAAATAAGCAAAGGATTGGGATATACATTCTTGGAAGGAGGCTGTATAAATGACAAATTATCACATGAAAAGGAGACTAAAATTTTTTGTCATCAGGGACGTTTAATTCAAAACAACCATTATATACCACTTCCCATCCATTAGGATGAATAGAAACAAAAAAGTGACAATATCAGTGTTTGGTGAGGATTTGAAGAAACTGGATCCCTTATATACTAACTGTAGAAATACAAAAATGGTACCATCACATCAGACAACACTGTGGCCATTCCTTAAATAAATGAAACATAGAATAACATGTGCCCCAGCCCATCCACTCCTAAGTCTATACCCTAGAGAAATAAAAATATATGACCACAAAAAAACTTGTGCATGAATTCATAAACTTGTAACATAATTCATAATATTCAGTTGTGGAAACTATACAAATATCCATAACTACTTGACAAACACAACTTTGTTTATCCAAACAATGGAATATTATTTGGTCATAGAAAGGAATGGGGTCCTGGTACAGTTTACAATAAGAATGGACCTTGAAAACATTATGGTAAGTGAAGGAATCAGTCCCAGAAGATATTATATGACTCAATACATATGGAGGTTCAGAATGAGAAATGCATAGAGACAGGAACAAATAAGTGATTGCTTAGGGCTGAGCAAGGATGGGTGAAAACAATTGGGTGTGAAACTTCTTTTATATTAATATAATTTATTTATAAAGCAGTTTTAGGCTTACAGGAAAATTAAGCAGAAAATACAGAGTGTTCATATATACTCTTTCCTACTGCACACAGTTTCCTTACAATTAACTTCTTCAATTAATATGATATATTTGTTACAATTGGCAGACCATTATCAATATGTTTGTATTAAATAAAGTCTATACTTGTCTTAATTGTTCAGTCTTTTGTACTGAATTCTACTATGTGTTTTGACAAAATGAATAGTGTCATGTATTCACTATTAGAGGATCATAGAATAGTCTCATTCCTAAATATCTACTCTGCCTCATCTATTCACACACCCCAAAATCCCCTGGCAACAACTTTGTTTTACTATATCCATAGTTTTGCCTTTTCCAGAATGTCCCATGTCTCTGAATGTTGTAAGATACTTAATTGCAAAACTCAATGTTTCCATGTTCTTATCTGTACAGTGATGGTATTTTTATCTTACTTATTAGCAAGAATAGCAACAACAATCTTCATTTGATTCTGGGAAGGGAAAGCCCTTCCCCTATTTCTCTTGGAGTACTCCAAATAATCCTGTTGATTGGAGTTGGGGTTACCTACATGTAAATGGCTGGGGCTTCATGATAAGTGGGTCTGGAAATTCTGAAGACTTGTTTCTCATAACATCTTTCTCCATCCTAAATTTTGCTCACCTATGCTTATATGGTTGTGAGTGAAAACCCAGAGGAAGACTGTTGTCAAATGAGCTTTTGAGAACACAACCATTGTTGAGAAGGAAATTCATTTTTCAATAGAAATTATATTCCTGTTGCTAGCAGATGTGTAGGTTTCTCCTTTTGGCATATGTTTTTGTTTCCTAGACTGATTAAAGCAGATACCAGTTTTGAGGTCATGAAAATGTCCAAATCAAGGCATCATCAAGATGATGCTTTCTTCTGGAAGACCAGCTTCTAGCAATCCTGGACTCCTCTGTCACATGGTAAGGTACTAGTGGCATTTCCTGGTGTTTTTTATTTCTGCTTCTTGCTTCTGTGGTTTTCTTACTCATTGTCTGAATTTCATTATTTTATTAAGGATTCCAGTAATAGGATGAAGACCCAACTTGAATGAGGTGAGTGACACCTTAACTTAAATATCCTCACCAAAATATCCTATTTAGGATGGGTCCAGATGCACAGGAATGGATTAACTTTAAAAATATACTTTTCTGGGATACATACAACTTCAAAACACCACAGCATGGATAGTCTAAGTGTGTTCAAGAGCTACTCAATGATCTGGGGTCCAGTTTAGTTTTTCCCAAACTCTAGAATGGTTATGGTAAAATAAGGTCTCATCAGTAAGTAACCTCTTTCCTAACATTACACTAATTTGTTTCAACCTCCACTATGCTGTGTATTATCTGAAGAGATGAGAGAGGATTTCTTTTTCATCCAGTGTCAGGCCTCTTTGGAGAAATAATACACTCATTGATTATTTAGAACCTGTCATCAGCTTAGGAATGTATTCAACATAGGTGTTAGAATTGAATATGGATAGAAGTTTAAAGCCCATTAAGGAGGTTGCTATTTCAGCAGTTTAGTTCAATCAGCCTGGTGTTAGAGATGTTTGTGTGAAGAGGAAAGTGAATTCTTCAGGTGTGCACACAGGATGTTTTTGGACAGAGAAGGCAATGAGGAATCACATATTTATTTCCTAATTTTAAATTTCTAAAATTTTGATAGAATATACTGCATATTTTTAATCCTCAATAAAATGTATCTAAAATCCTCATTAGACCATTGTCCCAATTGCCAAATTTTCCTCTTATAGATAACCTTTCTTCAAATTTCATAAATGGAAGACATAAATAGGAAATATTGTTTCCTTAATTTTGGCTGTGCATTCAGACATAGAATGTAGTGTAAAATTTATGGCTCTTTGGAAATTTTGAAGAATTGGAGAGACCAAAACAAATCAAGAGACTTCTTCATCTCTTAGACAGCCAAGAATCACTGAATTTTATCTTGTATTGAAGATACAAGAGAGAAAATGGAAACTTATGTTTGAGGACCCAGAAAAAAATATTGAAAATGGGGGATCTCATATCACAGGAATGATCAGGATAGAACAATTCTATAGTAAGTAGTCTTGAATTATATGCACTCTTGAACAATATTTACTTATAGGCAAAATGAACACCTGAGTTATGTAGAGTCAAGATAGGCAGCACCTATGGATCCTATGTTCTGTACAAAGTCTCTTCTTTGTTTCAGAATGATAGCCAATGTTTCAAAGTCAACTGCCATTTTAATTGATAATAGACCTGTGGCTCATATTTAGATAGGAGGTACATTACACGTTAGCTCATTTGAGGCTTCTAAACTAATAACAGGTTTTTAAACCATTTTATAGAAGACAGGAAACTGATGCCATCTATGTAAATAATCATGTAATAGTCATGGTTTAAAGGTGACATATCATGGATATTTTTTATTTTTGATAAATAGATTTGCATGAAATTGTTTGAGAATATTGTTTATGTCATAAATGTTCAAGTGCAAAATTCATAATCACCATCTGGAAATCATAATTAACTACTGGGAAATGTCCAGGTTATATCACACCACCTGTCATGTGATCACATTATAATAAAGATTTATATATTCAGAATATGCATGTGAAAAGAACATGGAAAGTCACCACAAAGGATGATCTAACTGGAACCCCCAAAACAGTTTGCTCTTTCTATACATACAGCTCCCACTTTCTCAGTGCTGTCAACTGACCATTCTAATTTAGACATTGGTAGTAATGGTCCTGTTTGACCCTGAATGCCTGTGATGTTTGAGGAGTCATGACTTTCAAAGGAATATCTATAAACTTTAACAAGGAAGAGGAAACTCTAATGGACACATACCGGAGAAAGCTGTTCAGAGTTGTAATGCTAGAGAATATCAGTCATCTGGTCTCAATAAGCTAGTCTCTAAATTTATCTCTATCTATCTATCATCTATCTATCTATCTGTCTGTCTATCTATCTATCTATCTATCTATCTATCTATCTATCTATCTATCTATCATCTACCTGTTCTAATTTGCTAAATTACTGAAAGCAATATACCAGAAATGAGTTGGCTTTTTACAATGGGGATTTATTAGGTTGTAAGCATATACTGAGAAAAGTGTATAAATAAAGACCTCACCCTTGATGATTTCTCACCAAAGACTGGATCATTTCTAGTGATTCTGGATTCCTCTGTCAAATGGCAAGGCATATGACAGCATCTTCTGGTCTCTGCATTATCCTCTGTGCTCCATTGTCCTCAGTTTCTGGCTTCAGGGTCTTTCCCTTACAGTTTCTGGGGGTTTCTTTCTGTGATCTTGTGTGTTTCTCCTTTGTATTTATCCTGTTTATAAATGCTACCAATAAGAAATTAACATCCACCCTGAATTATGCCTTACTGAAGTAATCTAAACAAAAGACCTCTAACTGAAGTAATCTAATAAAAATGCCCCACCTACAATAGGTTCATATCCACAAGAATGATTTAGCCCTAAGGATATGATCTTTTCTTAGTTCAATAAAAGACTAAAACTATTGCACTAACAATCTCTAATTTATCTCTCCAAAAAATATTTAGAAGTTCTTCCCCATATACCACTCCAATCAAACTTTATTACATTTTAAATTATTTTTTTATTTTTAAAGAAGTTTTAGATTACACAAATGTAACATAAAAAATTAAGGGATTCCCATATGCCCCATTCCCTGTCCCTCCCATACTTTCCCACATTAACAACGTACTTCATTAGTGTGGTATATTTGTTACAATCAATGAACACATATTGAATCATTGTTACTACCCATGGACTACAATTTACATTAGTTTACACTCTGTCCCACATAATTTTGTGAGTTCTGACAAACTATACAATGGCCAGTATCCATCACTGCAACGTCATGCAGGACAATTCCAATGTCCTGAAAATGCCCCCATATTACACCTATTCTTCCCTCTCCAATCCCTCAGAACCTCTGGTAACCACTGCCTTTATATCAATGATAAGAGTTCTTCCACTGCTAGAATAATAACAAATCTATAGTAGAAAAATAATAAGTCTACCTTAGTCCATTTTTCATTCCCCAATCTTGGGGATTCTGGGATGGTGATGTCCAATCTGTTTCTAATTGAGAGGGAGCTTAGATACCATGGGGTAGATGGATGGAACTATATTGCTTCCAATTGCAGACACTCTCTGTTCCTTGGGATGGGCATTGTCCATCATCAGCTCCTTATTACTTTTTATCATTTTAATTGGAGAATATCACTGAAAGATTAGTTTAGAATTCATGTTTGGAAATGAATAAATTTATGTCTATGAAGAAATATTTAGTCTCTCATCTATTTCCCAAAACTTAAAATAGCACACATGACAGAATAGCTTTGAATGTAATGACTGTGAAAATAATTCAATCAGAGATCCACAGTGACTCAAGGTGAGTTAAATGTCATGGGAAAGAAACATTATTTTAGCAAAGAATTTGGAAAAATCCTCAGGGTCCAGTCAACTTTCAATTAACATAACAAATTCACAGTAGGAGTAAATTTTACAGATGGCATCCATGTAAGAAATCTTTTTGGAATCTTTATCTGTAGATATTATAATGGCATTCACTTTGGAGATAACCAATAGGCATGCCATCTATGTGAGAAAACCTTTGATAAAATTCTGCCATAAATGAAATGAGAGTATTAGCACTGGAAAGAAGTGATATGAATGCCATATAGTGGTAAATCCTTTAATACCAGTTCCAAATTTAGAAAATATGAGAGACTTCACACTGGAGAGAAAATATATATCACACATGTGGGAAAGCATTCAGTGCAAATTCTACCCTAGATAACACAAATTAAATCAAACTGGAGAGAAACCATATGGTTGTCATATGTTTTGGAAAACATCCAATTTTTGTAACCTTAGACATCATGAGGGAACTCACACTGGAAATAAACATAATCAATGTTAACCATGTGTAAAACTCTTTGCTAGTTTTTCTTTTCTTAGATGATATGAAGAGATTCATACTGGAGAGAGACACTATGATATTTACATGGAACAACATCCAATAGATGTTCAGTTCTTCAAAGTCATGGGAGAACTCATAATGGAAGGAAGCTCTATGAATGTCAGCTATGTGGGAAAGTCTTCAGTAAATGTTCAGTCTTTAGAAAATATGAGAGAACACATTGGAGATAAATCATAAGGATGTGATCTATGTGGGAAAGATTTTATTTTTATGAACTTAGGTAACATGTCACACTAGTGAGAGACAATATGTATCCCATGTATATGGCATAGCCTAGAGTCAGTGTTCTTAACTTAGATAAACAAAGAGATGTCCAATATAGGCATCAGCAAAGATGCTTTCTTACCAACTCAGCTGCCACATGGTAAAGCAAGATGTCCACAAAACACAGCCAAGGTCTCTGTCTTCCCGTCAGAATCTCTATCATTGCATACCTTTCTTACAATTTCTTCAATTTTATGTAACAGGCCTCCTATCTCAGTCTCTCAGAGCATCTCTGCCTTTCTGCAGGAAATACATGAACCTGGAATCCCTACTCTCACATGACAGGATTAAAATGTAAGTTCCCTTGTACTGTGTGTGCTTACTCTGTGTCTCTAGTTTTATCAGACACAGCAAGAGGCCAACCAGAGTCATGCCTCACTGATGTAGTTCAACAAATGGTTCTCAGTCCAACAGGAATGAATTAGTTCAAATAATAATCTCTCTTTTTTGAGGGATTCATAAGAGAACTTCAAACTGTCACAATAATTATTCTTAAGTCACAATTTATCCTTTAAACAAAATGAGTCAAATCCTATGAGATAAATTCTAGGCCTGTAATCATTATTCACTATTATTCAGCCAAGCACAAGAAGAAAACTCAGAGTAGGAATAACCACTAAATCATTAAGTAACACTGAAAAGTATTTACTAGGAGAACAATGCCTATCAAAGATAATGCATACTGGAGAAGTTATTCAAAGAAAAGAGAAATCATTCATTCACACAACACCTGTAAGATATAAGAGGATTCACACTATATCAAGTTATCTCAGTGTTATGAATGAGGGAATTTCTTCAGTGAGTGATCACTCCTTAAACAATATTAATATTCTTACATAGAGAAGAATATAATCCTAAAGACATAGTGTATTTCACAACAGACAACAGACTTGAATAAAAACAAATAAATCTGTGAAAGAAACATTAAGCTCAAAATCCATCAAAGAATACAGAATTTTTGTATTGTTTGGAAATATTTAGTGCAGAATTTTGTAAAGATAAATGAAAATTCAGGTTAAACTCAATAGATTAGAACTTGCACATTTATGTATGCAAGAAAATTGTTATTGAAAATTTGATTTTGGTCAAGATATAATTTGTTTGTTAGTGCAGTTCTAAACACATAGATTTTAATCAATCTGATAATGCCTTCAAATAAATTTCTTTTTTTTTTTTTAAAGATTTTTTTATTTTTTTTTATTCATTCATCCCCCCCCTGCTGCTTGTGCTCGCTGGGTCAGCCAATCACGCCGTGCGGGCGGGCCCGCCCCCACCAGGAGGCCCCGGGAACCGAACCCGGGGCCTCCCACATGGTAAACGGGAGCCCCACTGATTGAGCCACAGCCGCTTCCCTCAAATAAATTTCAAACTGTAAAATATAAAATGAAACATTTAGAATACAAAATTTCATGTCTTAATTATCTTAGTATTCTAATGCGTATACAAATAACAAGGATGAAATTAACATAAATAAACACATGAACTTTATAAATAGAGTAGGATGTTATATACATTTTTATTCTATTAAAGTGCTGTTTAATATTGTCAACAAAATGTAAGATGGAATTGAAAATGCATCTACTTATGTTAAAGAAATAAAAAACATGTCAGTCCTGGATAATAATGAGTATGTTGGCATAAAAATACCCCAGAACCCAGAATAATGCAGTGTGTAATTCCATACATTAGAATTTTAATTGCAAAGGCTTTTTTCAACAAGAAAAGTGAGATCACAATGAAAAAGTATATGGGAAAATACTGAAGGTGTGTGAAGTGTTTCATTTTAAGGATTCCTTATATACATAATTTAAAAATTCATAAAGCACTTCCCCATCTAGGTACAGAAATAGTACTATTCAGCAAATCTGACATCAAAACACATGAGAATATAATCTTGAATGATTCATGACACAATCATCAACCCCCAAATCACCAATTGGCAGTGATCCCACACTCTATATACACATACAGAAGGCTAAGGAAGAAAATGGTGGAGATGTCTCCACTGCCAGTATTACAAGAGAAATCTTGGTCTTTGAACTCAATAATTGATAAGTATCCCTCTTTCACACATTGGAAAAGATAGACCCTTGTTTTTTGTAATTAATTCAACCCACATGTTGCAATGCTATCCTCCATTCTCACTTTACTTCTACAATTTTTGTTTGAATATTTTATATTCAAAGATCTTCAAGTTCATTAATGTTGTTTTCTATTTGTGATATCTGTTAAACTCATCCATTGAGATAACCCATGGGCCACAGTTTGGCAAATTCTCAGCTATTGCAATTTTCTGTCATTGCATACCTTTCTTACAATTTCTTCAATTTTATGTAACATAACTATAATTATTCTACATTAACTTTATTCTAACTCTGATCTCAAAATATATGCAGAATTATTCATCTTGTCAGTTTTCCTCTTTATTCTTCATCACATCCCCTGTCAACTGGCACAGAAACTATTATTTATGATATGTCAGACATTGGCTAATAAACAGAAAAATAATTTAGTCGATATTTTCCCCAATGAGATTGGCAGAATAAGGGAAGTCTCATCACTGTCAATCAGGAATTGATATCCATTCTGGCTTCATTACTGCTTTGATTTATACTCAGAGAAACCTTCATGTCTTTAAGATCAGTCTTCTTTGTATTTATTGCAGACATCTTCTTGTGGTTGAACATTATCTCCAAAGAATCCTTGTACTGCATGAGATATTACACTTTCCTGTCTAGCCCCCAACTAATAGCCTGTGGGTATATTAGACACTAGTTTGAAGACACACTGGATTTCAAACCAATCTCTACCCAGTTTCAGTCTATATAACCATCTGCTTGTTTTTATTCCCTAGTTATTTCTTTCTACCTATTATGCTCAGTGTTCAAACTAAGCAAATTCTCCATGTGTGAAAATGTTTGGTGATCTTGTCTCACTTAATAAAGGCTTCTACTTTTGTGTAATCTTAGTTCATCTAGTCATCTCTGTTTGTACAACACTGTGGTCTTTAAAAATTACTTTATAATAAATCTCTTTTTAGTTGTTGTCAAGTCTCTCTTCCCTACATCCTACATGGAATCAGAATTTTGTATACTGTGCCTACAAATATGTTGGTCTATTTCTCCATAGTCCAAAAAGGAAATCTCTTCTTTCTGGGACTTTATAACCCACCCTGAAAATTACCAAATGCCTCATGAAGAAAGCCCTTATAAATATGACACCTGGATAATTGTGATTCTTTTCTTTAGAAGACTTATTTTATTTATTTATTTCTCCCCACCCCCTTGTTGTTTTTCACAAGCTGTGTCTGTTCATCTTCTTTGTTTCTTTAGGAGTCACTGGGAGCTGAACCTCGGACCTCTGATGAGGGAGGGAAGTGCCCAACTGCTTGAGCCACATCCAATCCCTTCTTTTGTTGGGTCCCTCATTCTGTTTTTCCTCCTATGTCTCTTGTTGTGTCTTCTTGTTGTGTCAGTTCACCATGCCTGCCCATCATGTCAGCTTGCTGTCTTCTTTAGGAGGCACCAGGAAACTCTGCTCCCTGCTTTGTTGTGTCTCTCATTGTTTTTCTTCTTGTGTCTCTTGTTGTGTCAGCTTGCTGCACCTGCCTGTCATGCCAGTTCACTGTCTTCTTTAAGAGGCACTGGGATCTGAACCAGCCACCTCCCATGTGATAGGCAGGAGTGCAGTCACCTGAGCCCCAACTGCTTCCTTATGCTTCCCTTTTATCAGGTACTGTAACTACACAAATACTGTCTGCTCTGATTGCTCTACAATGCCTCATACAAGTATTTTTCTGGTTATATACTGTTGTTGTTATTGTTTTCTGTTGAAAGACAGGCCAATAGAAACTACTCAGATGTGGTCATTGTGGAAATTTTGGAATGTGGTTGGAGGGGAAATGTATTGATTATCAGAGTTTATACATATGATGTCAAGTTTTGTATGTAGTCAGGTTTGTGTGAGTCGTCTAGAATCTGTGTGTGTAATGTAACCATTTGCATGTGTTCAAGGAGTGTGTAGTAACTATAGTGTTTGTTTTATGTAACCAGTGGGTTTTGAAAGTGTGGATAAAGAAGAAACAAGCTCTCCCTGTTATGAGTTAAACATGCAACAATCCTGGATTTACAGTGTTTCCAGAGAAATCCCAAAAAGGGTCCTGTGAACTGAGGATGGAATAGGTGGATTCAGTACTGTGTGAGGTGCTAGGGCTCTAGACATGGTATTATAATGTATCTTGACCAGTGGAAGATTTTCATTCAGTCTCTGAAGGGCCAGAGATGGGGACATGTGAGCAATATTAATTGTGGCTCAGGGTGGGACAGTGTCTGAAGGGTTTGGGCAAAAGATTTTTTTGGGCAAAAGGGTTTCGGTGACTGGAGGCTGAGTTATGGAGATCTGTGTTGAAAAGCCTGTAAGTTTGTGGATTGAGGATGTGTGAAACATGTTATTTGGGTCTTTCTCTCTCTCTATCTCTCCCTGTCTTTCTCATCCCTCCCACTCTGCTCTTCCAACTCAGGTCCTTGAGGAATATCCTTTGGGAAGAAAAAAATGTCAGATAGTGAGAAGAAAGATGGGCCATGAGGGACCTGTTAGAAAGAGGAGGAGCCTGCACAAGATCAAACTATTTTCCCTTAGTGCTTATAGCTCTGTGCTGGTGCTCAAGTCTGTGGAGGACACATGTAAGTGCAGCCCAAGTGTGACTCTGTGCCAGCATTCAGATCCATTCTACTGTCTTATGCACTGTTCATACGGGTGCCCTGGTGGTGGACCAGATGTCTGCTGTGGTCAGAGAGCAGATTGTGTGCCTGTGTGTGTGCTGTTGGTGGGGTAAGGGGTTTGCCTTGATGTTGGAGAGAGAATTCTGTTCTCAATTGGTGGAGCAAGACTCTCTCTCCCCCTGAGACCTGTCTGCATTCTATTCTCCTCCCCACCTTTTGGCTTATCATTCATATTCTGCATGAACCAAAAAAATGAATGAATGCATTATACGTTCTTTTATTTTTGTCATAAACTTTGTGGTCCTTCATCAAGAATGTTATTTGTAACCACTGTCATTTTTTATTATCATCGTTGTTGTCCTTGTTCTGAGAAACTGAATAAAGTGTCTGGCAATCCAAGAAAGGGAAGGTATGATTTCCTGAAGAGAAGAACCAAGGGGTTTCCCTCCCTAAGCAGGGCTTTCCTCTCTATCCATGGCCTCTGATTGGGGATATTTGGAAGCTCACACATGGACTGTTATTTTCAGTTTCACTTTTCCACCCTGCTTGTCATTTTGGCATGATTCCAAAATGATGGATAAATTTCATTTCCAGAAGATGAACTAAAATGAAAACACACATATGACCTGCTCCCCACCCCAGTCCCTCTGGCCTCAGCCAAATATGCGAGTCTATTTGAGGTTCTTTCCAAAGAACAAGTTTCATTTCCAGAAAAAGAAACGTACACATGTGTGTCCCTGCCTGTCTGAGCCTCTGCCCCTTTTCCAAGTCACTCAGTCCCTTCCACTTGCTCAGTGCCTCCAGGAACAAACCTCCTTAAGCCTCTGCAGTCCTTGAACATCCTGTCAGAGCCTCCCAGGCCATGGCCACATCCAAAATCTTTCCAACTCTGCCCAGGTCCCAGGAGAGTCTCCAAGGCAGAGAGTTTCCCAGCCGGCTCACGGTGGCCCCTCAAGATATTTTCCAAATACCTCACCAAGTGGATGACAGATTTGGGCCATGCTCAGCCTTCTGCCTCGCTGCCTGTTTGCGTGGTTTGTCAGCCGCCACCTGGTGGCGACTTTTATATGGCTCTCAAGGTGGACCCTGTTAGGTACTCTCAGGGTGGGTGGGGCCCATTTAGGGAAGGGGGCTTTATTTTCAGTGTGGGCGGTTCTTGGGCCTGCTGGGATTGGGGTAGGGGTGGGAACGTAAATGGTGGGGCAGTCAGGGGCAGGACTAAGGGGGTGGGCAGTGCTTTGAGGGCAGGAAGCAGTACTGGGGGTGTTTGTCCTGCTGGGCCAGGAGTCACAGGGGCGGGGGCTGGGAGTTGATTAGGGCTCACCACCAAGGCCTTGTGTAGCTTCCTGAGGAACCACCAAATTGTCTTCCACAGGGGCAGCCTGCACCTTTTTACGTCCCACCATCAGGGAATGGGTGTTCCTTTGTCTGTCTCCACTTCCTCCCCAACACATCATTTTTTGTTGTAGTTATAGCCACTCTAGTGGGTATGAAATGGAGGTTTAACTTTCTAATTTTTACTTTCAATGAATAAATGTTGAATTTTATCAAATACATTTTCTCACATCTCTTCTAGATGCTTTGTAAGATTTTTCTCCTTTGTCATTCTGTTCACAGTATCACTTGCCTCTTGTGATTGGGAATGCTAAACTATCCTTGTTTATTTTAGTCTACTGCACTTGGTACCAGTGTCTTACATTTTCATACAGGGCTGAATTTTACCTTTTCTTCAAATATTGATATCTTTATTTCTGAAATAGAGGGTCATGATCTTTTCTTATTACATCCTGGTCCAATGGTGCTTTCTGTGATATGCTGGTCTCATCTCATCAGAGAAAGAGAACCCTACTTTCTGTTTTTCTCCTGGGAGCATTTGTGTGATCGGAGTGATTTCTTCCCTTAAATGGTGTATTTCTTCCGTCTGAGACTGTAGTTTTCTTTCTAGAAAGGTGTTTTTTTTTTTTTTTTTTTTTTTTTTTTTTTTTTTTTTTGTGGGTTGTAGAATGCTGTTTTGATTTTTTATTTTTTTTTATTTTTATTTATTTTTATTTTTTTTGGAAATTTATTTTTATTTTTTTTATATATATATACATATATTTTAAGAGGTGCTTAGATTACCCAAAATATTACACGGAACCCACTGGGATTCCCATGCTGCCCACCTCCCACACCTCCCACCACATCCAACACAAACATCTCCCA
>JAKSZT010054003.1:2058541-2072727 GCA_026826555.1 Tolypeutes matacus
TGCCCACCTCCCACACCTCCCACCACATCCAACACAAACATCTCCCATAGTGTGGCCCACCAACCTCAATGAACTTACACATCCTGGAGCCTTGCCACCAACCATAGACCACAGTTCACACTGTAGACCACACTCTCTCCCACTCAGTTCTGAGTGGTGTGTGCTGATTTAAAATGGCCTACATCCATTGCCACAACAGTACTCAGGACAACCTCCAACTCCCAAAGAAGCCCCTGTATTTCAACTGCTCATCCCCTCCCTACCCAAAAACTGTCAAGTGGCCACTGGCTCCACCTCATTGTTATAATTTCTTGCATTGCAAGAATCACCATATGTGAGCAAGAGAATACCATCAAGTCCACTCTAGTCCATAATTCTTCCCCCAATCCAAAGGCGACTGGGATGGTGATGTCCACTCCAACTCCAAGGGAGAGAGGGCTTATATCCCATGGATATGGTGGGTGGGATGATCCTGCCTGCAGATGCAGGCCCTCTCCATTCCCTGGGATGGCCATTTCCCATCGTTGTCTCCTCACCAGGTGACTTGGATGAGTCCATTGAGCTGTAGGGTAGGAGTTGCAGCTCCACCTAGATTTCATGCACACCTGGCACATAGGTAGGCGGGAGGCTCCAGTCTCTGGAAGTATACCTAAGAAACTCCAGCATCACATGTAGGTTTGAATAGAAGGGACTAGTGAACCATGTGCAGGGAGGACTTATTTGAGTCTAATTCTGTCACTCTCAGGAGCACAGATAGAAATTTCCAATTTTTCCTGATGTGTGTGTGTTGGGGGGTGTTCTCAGACCTGGTACCCTTTGATCTTTGTGTTCAAACTTTGTGGGCCTAAGTGTTTCATACAATCTTTCATGTCTGTAGAGAATAAGTCTGATTTTGATGAAGAAATTGCTGCTGCTTCTTTAACAGCACTCTCTCCTCCTTGTTAGCTGAGACCCAGAGTTTTAGGAAGTTAACAACACTCTCTCCTCCCCCTTAGCTGAAACCTACAGCCTTGGAAAGATAGCAGCTACCCCTCTCCCCCCTTAAACTGAAACCTATAACTTTAAGAAAATAAAAGCCCCTGTCCTCCCCTGCAACTGAAGCCCTCTGTTTTAAAAAGATATATTAACTCACACTTCTGCTTCTGTAAACCCCACCTGCTGACTTGCTTAAAAAATTGGCCTGTGTGATAAAGAATTTGTCTGCAATTGATCCCTATATAAACTCTTGTCAGCCAAGGCTCAGTGCTCAGATTTTTGGAGACTTGACTCTCCTCTGGCCCCATGCATAATAAAAATTAGTTACTCTTCCTCTCTGAGTGCCATTTGGGTTTCTCATCATCATCGTCTGAGTTTCATCTGCTGCATCAGGTGTTACCTGATTGGGTTATTTTTTTTTCCCTCAATAATCAGTTTTTCTAGAGGTTTATTCATATAACTTATATAGTTAAAATAAGATTACAGCTTAGTTAATTTGTTTCTATGATGTGCTTATTTTCTATTTCATTCATGTTTGAAATTTTTATGTTTGCCTTTTTTCTATGATCTTTCACTTTGATTTTTTTTATGTTATTAATTCTTAAGAAAAGAGCAGAGGTGATTGTATTTCAATCTTTCTTCCTTATTAAAATTTTCTTTGAAATTTGCCAAAAGAACTGCTCCTGAAAATAGAAGAGAGCTTTATACAGGGAACAAAGAATCACTAATTGGGCAACATTGAATAAAGGCAGGTAGTTGGGGCTGGGGATGGAACTGAGAATTTGTAGTCAAAAGTAAAGAAAGAAAAAAGGGAGGGACAAGGAATGATGGCTATCAGGCAAGTTTTATTCTAGCAGCATATTGTAACATGGAGACAGAAGGAAATTGTTGAAGCTGATGGGTCAGAGCTTGTGCCTCTTTCTTTCTATTTTCTGTCAGTTTCATTCTCAAAGCTGTGCCTCCCTGGACTCTGATTGCCTTGGGGTGGGGTGCTTGCTCCTACCTTGTGCCTCCTTTGCTAGGAGCCATTTTGTAACCCAGGCCTGAAGGTCAACTTTGAGTTCCTTTTAGCAGGTTATCATTTTCCTTCTAAGCACTGATTTATCTGGCATCCTACAAGTTTTGATAGACTGTCTCTTCATTGAGTTAAAAATTTTCAAATGTTTATTATCATTTTTTCTTTGACACTTGGCTTATTTAAACATGTGCAGCTTAGTTTCTAAACATTGGGGGTTTTCTCATAGCAGTCTAATATGATTGATTTCTATTTTAATTCAACAGTATTCTGAAAACTTACATTATAATGTTTAGTTATTTGAAATTTGCTGAGAAATGCTTTGACCTGACATAAGGGTGATATTTGCCCAACATTCCAGGTAGACTGAAAACAAGAGTAATCTATTCTTGTGAGCAGTGACATTTCTAATGTTACTGTCCTTACTGAAATTTTTCTTGCTTTTTCTTTTTTCTTCCCTCCTCCTTCCCTCCCTCTCTCCCTCCTTACCTTCCTGCCTTCCTGACCTCCTGCCTTGCTGCCTTGCTGCCTTCTTTCTTTTCTGTCCTTCTTATTTTGGTTGCTTGTTTGATGTTTTTCAAAAGAGTTGTGATAGTCACCTCCTAAGGTTTAGGATTTACCTCATCCCTTTGTTCCTACACAAAATTGGAGGCTATGATAATGGGTTCATAGAGATTGAGGGCTATACTCTCTGACTGGTGGATTCAAATCTTTGTCTTGCTGAACCACCTCCCTGACATCTGATGATGCTCCCCATTTAAAATCTCCCTTATCTGATGTTCATTGAGCTGCAGCAACTTCCTTGGGCTCCATGTTTGTGTGGTATACCTTTCTCATCTCTTTTTGGAGAAACAATATTTTGTGTCTTACCTGACATGAAAGTGAATAAGAAATTGCTGCAGCCCTACTCCTCCCCCTCTGCAGAAACCCACAGCTTTAGGAAGATAACAGCTCCTCTTCTCCCCTTCAACTAAGGCCCTCTGCTTTAGGAAGATTAGCTAAACTCATACTTCTGCTTTTGTAAACCCTTCCTGCCCACTTGCTTAGGAATTTGCCCATGTAAAGTCCCTATATAAACTCATGAAAGCCAAAACTCAGGGCTCAGACTTTGGAGACTTGATTCTCCTCTGGGCCCATGCATAATAAAACTGTTCCTCCACCTCTCTGAGTGCTGCTTGGGTTTCTCATCATCTGAATTTCATCTGCCACAAAAAAAAAAGCATCTATTTGTTTATTTTATTAATTCATGCTGATGACATCAGCATTCTCCTTACAGTATTCAGTCATCTTTTATTTCATGGCATGGCTACAGTAGGTGGTTTAGTCCATTTACACCTAATACCTTACTTTTTGTCATCGAACTGACTTGTTTTAGTTTCATTTTCTTTACTTTTATGTTTTCTTTTAGATGAATCTAATATTATGGATGATTCCATTTATAGAATATAATTATTCTGTATTAACGTCTTCCATATATGTATTATCTCTGTTAACTTATGGGTTAGATGTTCCCATGTTGTTCACTGAGAAGATATCCTGCAGCTAGAGGGTGTGTACCTGCTGGGTTCCAGTCTGGTCTACCCAACCTGCTTTTTCCATTTGTTATTGGAGCTTGGTTGACCTCTGTGCACTTGGGGTCCATCTTCTCTTCCCTCCCTGTGTTACTGTAAGGGTGGCTATTTCCAATAAAAGGGTCTGCCTGATCTGACACCACAAAGGATAAACATGTCACTCAATGTGAAGGTGATTTATTGTGAGTGCACAAGCAAGTAATTGGGAGAATCTTCCTCAGACCATTTCAAAGTGAGAATGGGAACTAGGGTTTTATAGGCAAAAGAGAAGTGTAGGTGAAAAGAAAAACAAGTGATGCCAGGTGTCTTGTGAGGTAAGTATGTGCACTTTCTCAGACCTGCTTTGTCTCAAGCATGTTTAATTGTCCTTGGTTTCAACAGCCAATAAACAACAATTTAGATATTGTTGTACAGGTGCAAGGTCTCCATGGCTCCTCTTTCTGCCAACTGCTCAAGGACATCAAGCTTTTTGTCTCTAAGAAAATTTACAGATTTATACAATTGTGTCTGCTTTTGCTTTGAGATGTTACCTTATTCCTGTAAGCAAAACTGAAAAGGTCTGGTTAATATCCTTCAGGGAATTAAGTACAAAGAGTAAACTTCTAAAATTATATGAAAAGAAAACCAGATTAATTAGCATATTAGAATTTTCAGAGCTACTTAAGAAAGTTAAGAATCACATTTTCCAGCTATCACATGTCTTTAGAAAACAGAGGGGCTGGGCTATTAGCATCAAGCTAAAGGGAAATTATGCTTCCAACTCTGTAATCTTTTCAGGGTGCCTTTTGTCAATTAGCAGTATGAATTGAAGAGTCATCCATGTCTGAGTCATTACAGCTCATTCACTTTGGGCCCAGCCTTCCCTGTTTTCATGGAGCACAGTTTGGATATACAGTTTCCAATTGAAAGATGAAAAGGCCATATCTGGTGATGGTGAATAAAGTTGCTATAAATATTTTTGTCTTGGTTTTTGTGTGGATATCAGGTTTTAAATAAGTTAGGCAAATATCTAGGTGTTGATTGTCTGGTGGCATATGGTTAGACCATGTTCACCTTTGCTAGTCATTGCGAATTTTTCTTCCAAATTGGCATTCTTCCTGCATTCTTACAAGTCATGAGTGAGTTTTTGTGCTTCCTCATACTCACCAGCCATGTGTGGGTATGATCTGATCTTAAATTTTTGTCATTCTAATAGGGGAGTAGTACTATCTCATTGTTTACCCTACAGAATATTTTTCCTTATTAAGTGTGGGTCTGGCTTCCACATGCCTAAGGATAGGGTGTGAGGGTGACTCTGTGGGGCAGGGGTGGGATGGACAAAATGGAGGAAGGGAGAGAGGAGGAGGCCTCCAGCTGTGGGATCAGGGCAGTCCTGTGACCTGAGTTAGGACAGAAGATGGGAGAAAAATTTGGAGGACCAGAAATTTGGAGGACCTGCAGTCCCCTGGCAGGGCCCATGTCAAACCAGCCAGCCTAACCTGACTCGGGGCCCTTTTCCTCCATCTCAGTGGTCTTCGCTCCCAAGGTCCCTGTGCACCAGTCCTGCAGCATTCACAGAATGCTCCCTCTCTCCTGTTGGTGGTTTTCCTGTTCCACCAGTCCCACCACTGGTCATCCACCTTGGTGGGATAAGTTTCCCTTTGCAGGCATGTAAGTGGATTCATGGAAGGAGACCACTGAGGGTGCTCCTCTGACATAGGTTCATTGATCCATACATACCACATACCCTATCAATGTGGATGTTCTCCATCCAATGTTTCAGGTCCCTTCTGCCTGAATCTGTCCTGCCTGATGTTGAAATGGCATCTCTCTGTCAACATGAGTTCCCCTTCCTTATGATGTCAAGTGTTCACTTACCATCCATGCAGGTACTGATCTCATCAGTTTGTTCCATTTAGATTTAGTGCTTCATTCGTTTTTTTACTGCAGCCATTGGTTTCAGATTCACTTTCTCCAGCTGGATAACCTTTCTATTAGGGGAATCAAATAGGATCTTTCCTTCCCCCTACATCCACCCCCATCAACCTGCATTGACTCTGGGTGTATCAGACTGGATTATGATTCCCCCATTCTCCCTGGTGCTGAAGTTGTAGTCAGGTCTTGCTCCCTGTGGCCCTGTTCCAAGGTGGCTTGGGATTTACCAAGGTTTCAGGGGAGCTCTTGCCAGCCCAGGACACTGTTCTGCTATTGACAGTCCACAAGGCTGTCCAAACCACTATAATGACAAGAGAGGGTGCCTCTGCTAGGTTGGTGCATGCACAAGTCTCAGTGCTTGTCCAGGCCCTCCTCCACATGATTTCCCTCTTCAATACTGCTGCTCTTATCTGCCTCCTTGGATAATCACCCTAGACTCCAAAAAATTTTCCATTCCCTTCTTCTTAACTGAGCCCAAGTTTACGACTAACCAGAGAAATATCCAAAGTCTCTTTCAGTGGTCAGGCTGGAGCTGAACCAGGAAGCCAGACCCCAAGAGGGGATGCCTTAGCTCCTGTCAGATGATATCTGGCCAATCCTGCTGGAGCATAACATTTCGAATTGGACAGGACACAGGATGGTGTCAGAGGACCAGCAGGATGCCCTGGGTGGCCTGTGACTCACATGCTTCCCTCTGCTGCCTGTGTTACCTGGCAGTGGGTTTTATATTGTCTTCTACTGGGTGAAACCTGCTAAAGATACTAAAACAAAATTACAGACCAATTTCTATTATGCGTTTAGGTGCAAAAATACTCAACAAACACATGCCAATCAAATCCAACTATGCATCAAAATAATTATACAGCATTGTCAAGTGGATTTTTTCTCCAGATACAAAAGGGTGGTTCAACATAAAAAAACTAATGCAATATGCCACATCAACAAAACAAAAGGAATAAAGCCACATGATCTTCTCCATTAATGCGGAAAAGGCATTTATGAAATCTAGCATCCTTTCTTGAATAAAACTACTTAGAAAAATAGGAATAGAAGGAAACTTCTACTTCATAATAAAGGGCATAAATGAAAAATCCACAGTTAACATCACACTCAATATTGAAAGACTGACAGTGTTCCCTCTAAGTTCTGGAACAAGATAAAGATGCCTATTGTCACCGCTATTAGAAGATCTAGCCAGAGCAGTTAAGCAAGGGGAAAAAAGGCATGTAAATTGTAAAGGAAGTAAAACTTTTGTCATTTGCAGATGATATACATCTATAAATATAGAAAATCTGTTAAAATCTACAACCAAGTTACTAGAGCCAATAAACAAATTCACCAAAGTGGTGGTGTGCAAGAACAACACCTAAAATTCAGTATTGTTTATATATACTAGAAATGATAAACAGAAGAAGAAATCAAGAAAACTTTTCCATTTAAAATAGCAGCAAAATATCTAGGAATAAATTTAACCAAGGTCCTAAAGGACTTGTACACAGAAAATGAAAAAAAAAAAGTTGCAAAAAATCAGAAAACATCTAAATAAATGGTTAGATATTCTGTGTTCATGGGTTTAAAGGCTAATGCTGTTAAGATGTCAATCCTACCCAAAGCAACTTAGAAATTCAATACAATCCCAATCAAAATACCAACAGTCTCCTTTGCAAAAAGAGAAAAACCAGTCATCAAATTTATATGGAAATATATGGGGCCCCACACTGCCAAAGGCATCTTGAAAAAAGAAGAATGAAAACTTTAAATGAAACAGTAAGGGGCCTGAGTCACTAAAAGCATCTTGGAAAAGAAGAATGAAGTTGGAGGATTCACACATCCCTATTTTAAAACTTATTACAACAAAATTTTTAAAATATTTAAACAATTATTATAAGACATATTAATAAAAATAGCACGGTATTGTAAAAAAGATAGACATATAGGCCAATGGAATAAAATTGTAACCTCAGGAATCAACTCTCACATTTATGGCCATCTGATTTTCAACAAAGGTGCCAAGTTCACATGAAGGGGTAAGGAATAGCCTTTTCAAAAAATGTTCCTGGAAAAACTATCTCCATAAGCAAAAGAATGAAAGTGGATCCTACCTCACACTGTATACAAGCATCAACTCAAAATGGATCAAAGACCTAATTGTGAGAACCAAAACTCTAAAATTCTGAGAAGAAAATACAGGGAAGCATCTTCTGGACCTTGTGGTAGGCAATGGTTTCTTGGATTTTACAACAAAAATATGAGCAATAATGAAAACCTAAACAAATGAGATTTCATCACAATTAAAAACTTTTGTACATCATGAAAGTAAAAAGAACACCCTATATAATGGAAGAAAATATTTGGAAATAACATATCTAATAAGGGTTTAATATCCAGAATATATTTTTTAAAATCCTACAACTCAACAAAAAGGCAAACAACCCAATTTAAAAATGGACAAAGCCTTCAATAGATATTTCTCCAAAAAATATATACAAATGATCAAATGGAAAACAGTTTGGCTGTTCCTCAGAAAGTTACAATTACCATATACAATTACCATATGACTCAGGTATCCCACTTTTAGGAATATGCCAAAGAATTGAAAGCAGGGACTTGAACAGATATTTGTACACCTATGTTCATGGTGACATCATTCACATTTGCTAAAAGATGGAAGCAGCACAATTTTCATCAGCAGGTGAATGGATAAATCAAAAGTGGTATATACAAGAGATGGAATATTATTCAGCATAAAAAGGAAGGATGTTCTGATAAATGTGACTTTATGGACCAACCATGATGACATCATGATGAGTGAAATAAGCCAGGCACAAAAGGACAAATATTGTGTATCATATCTCACTGATATGAATTCATTACAATAAGCAAATTCATAGTCTGAAACTAGAATCTGGGATTCTAGGGGCTGGATAGGGGTAGGTAATGGGAAGTTAATGCTTAATTTGTGTAGAATTCCTGTTCTAAGAGATGAAAAAGTTTTAGTAATGGATGGTGGTGATGGCAGTACAATATTGTGAAAAAATTTAACAGCAATGAACTATTATTTGAATATGGTTAATAGGTAAAAATTTTATTATATATATGTTAATATGTTAGTCCAATAATTTTTTTAAAAAACCACAGGACTATTCAACACAAAGAGTGAGCACCAATGTAAATTATGGGCCATAGCTAATGGTACAATTATACTAATATTCTTTCATCAGTTGTAACCAAGGTACCACACTAATGCAAGGTTCTAATAATAGGGATCTATTTGAGAATTCTCTTTTCTGCATGAATTTCTGTAAACATCAGTTTCTCTAACAAAACAAGTTATATTCCAAAAACTACTCATTGGATACCCAAATAATTTTTATTAATATTTAACGTCATAGCAGAGAAGCTTTCTCTTTTAGCTGAGACACTTATAGAAGGAAAATGAGCCAAATGGGATTTTTTATGACTTTAAAATAAGTAGAGAAAGAACACAATAGATGGGTAGAAAAGTAGATTATACATGGTTGTGGAAAGAATTGTCAGACTGGAATGTAGAAATGTAAGTACAATATTGCATGAGTAGAACAGATAGAAATGGGTGAAGAGCAAGTAAATGCATAAAGTGTACAGTAACTCAGTTGAACATATGTGGAATTGTGATACTGTAAGGTAAAGAGAGAGGAGGGTATTAGTGGCAATATTTTGAACTTCCAAAACTAAGGCATGACCTCAATCCACATTGCAAGGAGAACTTTGTTCTCCATGAGGATAAAAACCATCACCAGAATGAGAAGAAGAAATCAGCAGACCAAAGACTGTGCCTTAAAAACTTGTAGACAAAAAAATTGTGGCATTCAGAGGAGCCACAGTTTCATTGAGTATCATGTTCTCACACTAATGAAGGATGTTGTTGGCTGGGAAAGTGTGGGATGGGTAGGGAATGGGGCATGTGGGAATCCCCTACATTTTAAATGTAACATTTATGTAATCTAAGTATCTTTTTAAAAATGGAAAAAAAGAAAAAAAAAACTGTAGAAGCTCAAAAAGAATGTGGTGTTAGGAAAAAAACAGCTGACCTAGAGCATGGTATCCTTCAAGACTAAAAAAGAGAATTGTTATTTTACAGGTGAAATTAATAGACACCATGAATGAAAAGGCTGAGAGTAGCTAGGAATGGATGCTGCTCATAGTATGGAAATCCTTCAGGAGGAGGATCTGTCTTTGATGCAAGACTTCATTTTGTGTAGAGAAGAGTATATGAAAATGGCATAGGTATAATTAAAAGACTTTATGATAATGAGTAAAGAATATTTGAATAGTAACAAAGAATTCTTATACAGTTTAACCTGGAGATTTTCCATCTAAGAGATCCAAAATATTATCACAAATCAAGGTCATGAAAGATAGCAAAGAACCCCCTTAGGGTTTGTTTCATTTTGTTAAAGTGTGTAGATGTTTGGTTTTTGTTTGGGGTTGGGCAGGAGTTGGTAGCATGAGATGGGGCTTGCAAGTGAGATTGTGCAGCTCAGAGGAGATATCTCATACTGACATGAGGCCCAGGCCAAGTTCACTCACTCCTCCACACAAATACACACACAGATATGTGCATACTCACACACAGAGCCTGAGGCTGCCAGCTCTGCTTCAGGCCCTCAAGTGGCCATAAGAGTCTGGGCATCTGGGCATGTATAAAGCTTACTCTCAAATGTTTGGAAAATAAATAAACAAAATGATGTGTCAAATGTGGTAAAATATTAAAAATTTTTGGATATGAGTATCTACTTGTGGAGTGTGTTGGAGTTCTCTGTATGGTTTTCTATTATTTTTGTGAATTCCTCATAAGATTGAGTGTACTCCAAATAAAAGTTTAAAAGGGAACTTCAGGGCACTCACCTCCTGCGGTCACCGTGTTCACTCCTGGAAATACCATCTCAAGCACACCCTCATATAGGCAGAGGCTTGGACATGCCAGCCTGATGCAGGCTCCCCAAGCTGCTCCTTCAGATTGCCCCAGTCCCAGGGACCACCTCAAAGTAGGACAACATGAGAGCCATCACAACCCTCCAACAAGGACCATACACAGCACACAGATCTTTGTATCTGGACACAATTCTCCACTGAAAGGAACCAGGCTCCTTAGAGAAATGGCTGGTTCCCAGGCTGTGGCAGGAAAAGTAAAACATGAGCTTAAAGTATGTTATTGCTAGAAAGTAGGGGAGGGCTCAGTGAATCAAGAGAATTTTTCAAAAGGACAAAGATATCAGTTTACAGGGTCCTCACTGGCCAAATCATGGAAAATTGGAGCATTAGAATAAGTAATGATATAAACAGACTATAACCTATTGAATTAAACAGGAAAGCATGAGTCCAAGTTGAAACAATACACACATGCATACAGAAAATTTGAAAAGAAACAGGATATTTGTATAGTTTCAAAGCACTCTTGCCACAAAAACACTTATACAAAGAAGAAAAGAGTAAATTTATAGGGGAGGGACTTGGTGGACCATTCTCATCAAGTGATTTGTTGATCACCATCAGTGAGGGAATGAGTAAAACCAGGAGCACCTGCCAGCATGCCAGGAGGACCTGGCACCACTTCTCTGTTATTCTTCCCAAAGATGTATAACCAGAAACATCAGGCAAAACCCCATAGGGGGACACTCTACAGAAAAACTGACCTGCAATAGTCATAAGTGTCAGATTCAGGAAAGTCAAGGGAAGACTGGGAAACCTAAATGGTATTAAAATACAACTAAAGGCAGCACGTGACAGTGGACCAGCTACTTTCCCTATCATGGCACATTATTGGGACACCTAACTAAACTCTATTGGGCCTGATGATTAAATGGCAGTAATGTTTCAGTGCTGATTTCCTGATACCTAGGGCTGTAATATGGTTATGGAGAATTCCTTATTTGAAGGAAATGCATATTTAAGTATTAGGGCAGTAACAGTGTAGCAGTTCAATAACTTATTCTTAAGTGGCTCAAGAAAAAGTTGTTTGTACTGTATTTACTGTTTGTACTGGCATGTTGAAGTTGTATGGACCCCCAGGAAAACATGTTCTTGAATTTAATCCATTCTTGTGGGTGTCCACCCATTGTAACTTGGACTTTTTGATAAGACTTTTTTCAGTAAATGGGTGGTCCACCTCAATCATGATGGGTCTTCATCTGATTTTTTGGAGTCCCTTATAAGTGAAAGGAAACTTGGAGACAGAGAGAAAGCCACAGGGAACAAGACACTGGTCATCCTTGTGACCTGGAAGGGAAGAGCAAGATCAGGAGATGCCACCATATGTTTTGCCACATGACAGATGAGCCAAGACTTTCCAGCAGCCAGCCCCAGAATGCCACATTCTTCTTGGAGGGAGCATCACTTTGTTTATTCCTTGATTGGAATTTATTTTAGCCTTAAAACCATGAGCTATAAATTTCCACTTTGTAACATGAGCCATTTCAAGGTATTTGCTTGAGCAGCCCATGAAACTCAAAAACTGTACATAAATTGTGCTTTTAAGGAATGCAGAATATGTCACTGAATGAATTGAGACTTTTATCACTACAGATATATATGCCCAAAACTTGGACATGCAGAATTTTGGTGAAAGAAAGTAGGATGTGACTAACAGTGAGTCTGAGTGAAGGCCCCAGGTATGCAGAGTGGGGGTGGGTGAGAGGAAGGTGGATGAGAGTTGGAAGCTCCTGAACCACCCATGTGAAAGGCTGGAGGGGATGCAAGGGCCAGAGATGGCACCACCAGCACCAAGGGCTCTGTATGCTCCCCATTCTCTCCCAACCCTTGGCAAACATTCCCCATTCTACTTCTTCCTGCTGCCCTTGCTGATGCTGTGTTAATGCCATGTCCCTTTCCCTGCATAACCTTCTCCAAACTCAAGATACTCATGCTTTGCCCACCATGATCACCTGTGGGCATGAAGCTCCTTCCCCCATTCCCCCAGCCTTGGCTCCTCCTCCCTACACACATGATTCCACAGGAGGAAGAATTGAAGACCAAATTGGGGCCTGCTAGGAGAAGTGTCAGGGTCTGATTTTTCTGGATCCCTGAATTCTAGGACCAGGAACTTCAGCTCTAACAATTCCCCAGCCCAGACCACACAGGTGAGCATATGGGCAGGTGAACAGAGACACAGATGCACCACCAAGACACTTGGAGAGTCTCAGTCCACCCTTGGGTCTCTTCAGAGTGACCTAGAAATTTCACTTTTAGAAATTCATCTCAAGAAGACAATCAGGTAAAGGGCAAATGCAAAGCACTGAGATATGCAAATATTGCTCATGAAAGCAGACATATCTAAATGTGCATCAGTAAGGCACTGGCTCATCAATGCAAACCCAGGCTGTGACATGCTAGCCAGGATTTAAAGGCTTTAATTCTAAACATTGATATGGATAAATGCCCAGGATCTAAAGTTAAGTAGATTAAAGATGGAGTACAAAAACTTAAACTTTAATTTAACCAAATAGAACATTTGTCTTGCTAACACAATGAAGTACAACCTGAAGTGAAGTCCACCATATCCCATGCTGCATGGGCAAACCCCAAGGAAACTTGCCTTTCAGGATTCCAGGAAGAAACCCTCATGAACATATAAAAGGCAGGATGCACTAGGAACACATAAATGGCAGGATGCGGTTGATGTCTCACTTCCCAAGCTGGGTGGGGAGCTGTACCTTGTACCACAGGACAGGTAGGAAGGTGCAAGTTGTACAGCATATGCTCTCTCTTGAAAAGGCCTGAACTGCACAGAAAGTGTGCCAAAGGCTGGATTCTCTGATGTAATGCTGCCTGAGCAGGAACAGTCCTCCTTGGACTTCTGATCTTATAAGCATTTCTCAAATGCTTTCTCCACTACAGGGCACAGCTAATTGGAGTATACAGGCATGGCAGTGGCCTAAAGAAGCCCTCAGATCTACTTAGGTGAACCACCCATGGGAACTCTGGGGAACTCATTCTTTAACTGAGGATTAAGCTCTGTAACTTGTCATTATGAACGGTGAGAAAGCCCCACCATTACTCCTGGGGTGCTGCTTAGAGGGAGAGGAAGGCTCAGCCCAGATGACACTTGAAACATCAAAGAGTGACACATTCAAGAAAATGGCACATAAAAATGGCACTGAAGTGGGTAGACATAATCTGACTCTCTCACAAAAGGAGTTGAGCGAAGGAAGGGACTAACTACAGAAAGCTGCAGAAGTTATATATAAAAGAGGAAGGTGCTGAAGAGAGCACACTCTCCAAGAGGAGCTCAGGTCACTGTGAATTGCACCAGCCCATCAGGCTCACCCTGCTCAATCTCTCAAAAAACAGGATCTATGATTCAACTCCAAGCCCTTGATTGAATGAACGGTTGAAGGGGCTGAGGGAAGCAGCATTCATTCACAGCTGAAACTGGCTGCTCCATCAATCAACAGGGCACCAAGGTGTGGGAGTTCCTTGTGTCACTATTTGTGTGTGTGTTTGTAACTGTGCATGCACCTATTTGTGTGTGATTCTCACAGAGCCTCAGGGTGAATATGCACTCACAAACTCAAAGGCATTAATGCCTGAGGGCGAGTGTGAGGGAAAATTCTGACTGAAAGCTCTGCAGACAAACCAAGCCTTCTGCCACTCCTCATTCTCCTCCTCCTCCCACTGTTCCTCCTCCTCCTCATTTCCCATGCCCCCTTCCACGGGTAAGGTGCTCCTCTATC
>JAKSZT010054003.1:2074634-2105103 GCA_026826555.1 Tolypeutes matacus
TTTTAAATGGGTTGTTTGTCTTTTTATTTTCAAGGTGTAGGATTTCTTTATATATGCAGGATATTAGGCTCCTATCAGATATATGGTTGCCAAATATTTTCTCCCATTGGGTAGGCTGCTTTTTTATTTTCTTAATAGCATCCTTTGAGGTGCAGAGGTTTTTAATTTTGATGAGATCCCATTTATCTATTTTTCCTCTTGCTGCTCGTGTTTTGGCTGTGAAGCTCATGAAACCATTTCCTATTACCAGGTCCTGTAGATGCTTCCCTACATTGTCTTCCAAGGTCTTTATGGTTTTGGCTCCAATATTTAGATCTTTGATCCATCTTGAGTTTATTTTTGTATTAGGTGTGAGATGATACTCTTCTCTCATTCCTTTGGATATGGATATCCAGTTCTCCAAGCACCACTTGTTAAAGAGGCCATTATTTCCCAACTGAGTGGGCTTCGTGGCCTTGTCAAATATCAGATAACTGTATATGTAGGGATCTATATCAGAACTCTCAAATCAGTTCCATTGGTCAGTAGGCCTATCCTTGTGCCAATACCATGCAGTTTTGATCCCAGTAGCTTTGTAGTATGTTTTAAAGTCAGGTAGTGTGATACCTCCAACTTCATTTTTTCTTTTTCAATATGTCTTTGGCAATTCGGGGCCTCTTGCCTCTCCAAATATATTTTGTGGTTAGTTTTTCCAGTTCCTTAAAAAATTCAGTGTTGAATTTTATTGGGAGTGCATTAAATCTGTAGATTAGTTTGGGTAGGATAGACATCCTGATGATGTTTTGTTTTCCTATCCATGAACAGGGAATATTTTTCCATTTATTTAAGTCTTCTTTGATTTCCTTTAACAGTGTTGTGTAGTTTTCTGTATATAAGTGTTTTACATCTTTAGTTAAATTTATTCCTAGGTATTTGATTGTTTTAGTTACTCTTGTAAATGGTATTTTTTTCCCGATTTCCTCCTCCATTTGCTCGATATTGTTGTATAGAAATGCACCTGACATTTGAGCATTGATCTTATAGTCTGCAACATTACTGAACTCCTTTATAAGTTCTAGAAGCCTTGTAGATTTCTCAGGGCTTTCTATGTATAGGATCATGTCATCTGCAAATAATGAAAGTTTTACTTCTTTTCCAATCTGGATGCCTTTTATGTCCTTTTCTTGTCTCAGTGCTCGCACAAGTACTTCTAAGACAATGTTAAATAGGAGTCATGATAGTGGGCACCCTTGTCTAGTTCCCGATCTCAGAGGGAAGGCTTTTAGGATTTCATCGTTGAAAATGATGTTAGCTTTGGGTTTTTCATATAAACCCTTTATCATATTTTGAAAGTTTCTGTCTATTCCTATCTTTTGTAGTGTATTTATGAGGAAAGAGTGCTGTATTTTGTCGAATGCTTTTTGTGCTTCTATAGAGATGATCATGTGATTTTTTTCTTTCAATCTGTTTATGTGGTGTATTACATTGATTGATTTTCTTATATTGAACTATCCTTACATACCCGGGATGAAACCCACTTGGTCATGGTGTATAATCCTTTTTATATGTCATTGAATGTGATTAGCAAGTATTTTGTTCAGGATTTTAGCATCTAGGTTCATTAGAGAAATTGGTCTGTAATTTTCCATTCTTGTGGTATCTTTATTTGGTTTTGGTATTAGGATAATTTTGGCATCATAGAATGAGTTAGGCAATATTCCTTCTACTTCTATTTTTTGGAAGAGCTTAAGTAGAATTGGTGTTAGCTCTTTCCGGAATGTTTGGTAGAATTCAGCTGTGAAGCCATCTGGTCCTGGACTCTTCTTAGTTGGGAGGTTGTTGATGACCGAGTCTATCTCTTTACTTGTAATTGGGCTGTTGAGTTCATCTATTTCTTCTTTAATCAATGTAGGCTGTTTGTGGGTTCTAGAAACTTGTCCATTTCCTCTAAATTATCATTCTTGTCTTCTTGGCATATAATTTGTCAAATTATCCTCTTATGATACTCTTTATTTCTGTGGGGTCAGTAGTGATATCCCCTTGCTCATTCCTTATTTTATGTATTTGCAACTGTTCTCTCTTTTTCTTTGTTAGTCTGGCTATGGGTTTGTCAATTTTATTGGTATTCTCAACGGGCCAGCTTTTGGTTTTGTTTATCCTTTCCAGTGGTTTCTTTTTCTCTATTTCATTTAGTTCTGCTCTAATCTTTGTTATTTCCTTCTTTCTACTTCCTTTAGGTTTAGTTGGTTGTTGTTTTTCCAGTTCCTCCAAGTGTGCAGTTAGGTCTTCAATTTTAGCTTTTCTTCTTTTTTAATATATGAATTTTTAGCTAAGAATTTCCCTTTCAGGACTGCTTTCACGGTGTCCCATAAGTTTTGATATGTTGTGTTGTCATTTTCATTAATTTCAAGGTAGTTACTGATATCTTTTGAGATTTCCTCTTTGACCCACAGTTTGTCTAAGAGTGTGTTGTTTAGCTTCCATATCCTTGTGCCTTACCTGTTTCTCTGGCCCTTAGTGATTTCCAATTTCATTCCGTTGTGGTCAGAGAAATTACTTCGCATAATCTCAATCTTTCTGAATTCATTGAGAGTTGTTCTTTGGCCTAGCATGCGGTCTATTTTGGAGTATGTTCCATGTGCACTCGAGAAGAATGTAAATCCCACTGTATTTGTGTGTAGTGTTTTGTTTATGTCTATTAAGTCCAGGTCTTCTAATGTAATGTTGAGTGCCTTAGTTCTTTATTGATTCTCTGTCTAGATGTTCTGTCTAATGATGTTAGTAGTGTGTTGAAGTCCCCTGGTATAATTGTAGAGGCATTTATTTGTCCTCTTAATTTTTCCAGAGTTTGCCCCACGATTTTGAGACACCCCGATTAGGTGCGTAAATATTGATGATCGTTCTCTCTTCTTGAGAGATTATTCCTTTTACTAATATGTAGTGTCCATCTTTGTCTCTTACAATAGTTTTGCATTTAAAGTCTATTTTGTCTGATATTAGAATAGCTACTCCTGCCCTTTTTTGGCTATTGTTAGCTTGTAAAATGGTTTTCCAGCCATTCACTTTCAGCCTCCTTGAATCCCTGGGCCGAAGGTGGGTTTCTTGTAGACAGCATATAGATGGATCATATTTTCTTATCCATTCTGCCAATCTGTGTCTTTTGATTGGTGAATTTACTCCATTAACATTCAGTGTTATTACACGTAATGAATTTCTTACTTCAGCCATTTTTTCTTTGGGTTAATATATGTCATATGTTGTTTTGTTTCTCTTTTTGTCTTTTCAGGTGTTTTAAAACTCTCCTCCTACTCTCTCTCCCTTGTTTTTTCCTTTCAACTTGTAGAGATTCCTTTAGTATTTCTTGAAGTGCTGGTTTCTTCTTGACATACTCTCTTAATTTCTGTTTATCTGTGAATATTTTGAACTCTCCATCATTTTTCAATGCCACTTTTGCTGGATAGAGAATTCGTGGCTGGAAATTTTTTTCTTTTAGTATTTTGACTATGTCATACCACTGTCTTCTTGCCTTCATGGTTTCAGCTGTGAAATTAGCACTTAATCTTATTGTGCTTCCCTTATATGTGATGGTTCTCTTTTCTCTTGCTGCCATGAGTATTTTCTCTTTGTCTTGAGAATTGGACATTTTGACAAGTATATGTCTTGGAGTTGGCCCCTCTCTGCCTGCTTGTGTTTATCAATTTCTTCCAGGGTTCTATATGCGGATCCTGAAACAACTTTTAAGTATTAAACTAAATAAAAAAGAATTTAATAGGATTTATACTATTTGGGGTGGGCTGTGCTTCCTGGATCTGCGCATCCATCTCTCTCAATAGGATTGGGAAGTTTTCAGCCATTGTTTACTTCCACACTCCTTCTGTTTCCTTTCCCTTCTCTTCTCCTTCTGAGATGCCCATGATGTGTATATTTGTGTGTTTTGTATTATCGGTTAATTCCCTGAATCCATGCTGGATTTTTTCTATCTTTTTGTCTATGTGTTCTACTATCTCTTTTATTTCAGCTGTATTGTTTTCCATATCACTAATTCTTTCCTCTGCCTGTTCAAATTTGCTGTCATGTGAGTGCAGCATCTTTTTCATTTTTTTGATTGTGCCATTGTTCACCCTCATATCAATTATCTTTTTAGGCATATTTGCAATTTCTTCAGTATGCTCTCCTAGTGTCTTCTTTATATCCTTAATCTCTTCCTTCAGTTCTTTAAGTTGGTCCATGATATTTGTTTGGATAGCTTTGATTAGTTGTTTGATGTTCTGTATCACTTCCTAGATTTTATTTTGTTCATTGGACTGGTCCATGTTTCCCTGTTTCTCAGAGTAATTTGTATATTTTATTGCCCTCTGGTCCTCATATTATCTTGATGGGTTTGTTCAGTTCATTAGCTTTTCTCTATGCTCTAGAGTTTATTTAGTTGGTCGTTCTGTGTGTGAGTTAAGTTTTCTCTTTGGCACTTTTTCTTCTTATTTTATTTCCTTGCTTCTTTCTGTGTTCCCTTGAAGGCAAAAGATTAGGGCCAGAGGAATCAAAAGATGTAAGGAAGGCAGAAGCATAATAGAAATATTGATAAAAGTTAGAAGGGGGGCCAAATGAGACTTAATGAGATGAATATTTAACTTGTGTAGGCAGTGTAGAGTAATAGGAAAAAAAGTGGAGTTCCTACAATGGACTGGGAAAACAAATGGAGGAATATATATATAGTGATTTAGAAGGCTAGAATTATGAGGAGGGAGAGAAATAGTAAAGAAAGGGCTGAAAGGAAAAAGTTAATAATAATAAAAAAAAAAAAGAAGAAAACAAAATAGGTGGAATAGAAATTGACACCCTTAAGTTGTGGGCCTATGAAAAAATGTTGTGTCTAAGAGCCACAAAAGAAGGCAGAAGGCAGAAAGATGAAGGAAGGATAAGTGATAGTTTGGATTCAGAATCAATATAGACAGTGTGTGGAAGAAGAAGCACAGCAAAGAAGTGACAAGCTAGCAGCACCTAATTTTTTAAAAAATGAAAGAAAAAGAAAGAGGGGAGGAAAGAGGAAAGAAAAGCAAGAGACCACAAATAAACAGAGAAAAATCAAATATCCACACAAGCAAGCAATCAAATAGAGCTAAGGAGGGTCTATGATTCCCCTAGGGTCCATGTGGATCCTCTTTGCCTGCTTGTGTTTATCAATTTCCCCCAGGGTTCTATATGCGGATCCTGAAACAGCTTTTAAGTATTAAACTAAATAAAAAAGAATTTAATTTTCATTTATTGAAGTGGCCGTCTCATTTTTTTTGTTTTTTTTGGCGAAATACGGGACCCAAAATAATTCCTCCTCTAGACCAACCCCCTTATGGAAGGGACCCTAGCTGGGCTCGTGGAAATTAATCAAGCCCCTCCCACTTCCTGGACTCCCCAGGGTAGCTGTAGCTCTGATGTTAGTCAGTGCAGAGTGCTAAAGACGGCCGATTCTGCACCTTCTCAAACCGAGTACTAGCGTCACCGGGTTGCTATGTAAATCAGTTTGACTCTGCAGATTCGCATCTGCTGTCAGCCTGATGCTGTTTCAGGTTGGCTTATCTGCTCCCCAAAGCTATGGGGCAGTGCAGGCAGCCAGATCGATGTCAAAAAATGAAAATAATAATTCCCTTCCCTGTCCTCCAAGAGGACCCTCCCTGTTTTGGAGAGTGTTCCCTTTTCCTGGCTTCTTGGCTGCCCAGGGCTTATCCCTGGCCAGCTAGGCAAATCAACTCCTTCCCCCAAAAAGAATCCCCCCTCCTATCCACCAGGTGCTGATTCGCTCCGGCTGTTCTGTTCACCCAAGATCCAAGGGGCTCCAGGCAGCCAGATCCCCAGAAAATAAAACTTTCTCACCTTGCTCACGGCTCCAAGTGGCTGTTTTTTTTTTTTTTTTTCCTCCCTAACCGTGGGGCTCAGCCGTCTGTACCAACCACCACTGGCAGGCTTAAAACTTACGAATCTCTACCGTTCCATCCATGCTGTTGATCTGCGCAGATAGATGTCCCAAGCTTCTCATTCCACACGTGCACAGCACAGACCCCCAGGCAGGACCTCATCCACAATCTGCTTTGCTCTGGGAGCTTGCAGTGTGTGCCCTCCTACACTAATGCCATCTTGGCCCCCCTCCTATATATTTTTCTCTATTTGGGTTCCCATTTTATTGTAGGTACTCCACGTTTCCCTCCCATTACTCTACGCTGCCTACAGGAATTAAATATTCATTTTACTAAGTCTTATATGAACCTTCTTCTAACTTTTATCATTATTACTATTATCCTTTTTCCTTTCTTACATATTTTGAATCCTCTGGCCCAAATCTATTTCCTCAAGGGAACATAGAAAAAAGCAAGGAAATAGAGCAAGAAGAGCAAAGTGTCAAAGAGAAAACTTAACACACACACACAAAAAAAAACACCAGATAAAGAAAACTATAGAGTAGAGGGAGAGGCTAATCAACTGAATAAACCCATCAAGATAAAATGATGACCAGAGGACAATAAAAAATTACAAACCATGCTGAGAAACAGGAATACATGGACCAGTCCAATGAACAAACTGAAAACCAGGAAGAGATGCAGAACATTAAACAACTAATCAAAGCTGTCCAAACAAATATAATGGACCAACTTAATGAAGTGAAGGAAGAGATTAAGGATTTTAACAAGACACTGGGAGAACAGACTAAAGAAATAGTAAACATACATAAAAAGATAACAGATATGGTGGTGATGAATGGCATAATCCAAGAAATAAAAAAGATGCTGGAATCACATAACAGCAGAATTGAAGAGGCAGAAGAAAGAATTAGTGATGTGAAAGACAGTACATCTGAAATCTAACAGATAATAGAATAGATAGAGAAAAAGATAGAAAAAATCCAGCAGGGACTTAGGGATTTACCCGACAACACAAAAAGCACAAACATATGAATTATAGTCATCTCAGAAGGAGAAGAGAAGGGACAGGGAACAGAATAAGTGTTGAAGAAAATAATGGCTGAAAACTTCCCAACCCTATTGAGGGAGAAGGATGTATATGTCCAGGAAGCAGAGCACACACCAAACTGTATAAATTCCAACAGGCCTGGTCCAAGACATATAATTATCAAAATGTCCAATGCTCAAGACAAAGAAAAAATACTCAAGGCAGAAAGAGAAAAGAGAACCATCACATACAAGGGAAACACAATAAGATTAAGTGCTGATTTCTCATGTAAACCATGGAGGCAATAAGACAGTGTTATGACATAGTCAAGGTACTAAAAGAAAAAAATTCCCGGCACAAATTCTCTTTCCAGCAAAGCTGGCATTCAAAAATGATGGACAGTTCAAAATATCCACAGACAAACAGTAATGAAGAGAGTATGTCAATAAGAAACCTGTACTTCAAGAAATACTAAAGGATGTTCTACAGGTTGAAAGGAAAAAACAGGAGAAAGAGAGAGTTGGAGGAGAGTGTAAGAACAACAAAACAGACAAAAAGAGAAATAAAAACAACATATGACATACATAGACCCAAAGAAAATATGGCTGATTTAAGAATTCATTGAAAGTAATAGCACTGAATGCTAATGGATGAAACTCACTCGTCAAGAGAAAGAGATTGGCAGGATGGGTAAGATAATATGATCCAGCTATATGCTATCTACCAGAAACCCACTTTAGACCAGGAGATTCAAGGAGGTTGAAAGTGAATGGCTGGAAAACAATTTTACAAGCAAACAATAACCAAAAAAGGGCAGAGGTAGCTATTCTAATATTGGACAAAATAGATTTTAAATGCAAAACTATTGTAAAAGACAAAGTTGGGCGCTATATATTAGTAAAAGTGGTAATATTTCAAGAAGAGAGAAGAATCATAAGCACTTATGCACCTAATCAGATGCCTCAAAATACATGAGGCAAACACTGGAAAAACTAAGTGGAGACATAAATGTGTCTACAATTATAGTGGGGGACTTTAATACACCATTATCATCATTAGACAGAACATCTAGATGGAGAATCAATAAAGAAACAAAGGCTCTGAATAATGCATTAGAGGACCTGGACCTAATAGACATATACAGAATGTTACATCCAAATACAGTGGGATACATATTCTTCTCGAGTGCACATGGATAATACTCCAAGATAGACCACATGCTAGAACACAGAAAAATCTCAATGAATTCAGATAGATTGAGATTATACAAAGGTATTTCTCTGACTGCAACGGAATGAAATTGGAAATCACTAAGGGCCAGAGAAACAGATAAGGCACAATGATATGGAAGTTAAACAACACAGTCTTAGACAAACAGTGGGTCAAGGAGAAAATCTTAAAAGAAATAAGAAACTACCTTGAAATGAATGAAAATGACAACACAATACACTAAAACCTATGGGATGCAGCCAAAGCTGTACTGATAGAGAAATTCATAGCCATAAATTCATATATTAAAAAAGAAGAAAGAGCCAAAATTGAAGACCTAACTGCACAACTGGCGGAACTGGAAAAATAAAAACAAACTAAACTTAAAGGAAGGAGAAGAAGGAAATGACAAAGATTAGAGCATAACTAAATGAAATAGAAAATAAGAAAGTACCAGAAAAAAGAAACAATATCAAAAGCTGGTTCCACAAGAAGATCAATAAAATTGATAAACCCTTAGGCAGACTAACAAAGAAAAAGAGAGAGCAGATGCAAATACACAAAATAAGGAATGAAGAAGGGGATATCACTACTGATCCCACAGAAATAAGAGTATCATAACAAGACACTTTGAAAAATTATAAACCAACAAGAATGATAATTTAGAGGAAATGGACAAATCCTAGAAGTTCACAAGCAGCCTACAATGACGAAAGAAGAAATTGATGACCTCAACAGATAGACTCTCATCAAAATCCTCCCAACTAAGAAGAGCCCAGGACCAGACAGCTTCACAGCTGAATTCTACCATACATTCCAGAAAAAGCTAAAACCAATCCTACTTAAGCCCTTCCAAAAAATAGCAGTAGAAGGAATATTGCCTAACCCATTCTATGATGCCAATATTACCCTAATACCAAAGATAAACAAAGGTACAACAAGAAAGGAAAATTACAGACCAATTTCTCTAATGAACCTAGATGCTAAAATCCTAAAAAAAAAAAAAAAAAAAAAAAAAACTTGCTAAACACATTCAAGAACATATCAAGAATTATGCACCATGGCCAAGTAGGTTTCATCTAGGTATGCAAGGATGACTCAACATAAGGAAACCAATCAATGTAATACACCACATAAACAGATTGAAAGAAAAAAAATCTCATGATCATGTTATAGATGCAGAAAAAGCAGTAGACAAAATATAGCCTCCTTTCCTGATAAAAACACTGCAGATGATAGGAATAGAAGGAAACATTCTGAACATGAAAAAGAGTATATATGAAAAACCCAAAGCTAACATCATCTTCAATGGTGAAATCCTAAAAGCCTTCCCTCTGAGATCAGGAACAAGACAAGGATGCACACTATTACCACTCCTATTCAACATTGCCTTAGAAGTATTTGCTGGACCACTGAGGCAAAAAAAGATATAAAGTTTCCCAAATAGGAAAAGAAGAAGTAAAATATTTCATTATTTGCAAATGACATAATCCTATACATAGGAAGCCCTTAGAAATCTACAAGAAAGCTTCTAATACTTATAAAGGAGTTCAATAACATCATGGTCATAAGATTAATGCTCAAAAATCAGTAGCATTTCTGTACAACAATAATGAGCAATCTGAGGAGGAAATCAAGAAAAAAATAACATTTACAATAGTAAATAAAAGAATCAAATACCTAGGAATAAATTTAACTAAAGATGTAAAGGACTTATACACAGAAAATACACAACACTGTGAAAGGAAATCAAAGAACACTTAAATAAATGGAAGAATATTCCCTGTTCATGGATAGGAAGACTAAACATCATCAAGATGTCTATCATACCCAAACTAATCTACTGATTTAATGCAATCCCAATAAAAATCAACACTGTATTTTTTAATGAATTGGAAAACCTAATTATAAAATTTATTTGGAAGGGTAAGAGGCCTGGAATCTCCAAAGACATACTGAAAAAGAAAAATGAAGTTGGAGGTATCACACTACCTGACTTTAAAACACACTACAAAGGTACAGTGTTCAAAACCAAATGGTATTGGCACAAGGATAGACATATTGACCAATGAAACTGAATTGAGAGTTCCGATATGAGTCCTCATGTATACAGTCATCTGATATTCAACAAGTCCACCAAGCCCACTCAGTTGGGAGAGAATGGCCTCTTCAACAAATGGTGCTTGGAGAACTGGATATCCATATCCAAAAGAATGAGAGAGGAACACCATCTCACATCTTATATGAAAATCAACTCAAGATGGATCAAAGATCTAAATATAAGAGCCAAGATCATAAAGATTTTGGAAGATAATGTAGGGAAGCATCTACAGGAACTTGTAATAGGAAATGGTTTCATGAACTTCACACAAAAGCACGAGCAGAAAAAGAAAAAATAGATAAATGGGATCTCTTCAAAATTAAAAACTTTTGCACCTCACAGGACATTATCAAGAAAATAAAAAGGCAGCCTACCCAATGGGAGAAAATGTTTGGTAATCATATATCTGATAGGAGCCTAATATCCTGCATATATAAAGAAATCCTTCACCTCGGAAAAAAAAGCAAAAAATCCATTTTAAAAATGGGCAAGTGACCTGAGAAGACACTTCTCCAAGGAAGAAATACAAATGACTGAAAAACACATGAAAAAATGCTCGACATCGCTAACTATTAGAGAAATGCAAATAAAAGATACAATGAGATATCATCTTACACCCTTTAGAATGGCGGCTATTAAAAAACAGCAGACTATAAATGTTGGAGAGTATGTGGTGAAATAGGAACCCTCATTCACTGTTGGTGGGACTGTGGAATGGTTCAGCCACTGTGGAGGACAGTTCGGCGGTTCCACACAAAACTAACTCTAGATCTTCTGTGTGATCCAATAATTCCTCTGCTGGGTATATACCCAAAATAATTGAAAGCAAAGACATAAACAGATATATGTACACCAATGATCATATTGGCATTGTTCACTATTGCCAAAAGTTGGAATCAACCCAGGTGCCCCTGAACAGACGAATGGATAAACAAAATGTGGTACATACATACAATGGAATATTACTCAGCTGTAAGAAGTAATAAAGTGCTAATACATGGGATAACATGGATGAATCTTGAAGACCTCATGTTGAATGAAGCAAGCGAGGCATTGAAAGATGAACAGTAGATGACCGCACTGATATGAAGTAAGGAAATTGAGCAATCTCCAAGAACTATTGTCTGAAAGATAGGCTTACAAGACAGAGAAAAGAAAATTGTGAGCCATCATCCATACAGACATAATCTGTAGTGAAGTCATCGAGTGTAGTTGCGTATTGAGGGGATAGGACAGGTGGGTAGTGATATTATTGGGTTTGGTGGTGCAGGTTGACAGATGTGTAGATTGGGAAGGGTATATTAGACTATAGAAGATACTGGGGGGAGAGATGGGAAAGGGACCATGTGAACACTTGGGATTTGTGGGTATGAAGTTGAAAGTACAGAGGTGGGAATGCTCTTATGGCAATAAGAAAAGCAAGTGTCACTCATTTAAGGTGTTTGTTGGGGATGCATTTGGGCAGGGCGCACCTGCAGCAGGCTCCTAGGAAGTGTGTGAGTGTCCATCCTGTCATAATGTGTTGTATCAGTGGGTGGAGACCCACACAATGAGTGGGAAGGAGATGGACTCCCATCTTTGGGAGGACAGATTCCCTCAGAAATAGACAGGTGGGTGTCTCTTAAGAGCAAGGCCTGTTCCTAATAGGGGAAGCCAAGCCAGTGTGTCAAGAACTTTCGTTGCATGTAACTATGAATCTTGTCATCCAATGAGTCAAGCCAGGGGTTCATCATGGGCCCCGGGGGATGGGGAAGGGGGAACAGAATAGTTCAAACAGGGGGTATTTAGTGGTCAGTGGAAATGTTTTCCATTACCTTACAGTGATGGACAGGCCATGGACAGAGGACATGGTAAATACCATCAAAATTTATAAAAATGTATGGTCTAAAATGTAAACCATACTGTAAACCATTAACAATGTTTTGTAGCTATGGTTCACTATCTGTATTTCAGTTTTAACAATGCTACCATCCACATACAAAAAGTTTAACATGGCGTGAGGAAAGGGGGAGGAAGTTGGTATATGAGTGTCTCTTGTATTCTGTGTGTGACTTTGTTGTGACCTAAAACTTCTTTGAAAATTAAATGAAAAATAGTGACACACTGGGGAGTGAGAGGGGAAGGTGCCACGGTACAGACTGGACAACAGATATTGCAGTGATAAAAGGCAAATTTTTTTTCAAAATTTTTCCCATTTTTTTAATAACTGAATCCTTTAATTTAATTTAATTTTAATTTTATTTTTAAGTTTTCATGTATTTTATCTCTTACATTTAACCTTATCATTATTATGCCATTTTCCTATTAGTTGTATTTGGCTATTGTATTGGATTCATCTTTAAAGAAGCTTTGGATCACAGAAGGGTTTCAACTGGGGTGGGAGAGGATCATTGGTGGGGGGTGTCAGGGATGGGGGGGTGCATGGGAGGAAGTTCACCTGAACATACATAAAAGGTAAAAAAAATGTTCAAATGCTCACGGGGCATGGTCACAGTGGGTGGAGAATCAGTCAATAAATGAGAGAATACTGAATTACCATCCTGGAGAGCTCTGCCACATTCTCCAAGGGAGCAGCAACAGTCCCCCAAGTGCAGGGTCAGTGTCTGGCAAAGGAGGATGATACACTGATGGGCCCTTGTTATTGATGACTAGCCTTATGAGTCTTTGCTCTTGAAATTGAAACTTAACCTTTTGTGATGAGGTGCCTAAAGATTGCCTCCTGGGAGCTTCCTGTTGCTCAAATGTGGCCTCTTTCTAAGCCAAACTCAGCATACGAATGCATTACCTTCCTCCCAGCATGGGACATGACTCCAAGGATAGGCCTCCCTGGCAATGAGGGATTACTACCAAATGCCAAAAGACAATATGACTGGAAAAAGACCTCAAATAAAAGGGGGTAAATGTAAAGATGAATGGCTAAGAGACTTCACAGTGATTCAGGAGGTCATCCCAGAGGTAATGCTTATACGCATCTCAGTTGGACTTCATAGGCTTCCAATGTGGATATCACCCCAAATAGAGGGGTTCCTGAGGCCTTTGGAGACATCCAGGTCCTATATCAGGGCGGATAGCCCCAGAGTTTGGTGGCTTATCAGTGGGACCTACTTTGGAATCTGTGCTTCTGAGAGTGACAGAGTTGGATTCAATATGTCTTCCCTGCACATCATCCATCTGTCCCTTCTATTCAAACCTATATGTGGTGCTGGAGTTTGTAGGTGTACTTACAAAGACTGGATTCTTTGAGAAGTCCATAGGCCAGCTGAGCCCAGAATCTCGGTGGAGCTGCAACTCCTACTCTACAGCTCAATGGACTCACCCAAGACACTTGGTGGGGCCATCCAAGGGAATGGAGAGAGTCTGCAGCTGAAGGAGAATAATCCCATTCACCGAATCCATGGGATATAAGCCCACTCTCACTTGGAGGTGGAGTGGACATCACCATCCCAGACTCCTCAGTATGGGGGGAAGAGCTATGGACTAGAGTGGACTTACTGGTATTCTCTTATAGACATATTGTGATTCAAGAAATTGAAGAAATTACAACAATAATGTGGAGCCAGTGGCCACTGGATGCTTTGGGGGCAGGAAGAGGGAAAATCAGTTGTAATACAGCGGCTTTTCTGGGACTTGGGAATTATCCTGGGTGGCCTTGGAATGGCAGATATATTCCATTTTATATCATCATATAGCATGCAGAACTGTGTGGGAGAGAGTGTGGTCTACAATGTGAACTATGGTTCATACTTAGTGGCAAAGTCCAAGAATGTGAATATCTATTGCAGGTGATGTGTCACACTAATGAAGGATGTTTATGTGGGAGATTGTTGGAGGTGTGGAAGGTGGGGAATATGGGAATCCCTATCATTTTTGTGTAACATTTATGTAATCTAAGTATCTTTTAAAAAATAAAGAAAAATTATTTAAAAAAGAAAAGAGAGCAATATGTTAAGCACTCAATATCAATGCATGAAATATCTTTATTTGTTCTTCCATAATTGTTAGTGATGATAACATTTCATGTGTTTTTTGCCATTTGTATTTCTTTTTTGGAGAAATGTGTATTCAAGTCTTTGGCTCATATTTTAATGAGGTTGTTTGGCTTTTTATTGTTGAGTTGTTGCATTTCTTTATATATTATGAGTATTAAACCCTTATCAGATATGTGATATCCAAATATTTTCTCCCATTGAGTTGGCTGCCTCTTCACCACTTTGACAGTCCTTTGACTTGCAAAAGTGTTTAATTTTGTTGTTTGTGCTTTGAGTCTAAGATCCAAGAAACCACCACCTACCATAAGATCTTGTAGATGTTTCCCTACATTTTCTTCTAGTAGTTTTATGGTCTTGGCTTTTATATTTAGGTCTTTCATGCATTTTGAGATGATTCTTCGGTAGGGAATCCTCTTTCATTCTTTTGGTATGGATATCCAGTTTGCCCTTCATCATTTGTTGAAGAGACTGTTTTGTTTCAATTATGTGGACTTAGTACATTTGTCAACAACCAATTGGCTCTAGAAGGTCTATTTCCAGGCTCCCAATTATATATATTCCATTGATCAATGTGTCTATCTTTATGCCATTACCTGGTTGTATTGACTACTTTAGCTTTGTAATATATTTCAAGGTCAGGAACTAAGTGTCCTCCCAAATCTCTGTCCATTTTAGGATGTTTTTGGCTATTCAGATAAGCTTCTCCTTTCAAACAAATTTGACAATTTCCTCTACTATTTATACAAATTAGATTTTTGGGATTTTGACTGCTATTGCATTGAATCTGTAAATCAGTTTGGGTAGAATTGACATCTTCATGATAATTAGCCATCCAATCCATGAACAGGGAATGTCTTTCCATTTATTTAGGTCTCTTGATTTATTTTAACAGTGTCTTGTAATTTTCTGAGTGTAGGTCCTGTACATCTTTGGTTAAATTGATTTCTATGTATTTGAGCTATTTTGTTGTTATTGTAAATGGAATTGTTTCCTGATTTTCTCCTCATATTGTTCAATACTAGTGTACAGAAACATTACTGATTTTTGCATGTTGATATTGTATCCTACCACTTTGCTAAACTCATTTATCAGGTCAAGTAGCTTGGTCATAGAAATTTCAATATTTTCTAAATATAAGACCATGTCATCTGTGAATAATGAGAGTTTTGCTTCCCTTTTTTCTATTTGAATACCTTTAAAATTTTTTTTCATGCCCAATTGTTCTAGCTGGAACTTCTAGTAAAATGTTGAATAACAGTGGTAACTTTGGGCATCCTTATCTTGTTCCTGATCTTAGAAGGAAAGCTTTCAACCTTTCTCCACTGAGAATGATGCTGGCTGTTTGTGTTTCATATATGCCCTTTATCATATCAAGTATCTTTTCTTTTGTTTCTATCTTTCAAATTGTTTACCAAGAAAGGATGCTGGATTTTGTTGAATGCCTTTTCTACAGATGATCATTTGTTTTTTTTTCTTCAATTTGTTAATGTGGTGTATTATGTTAATTGATTTTCTTGTGTTGAACCACCCTTGAAACCTAGAATAAATCTTATTTGGTATTGGTGTATAATCCTTTTAATATACTACTGGATTCTATTTGTAAGTATTTTGTTGAGATTTTTTGAATCTATGCTCATTAGAGAGATAGGACTGTAATTTTCTTTTCTTGTAGTGTCTTTATCTGGCTTTGGTTTTAGAGTGATGTTGGCTTCATAAAATGTGTTTAGTAATTTTCCCTTCTCTTCAAATTTTTGGAAGAATTTAAACAGGATTGATTTTAAATCTTCTGGAAATACTTGGTAGAATTCACATGCCAAGCCATCTGGTCCTGGACTTTTCTTTGTTGGGAGATTTTATTTTTAGTTACCAGGGGCCAGGGATTGAACCTGGAACCTCATATGTGGAAAGCCAGTGCTCAAACACTGAGCCACATCTGATTTCCTGAGGTTTTTTTTTTTTTTTTTTTTTTTTTTTTTTTTTTTGTGTGTGTGTGTGTGTGTGTTTTGTTTTGATTTGTTTGTTGTTTTTCAGGAGGTACCAAGAACTGGACCTGAAGCCTCCCATGTGGGAAGCAGTTGCTCAGCTGCTTGAGCCACATCCGCTCTCTGTTGGGAGATTTTTGATGACTGATTCAACTTCTTTAAATATGATTGCTTTGTGGAGGTCTTCTATTTCTTCTAAAGTCTGTGTAGTTTGTGCATTTCTAGGAATTTGTCCATTTCATCTAGAGTGCCTAATTTGCTGGCATACAGTTTCTCATAATCTCCTAATGAACCTTTTTATTTCTGTGGTGTCCATTGTAACACCCCTCACTTCATTTCTGATTTTATTTATTTATATCTTCTTTCTTTTTTTCTTTGTTAGTCTAGCTAGGGGGTTGTGAATTTTATTGACCTTCTCAAAGAACTAGCTTTTGTTTTAAAGTTTCCGTACTGTTTTTTCCCTCAATTTCATTTATTTCTGCTCTAATCTTTATTATTTCTTTCTTTTTGCTTGTTTTGGGATTGGTTTGTTGTCTTTTTTCTAGTTCCTCCTGATGTTCAGGTTGGTCTTCAAATTTAGCTTTTTCTTCTTTTTTAATATAGGCGTTATGGGCTATATATTTCCCTTTAGCACTGACTTTCCTATGTCCCATAAGTTTTGATAAGTTGTGTCCTCATTTTTATTTGTCTTGAAATATTTATTAATTTCTCTTACAATTTCTTATTTCACTCACTGACTGTTTAGGAGTGTTTTGTTTAGCCTCCACACATTTGTGAATTTCCCCTTCCTGTCTGTAAATTTATTTCTAGCTTCATTCCATTATGCTCTGAGAAGGTGCTTTGTATAATTTCAATCTTTTTATATTTTTCGAATCTTGCTTTGTGATGCAACATGTGGTCTGTCCTGGAGAAAGATCCATGAGCACATGAGAAGAATGTATAACCCACTGATTTGTGATGCATTTTTCTGTATAGTTCCATTAGGTTTAGCTCATTTATCATATATTTCAGGTTCTTTGTTTCCTTGTTGATCTTCTGTCTAGTTGTTCTATCTAATGATATGACTGGTGTGTTGAAGTCTCCAGTCATTACTGTAAAAACATCTATTTTTCCCTTCAGTTTTGCCAGGTCTTGTCTCATGCATTTTGGAGCACCCTTGTTAGGTGCATAGATATTTCTGACTGTTATTCTTCCTGGTGGATTGCCTCTTTTATTAATATATAATGGCCTTCTCCATCTCCCAAAAGTTTTTTACACTTAAGGTCTGTTTTTTCCTCCGATGTTAGAATAGCTACCCCTGCTCTGTTTGGTTACTGTTGTCATGGAATATCATTTTCCAAAATTTCACTTTCATCTGATTTGCATTCACAGATCTAAAGTGATTCTCTTTTATATAGTGTATGGGTGTCTCGTGTTTTATTTTTATCATTCTGTCAGTCTATATCTTTTGACTGTGGAGTTTAATCCACTCATATTCAATGCTATTACTGCAAGTGCATTATTTACTTCCACTATTTTATTCTTTGGCTTTTATATGTCATATCTTATTTTTGCCCATTTTTACATTTTTGGTTATTCTGTCTGATAGTCTTCCTTTCTGCACTCTCATCCAAGCCTATCTCTCCTGTTTTTTTCTTTTGGGGAGAAAGATTTTTTAAAAATGATTCTTGCTCTTTTTACCCCTTTTTACAAATTCCCTTAGTTTCTGTTTATATTTACAAATACTGTAAACTCACCATGTTTGAAGGACATTTTTTTCTGGCTAGAGAATTCTAGGCTGGCAATTTTTCTCTTTCAGTATTCTAATGATTTCTTACCACTGTCTTCTCACCTCTATGATTTCTGATGAGAAATCCACACGAAATCTTACTGAGCATCCCTTGTATGTGATGTTTTGTTTCTCCCTTTCTGTTCTCAGAATTTTGTCTTTACCTTTGTCATTTGAATTCTGAGCAGTATATACTTGAATTAAGTATCTGCCTATTTATTATGACAAGAAGCTGTACTTCTTAGATATGTAAATTCATTTCTTTCATGAGAGTTGGGAAATTTTCAACCATTATTTACTTAAATATACTTTCTGCCCCTTTTTTCATTCTTTTCTCCTTTTGAAATACCCATGATATGTATGTTATTATGTATGCTTTATATTATCATTCAACTCTCTGAGCCCCTGCTCAATTTTTTTCATTCTTTTATCTCTCTGTTCTCTCACTTCAATTTCAGCCACTCTGTCTTCTTCATTACTTATTATTTCTTTTATCATTTTGAGGCTGCTATTGAACTCCTTTAATGTGCTATTGATTTCACCTATTGTGTCTTCCATTTTCATAAGCTATGTTCTATATCTTTTCAGGTTTTCAAGCTCTGTTTTGTGCTTGCCCAGTGTCCTTATCTCTTTAGTCATATTCTTTTTCAACTCATTGATTTGATTCAGGAGATTTATATGAAATTCATTGATTAGTTTTCTCCAATCCTGTGTCTCTTCTGGGACTTTAATATATTTCTTTGCTTGGACTATATTCCATTTTCTTAGAATGTCTTATAATTTTTTTGCTGATATCCAGGCATCTGGTTATGGTGGTCAGTTTACTCTGATGCTAAATTACTCTGTCTTGCATAAGGATTTAGTGATGGAAGGTTGTTTGTTACTGCCATTCTTTGATTCTTATTTCAACTTATTCTAGCTCTTTAGGATTTATCCTGGTTTTATCACTCAAATCCTGAACCTGGACTCAGTAATGGGCTACAGATCCACTTCCACAGGCCTTGGAAGGGAGGCTATAAAGACCCCCAAAAGCCTCTCTTATTTATTTACTTTTAATTTTCTCACATGCACTTCCTTGGTCCACCTTCTGGGACTGCCCAGCTAAAGGGACAATGACCACCCTCTCTGTTCAAACCCTAGTTTGAATGAGTCACTGCAACACTGACTGCAACAATGTGACAGAGGATAGTGCCTCGCAGCTATTCAGAGTCTCGCAAATCAAACTTTCTCAGAAGCTCTTATCCAACCTTTGCTGGCAACCTCCTTCATTTTCCTGGGTAGGAAATAATTCCACTATCCTCTGCATCCTCAAAAATCTGTCCCAGTCAGTAGGGATTGTGTTTGTGAGAGTTGGGTATCTTTTTTCCTTGCTTCCTCCCAGAGCAAACAATGGTGTGGCCCCACCCTCCTGGAAGGTCTCATGGCACACAGCAAACCAAATTTATTTTCCAAAAGCCACATAAGCCCTAGGCTGCATCCTTCTTTTTCCCTTTTCCTGGGGAGCTGGACCCAGTGGGACCCTCTATCCATAGACACTGGTCCAGAAGACAGAGAATTCAAAGCTCTCTGTTCTGAGGGTGGAGTATTGGTATTGGCAGCTGCATCTACAGCTTTTACTCTTAGAGTCTACCCACTGAGTTTCTTTTCCTTTGCCCCTCCCTCTTCTGGGTAGTGTCCAGCCTTTCCCTGGGCACTAAACCCTAAAATATTTTTCAGTTCATTTCTGCCTGTCATCCAACTATTTTACTGGGAGTGAATTTAGTCCTATGTCTCTCTAATCCTCCATATTCCTGGAAGACTCCAGCTTCTCTTTCTTGCCTAAGGCTTACTGTTGACTGGCTTTGTGTTAAGGATCTTCTATGATGCTAAATCTACCTTATTTTAAGAACTTTAGGGGAGCCCATGTTTAATTGATTTTAATTTTTCAGCTCTTCCTCATCTGATTGTTGCCCTGAATATTCAGTACAATTTTTGAGATTACAATTTTTGTGCAATTATTTCATCTTCAGGAGAAAGCTTCCTTTCCTCTGTTCTTTCTCTGGGAATCTTTATCTGTTCTGTTTGTTTTTGTGCAGAATGTTCTCCCCAGCTCCTATCTTTTGTTTAAATTCTCTCACTCACTCATGGCCCCATTTTCCTTGCATTTTTCTGTTATCACAACCTCTAGTTTAATCCCCTTTTCTCTCCCTGAGGCTTTTCTAACCCAGTTTCTTCCCCATTATAATAAATGCCCAGGGATTCAAGTGGGCCACCCCAGAAAGGTGGGCCACTCCAAAAAAGACTGTTATGTGTTTATGTGGTGCAACCAACAGGAATTGGATTGAATGAGTGCATCACTTTCCTGCCATTGCTACATTTTCCTTTTTTTTTCTCATGGGGTCTTTATGCAGAAGACATAACCACTTGGCTTGTTTTCATCCCTGGGTCTCTGTTTCTTGGATATGTGTAGAGTTCTAGCACACTTTTGCAACTGGCTTTAAAATCTGTGGCCACAGTGGGAAGGAGGAATCCTGGCTTCCTTAACTCTGATTTATCCCCAATCTGCAAAGGTCCAAGTAAGTGTAGGGAGTGGGACCAGCATTTTTGGATGGTAGTTTCTTCTCTGTTATTTTTCTTTCTTTTTTTTTTTTTTTTTTTGCTTCAGCATTTGTGGATTCTTTCTCCAGTATCTCCCATCTTCCATAATTACACATTATATTTACAAGTGTTTTGTTTTTATGTAGATTTGAATTTATCAAGTTTTAGTTCCTTGCTTTTACCATGAAAAACTTCCCAAAGTATTTCTTCTAACGCAGGCCTGCTAAAAACAAATCTTACAGTTATTGTTTAACTGGGAATGTCTTTATTTCATCTTCTATTTTGGAAGATAGATTTCCTGTAAGTTGTATTTCTAGTTGACAGTTATTTTTCATTTGAGCTGTTTTAATATGTATTGGTTCCACTCAGAAATATGTTGTTAATTTTATTGGAATTCCCTTGTAGATTATGTATAAGTTTTTTCTTCTTTTTTTCAGATGTCTTCTTGGCTTTTATGATTATGCATCTGTTTATAGACTTCTTTGCATTTATCCTAATGATAGTTTGATGCTTCCAGGATTTATAGGTTAGTGTCTTTCAACATAGTTGGGAAGTTTTCAGTCTTTATCTTTTTTTAAACTTTATTTATTTATTTTTTCAATTTATCTCCCTCCCACCCAGATAGTTCTCTGTTTATTGTTTGCTTTGCCTTCTCCAGGAAACATCAGGAACTGAACCCAGGACCTCTCAGATGGGAATGGCCAATAGCCTGACCACATCCACTCCCCATGAGCTGTGGTGTCTGCCACCTTGTGGCATCTCTCATTTAGGTGTTTGCCCTTTGCTGTAGAGTGCAGGCATCTAGCTCTTGTTGTGGAAGGGTACACATCTAGCTCTCATTGTGGTGGGTATGGGCATCTCCTTGTCTTCTTTAGGAGGCATCAGGACCTGAATCTGGGACCTCCCATATGGTAGGTGGGTGCCAAGTGGTTGAGCCACAACTCCTTCCCAGCCATTATATTTTTAATCCTTTTTCTGCTCACTTTTTGCTCTCTTTTTCTGGTGCTTTCATTATGCATAAGCCATCACACTTCACAATGCTTCACATTTTTCTGAGGTCCTTTTCATTTTTCTTTTTTCTCTATCTTATTGAGATTGCATAAATTCTATTGATATTTCTTCAAGTTTTCTATTCTTTCTGCTACTTAACATCTACTGTAGAAGAGTTTAGTGATTTCCATTTAAGTTCATAATAATAATAATAGTAATAATATTTTTCAACTTTAAAATTTCTATTTGGCTCTTATTCTCCCCCCTTTTTTAAAGATTTATTTTATTTATTTATCCCCCCCCCTTGCTACTTGTGCTCTCTGTGTCCATTTTCCTGTGCTCTTTCTATGTCTGCTTGCCTCCTTTTGTTGTGTCATCTTGCTGCCCCAACTCACTGCACAGCATGGACCATCAGCTCATCACATGGCATGGGCTGTCAGTTCACCACATGGTGTGGGCCAGTTTGCCTTCCACAGGAAGCCTTGGGATTGAAACCTGGGACCTCCCATATGGTAAATGGGAGCTAAACCAGTTGAGCCACATCTGCTTCCCTCTTATTCCCTTTTTGAGGAAACATTTCCATCATCCATCACACCATCTTTTCCTTCTTTAACCTTGTTTCCCCCTAATTCCTTGAATATATAATGTAATGCCCAAAGAAGTATTTTTCATTTAACTATTACTTAAGTCCTGTAAAACAAGCATTTTTACGCTTTCTTTTTGTCAAGGGTAGAGGTCATACTTACCTGTTTATTTTTATGCCATGATGCCAGCATGGCATGGCTCTCCTCAGTGTCTGGACTTGGTTTTTTTTTTTTTTCCTATATTTATTTTTTAAGTAATCTCCAGAATCATTTTACTAAAGTCAATTCCTGCACCTTTCACAGTATTAAGATTCCCTTCTCTGGGATGCACAATTTTAGGTAATTCCATTTTCACCCTATATTGACAGTGGTTTTGGCAGGACTTTCTCATACTCTTTCCCTGACCACATGAAGGTATTATGCTGCACTGATTCCAGGTTTAAGTCTATATTGTTTTCAACAATGACCTGAGACATAGTTACTCTACAGTTTAATCCAGATTCATCTCACTTGAAGAAATTTTCTTGAGCTCTATGTTTGATATTTTTCATATCCTCAGGAAAACTCTTCCAAGTCATCTCCTTCTTTGTTTTTTTCTCACAAATTAGTGGAACAATAGTTTAATCTGTATTTTCAATGAATAAATGAATCTCCTCCAAGTTACTTATACCCACAAACCACACTGTTTTTAGGAGCATTTGTAGGTTTCAATTTCTCCACTCTGTCACAAAAGTAGCCACTTCCTTTGAGAAGAGATGAGTAGCTAGCCCTTTTAGAGCTTTCTTCTCCACATAAGCAAGATCTCTGAATCAGGGTGGTAGAGCTTTGGTTGTGGACAATGGAAAGCTTCTTTATGAGTGGCACTCTGATTTTGGAAATAAACACTCAGTGGGGGGAGGGAAGTAGACTGAAATTTTAACAACTTACTTCTCTTGGTATGGGATCACCACTTTCTGAGCATGCACAGTGGCAAACAGGGTATAACAATTCTCAGTGACACCCATACCAAAAGTACAGTTTGTGTTCCACAAGTCGGAGTTGGGTGAAAACAGAAGTATCCACCTCTTTGCCACACTGTCCCTGAAATTAGCCTTGGCAATAGATAGCTGCAGAAATGGGTGAGAATTATTGATTATCTGCTCCTTCAGGTGAGAAAGCCTTCTGATTTGGGTCAGGTAGAGGAGTAGACTTGAGTTTTTTCCTACAGCAGTCTGGAGTGGAAAAGGAAATAGTCTTAGTTCAAATACTAAAGACTCCTCCTTTTCTTTCCAAATTTTCTAAGATAGCTATACAATTGGATTTGATATTCCACAGAAAGTTTCTGAGTTCAGATGGAAGATTATTCAAAGCAGATTAGTTCAGATTCTCAGATCTGACCCTAACTACCTTCTGCTAGTTTCCTGTGGATGATTTCCTGTGAAATAAAGGTCTAGGTCATCACTTAATGATGAAATCTATTGCCTTTCTCCCAAATCCACTATCTGAATATATTCACTATATTCAAATGACGAATCTGACAGCTAGTTTCTTTAAATTTACTTTAGAGATTCAGTTTTCATCTAGGCTCAGGCTTGTTTCCATTAAAAGTTTTCTTTAATTATCCCACCCATAAGATATAAGTTTAAAGCTGCAGAATATCAGAAAACTCAACAATGTGGGTCAAAATCTGACCTCACTTTCATAATCATGTAAACACTGCTAATCCATTTGATGATCATTCACATAGAAGAACACATTTTAATTATTTTGTTCCTTAGGGGTGTCCAAGTCAATGAGATGTTAAACTTAGAGTTCATGTTAAAGTGTTGAAGTGGAAAGATAAAGCCAAGGCCCAGCAGAAGATGGTTTTAAGTAAAACAACTATGGGTTATGGGCTCAGCACACACATAATTCAACATTCTACTCTTTGTTCAGGTTTTATAATTAATATTCCAGTTAAATGGTTTATTCTCAGCCTCACAGTTGCTTTCCATTAGAAACACTCAGTCTAATTTTACACAGCTGCAGCAGTAGATTGGTTAAGAAATTCCATATGTCTTTTCAACTTTAAAAACAGGAAGTTGGATAAAATCAACAGATCTCAAAAAAGAAACTTAAGAAGTGTGGAGAAATGATTTGAAGAAGGGTCAGTCCTTTACCAAGTTGTGACTCTACAATCTGATTTTGTGATTATTTTTAAAAATAATGTGAAAGTGCTAGTGTGGGATATGGGTATTATTCTTAGCATGCTACTTCATTAACAAAATAACTTTTAGTAGACTTCTGAGTCATATTCCATTTTACTTTTCTTTATATAGAGTTTGTGGGAGAGAGAAAAAGGGGTCTCAGGACATATTTCTGATCCTCAGGTGAGGACTAATGAAACATGGGGACCAAACTTATGCAGACCAACTCCAAAGAAACTTAGTTAAAACTTAAAGAGTGGGCAGATGTATTCCAGCTCACTTCCATTCCTCATAATATTATATCATGGAAGGGAAGGATATAGGTCAAACTTGGGATATCAATTACAGTGTGTAAAAATTGCAGGAAGAAATTATAGCTGTTTCTGTTATCACTTTTCATTTGATTCAAACTCTTGCCTACTACATGCACCATAAGAGGGAAAGACTTTTTGTAACACACAGAGGGTTAAATCTCTCAAAATAAATCATGCTATGCAAGTCTCATTAACTTGTTAATATGTAATTCTCTGGGGACTCTTTTCACTTATCCCTTTAGCAAATAACATGGTAATTTAAAAGAATGCTTCGATATTCATCAGTAAATGTGTCAATCTCTGAGTTATATAGTGCCCCCGTTCTGCATTCTTAGACTTATTTTTAACATAAGTCAGCTCTATTCCTGCATGATGGGCAATAGGAGTTGAATAACATTGTTCAAGGACATCCCTGGATTGAACCATATGGAATAAGGGATGATCCAATCATCATAGTTATTCAATTGTGATGATCCCAGAGTTTCAGCCAAGGATTGTCCAGGTGTGTATGGAGAGAGGGGCAGAGCATGAGAGTAGGATGTTATGTTCCTTCTTTTTTACTTATCCCCTATTTCCAACTTTTCCATACTGACCTTTCTTAGGAGACTGCTCTGACTCAACCTCACCCAGGTCTCAGACACAAACTCAGGTCTCCTGCTTCCCATCCACATCCACCTTCTCTGAAATTGGTGCAGCTAAAGAAATAGCAGAAAAACACTGGTTTTTTGAAGGAAATGATAATATTCATATCTCATAGAAAGTGACAACAGAATGCATATAACCACCAACTGCAACACTGCAAACTCAGTAACCATAATAAATTATGGAAATCCAAGAAAGGCTTCCGTCCTCTGGTTGACAAAGGGAATAGAAGTGAGGATTTTAAAGACAGCACTGTACAGCAGAATATTTGTGCAGAACACCAGAGCACAGAGTGAAAGCCTTAAATGCCATGTGACTGATATTTCATGGAAGGAATAATTAAGTTTTAAAAAACAAAACAACAACAAAAATACAAATTGACTTTTTCAATCCCAAATGGGAATGAAAGAGCGTGGAGAACAAAAGATGATGAACACTTGAGGAAACTGGAATCTGGCATGTGATCACTCTGTGTTGCATAAGCCAAAGATGAAAATTGTAGAGAAAATTATCAAATTCATTTGGAAGGGCAAGGGGCCCAAAATGGTCAAAAACATCTTGAAACAGGAAAAGGAAGCTGCAGGACCCATGCTATCTGACTTTAGAGCACACTACAAAGCTACAGTGTCAAAACTTCTTAAAATATATTTATATATATATATATAACATTTTTGTAAGCAAATGCACATATATGCATATATATTTATATATCATTTTACAAATAGTGGTATGTATTGTGAAAATTTTGATTTTTACCCACTATAAAAAATAAATTAATTAAAAATAATTTAAAAAACAAAACAAAAAAAAAACTTCATGGTATTGCCACATGGATAGACATATTGGCCAATGGAACTGAATTGAGAGTTCAGAAATATACATTCACATCTATGGCACACTGATATTTGATAGGCTGCCAAGTCTACTTAACTGGAACAAAAAAGTCTCTTAAACAAATGGTGCTGGGAGAACTGGATATCTATATCCAAAAGAATGAAAGAGTATCCCTATCTCATGCCCTACACAAAATTAACTCAATATGGATCAAATGCTAAAATATAAGAGCCAGGACCATAAATCTCACATAAGATAATGTAAGGAAGCACCTATGTGATCTTGTGATAGGCAATGGCTTCATAAACTTTACACCCAAAGCATGAGCAACAAAAGAAAAAATAGAGAAATCAGACCTCCTCAAAATTAAAATCTTTTGTGCTTCAAAGGTTTTTATCAAGAAAGTGAAAAGGCAGCATACTCACTGTTAGAAAATATTTGGAAACCACATATCTAATAAGGGTCTAATATCCAACATAGCTAAAGAATTCCTACAACTCAACAATAAAAACACAATCCATTTAAATATGGGCAAGAGACTTGAAAAGATACTTTTCCAAAGAGGATATACTGATGGCTAAAAAACACATGAAAAGATGCTCAACATCATGCTATAGAGAAATGCAAATCAAAACTTCAATGAGATATAATGCCACACCTGCTAAACTGGCTGTTACTAAAAAACAGAAAAATACAAGAGTTGGAGAGGACATGGAGAAATAGGAACACTCCTTCACTGTTGGTGGGAATGTAGAATGGTGCAGCCATTGTGGAGCACAATTTGGCAGCTCCTCTGGAAGCTAAGTATAGAATTGTCATATTATCTGCCAATCCATCTACTAGGTATATACCCAGTAGGATTGGAAATGAGCATGAACAGATATGTGCACACCAATGGGCATTATGCACAATTGCTAAAAGATGGAAGCAACTCAAATGTCCATCTACAAATGAATTGATAAATGAAATGTGGTACATACAGATGATGGAATATTATGCAGCTGTAAGAAGGAATGGGGTTTTGACACAAGTGACGATATGGATGGACCTTGAGGACTTTATGCTGAGTGAAATAAGCCAGACCAAAATGGATAAATATTGTAGGATCTCACTGATATAAACTAAGGATAGTGAGCATACTCATGGAGAAATAGTCTGGATGATAAGTTTTTAGGTGATAAAAGAGTAGTAAAGATTGGAAAGCCAATGTTAAATATATGCAGAACTTATAATTATTTTAACAGTTTGGGAATGGGCAGAGGTGATGGTTGTGCAGCAATGTGAGTATAATTAAGATTGCTGAAGTATGAGTGTGAATCTGATTAAAAGGGGAAATTTTGGCCCATCTATGGGGCTAGTAGTAAAACCAGAGGATAAAATTGCCAACCATATAAGTCTGTGAATTTTAGTGTGGCTGAAGATTGTAATTAAGAATACAATTTGAAGAATTTTCTTTCAGGATCTATAACAAAGTTAAGTCACTAGTACAGGGTGTTGATAGTGGGGTGATATATATAGAAAAATGTACCTTAAACATACTTCTATGGGATATGAATGTGTTTGCATTGTAATAGATATATTTTTTCAATAGATAGAGGCCCACACAGCAGCTAACAAAATATTAAACTTCCATCCTGTGGAAACCCTGATACTTTCTCAAATAAAATGTCAAACATCTCTGGAATATATAAGCTGTGCCAAGGAAAAGGAAACAGGTTTATACGTCTAGTCCTTGATCTTAATGCCTATATGGATGAACCTTATTCCTGTAAAATTGAAGCGTAGTCTAAATATACTTAATGCCCATGAGTTACCACCTGAAAACCTTTTTGCTACTCAAGGGTGGCCTCTTTCTAAGCCAAATTCAAAATAAATATACAACATTCCCCCCAATGTGGGGTATGACTCCCAAGGAAAAGCCTCCCTGACACAGAGGGATTATTATCAAGATCAAAGCAGTGATGTATTTGGAGAAAGACCTTGACCAAAAGAGGAAACATTAAACAAAAAGAGTTTTTATAGCTAAGAGGCTTAAAGTGAGTCACAAGGTCATTCTGGAGGTAATGCTTATTCAGGCCTCAGACATTTCACTAACTGCCACAGTAAACAAAACCTCAAACAAGAGTGCTCTTCAGGGCTTTAGGAATGTCCAGATACTAGGGGCAAGACACAGCCTCATGAAATAAACATCCCATTGCTGGGCCCTATTTGGGAATTTATGCTAATTTATTTTCCCAATATAGCATAATAATACTCCTTTATAATTACCCTAATCGTGATTCTTCTACTCCTTTGATTTGAACTTATAATTTTGATTTGAACAAACAGAAGTATATTTCTCAGAGACTTAAATCTTCAGATTGTTCATATGCCCATTGAATTTCTGACTGTATTCAAAGGAATGATGGTTCAGGATAGCTGCATCTTTTAGAATCCCAAGGCAGAGAAAGGGACTGTATATCACAGTGAATCATGTGGTCAAAGATGGATTGTGGTTGACATAAAAAATAAGAAAATATTCTCTCATGAACTATAACAAATATATAAACATACAAGATATTAATATTCTTGTGGATTGTGGGAAAATGCATCAAAGATAAGATATTGGCTATAGTTAGTAGTAATAGTTTGATGATGCTCTTTCATAGTTTGTAACAAATGTTTCACAGCCATGCAAAGTATTGTGAAGGGGTTATTAAATGAGAACCCTTTATGCTATATGCATGTTTGTTTTGTAAGTTCATAACTTTTACTATAGACTTAATGTTTATATATTTTCATGTATGAATGACATGTTTCAATAAACTTTTTAAATGGAAAAAAGTAATGAATTGGGAAGATAGTGGGAAGACAGTCTTTTCACCAAAACAGCTATTAAACAGGCAGGAATGGTCTGAAACAACTTTGAAACTCCAGAGGCCATAATAACACTGTTCACCATCCAGGGAACAGCAGGAGGAAGAAGGTGGTAATTTATGGTAAATTGTTCTCTCCATGCAGTGGCTATTGGTGTCAAGGCCCCATGCTTGCAGTAGGCCAACTTGGAGTCTAGCCTCTGGGTAGGTTGCTGGTAACAGTAAGGGACATGAACATTCTCTTCCCCAATAATAAGGGTGGGAATATTGGATCATTAATCACTGTTTTCGATCAGCAAATTTGGATCACTGGGGTCCCTGATCTGAAGATAGTCATAGTTTAATCCCACCCATACAAAAGCTGTACCAACAATAGTTTCAACCCTCCCCAGAAAAGGGTGGAGGGTTGGAGACTTAAAGGTGCTACATTTCCTCAAGGATGTGGGGCACATTTTGTTGAAGGGCTGCATTTGCTGGCCAGGCCAGGGAGGTCAGCTATGGGAAGCCATCAGAGAAACTCTTTGCTCCCATCCTGACTCCCTCCCCATGGCTTTTAGAGCTAGTCTCAATGCCATTTTTGGGTCCCTGGCCATATTTTGCCTGGGAAAGTCCATGCCAGTTTGTCCATCCTCCCAGAATTTGCCCTACAGGGAAAAACAGCTTGAGACAAAAAAAGAAGTATAAGAAACTTTAGAGGCAGAAAATCTGGAGCAAAATCCTGATGGCTTCAAAAACCTATGAGAGGCAGATTTGTCTCTTGGGGAATAAAGGGGACAACCAAAATCCTGTAAACTTAACTCAAAGACAAAATCTCATGACAAGACAGATGTCCCAAAAGACATGGAGATCCTAGCACAATGCTCTTGCCTTGGGCAAATATTTCTATAGGAGGGCTGAAGCTCAAGAGTATCTTCCATATCACCAGATGGCTACAATTAAAAAAAAAAAAACAGACTCTTTAACGTGAAAAGTTAACATTTTAAAATATTAAAATTTACAAGGACAGAAAAGTACAAGACACACAAAGGCACAAGAAATAATGGCCTATCTACAGGAAGAGGATAAAAATTCAGAAAACACCAATTAAGAAGAGAATGTGGAAATATCAAATAAATCCTTTAAAAAGCTCAAGGAGATGAAGGAAAATACAGAGAGAACTAAAGGGTACTAGGAAAACAGTTACTGAGCAAATGACAGTCTTAGTAAAGAGATGGAAATTTTAAAAAAGGAACTAAACAGAACGAATGGAGTTGAAGCTACAATAACTGAAATGAAAAATGCCAAGGAAGCATTCAAGAGCCAATTGGAGATGGCAGAATAAAGAATAAATTGACTCAAAGACAAGGCCCTTGAAATGAGTCAGACAGAAGTGCAGAAAAAATATATTAAAAGTGAAAATAGCTTAAGACACTTCTGAGACAGCATCAAATGCATCCATATATATATGGGAATCCCAGTAGGAGAAGAAAGAAAAGAAAAGAAAAAAGGAAAGAAAAGAAGGAAAGGAAAGGAAAGGAAAGGAAAGGAAAGGAAAGGAAAGGAAA
>JAKSZT010054004.1:0-16247 GCA_026826555.1 Tolypeutes matacus
ATTTTGGAATCTGTGCTCCTGAGAGTGACAGAATTAGACTCAAATAAATCCTCCCTGCACATGGTTCACCAGTCCCTTCTATTCAAACCTACATGTGATGCTGGAATTTTTTAGGTATACTTCCAGAGACTTGAGCCTCCCGCCTACCTATGTGCCAGGTGTGCATGAAATTTCGGTGGAGCTGCAACTCCTACCCTACAGCTCAATGGACTCATCCAAGTCACCTGGTGAGGAGACAACAATTGGCAATAGCCATCCCAGGGAATGGAGAGGGCCTGCATCTGCAGGCAGGATCATCCCACCCACCATATTCATGGGATATAAGCCCTCTCTCACTTGGAGTTGGAGTGGACATCACCATCCCAGTCGCCTCTGGATTGGGGGAAGAATATGGACTAGATTGGACTTGATGGTATTCTCTTGTTCACATATGGTGATTCTAGCAATGCAAGAAATTATAACAATGAGGTGGAGCCAGTGGCCACTTGACACTTTTGGGGTAGGGAGGGGATGAGCAGTTGAAATACAGGGGCTTCTTTGGGAGTTGGAGGTTGTCCTGAGTACTGTTGTGGCAATGGATGTAGGCCATTTTAAATCAGCACACACCACTAAGTACTGAGTGAGAGAGAGTGTGGTCTACAGTGTGAACTGTGGGTTATGGTTTGTGGCAAGGCTCCAGGATGTGTGGGAGGTGGGCAACATGGGAATCCCAGTGGGTTCCATGTAATATTTTGGGTAATCTAAGCACCTCTTAAAATATATGTATATATGTATATAAATGTTATGCATATATATTTATATATCATTTTGCAAATGTTTGTATGTATTGTGAGAATTTTGATTTTTACCCATAATAAAAAAAAATTAAATATTTTTCTTTTTTTAATATTCCAATCTTTTAATTTTATTTTCAATTTTTAAATTTTTATGTATATTATCTCTTACATTTAATCTTATTATCATTTCATTTTACCATTAATTATATTTTGCTATTGAAAAGGTTTCATGAAGATTCTTTGGATTACAGAAGGGTTAGAACTGGGACACGGGACGATCATTGTTGTGTGGTGTCAGAAATGGGGAATGCATGGGAGGATGTTCACCTGAGCATACATATAAGGTATATAAAAATGTCCAATTATTCTTAGGGCATTTTCACAGTGTGTGGAGAATCATTCAATAAATTATAGAATACTGAATTCCCATCCTGGAGAACTCTGCCACATTCTCTAAGTGAGCAACAACAGTCCCCCAAGTGTGGGGGCAGTGACTGGTGAAGGAGGATGATCCTTGATATTGATGACTAAGGACCTAGATATTGATGACTAAGCTTATGAGTCTTTGCTCTTGAAATTGAAACTTGGCCTGTTCTTATGGGGTGCCTATGAGTTACTTCCTGAGAGCCTCCTTTTGCACAAATGTGTCCTCTCTCTAAACCAAACTCAGCATATGAATACATTAACTTCCCCCCAGTGTGGAAAATGATTTTTGGGGATGAGTCTCCCTGGCACTAAGGGATCACTACTAAGCAACAACTAGCAGTATGACTGGAAAAAGACCTTGAATAAAAGGGGGAAAGGGTAAAGACAAATGTGTTTATCTGGCTAAAAGATTTCAAAGTGAGTCAGGAGGTAATCTCAGAGGAAATGCTTATGTATATCTCATTCAGGTCTCATAGACTTCCAAAGTGGACACGACCCCAAATGATGGGGCTTCTGGAGGCTCTGGAGACACCCATGTCCTATGGACAAGGAAGATTGCTCTGGCATTTGGTACCTTGTCAGTGGGTCCTAGTTTGGAGTCTGTGCTTCTGAGAGTGACAGAGTTGGACTCAATTATGTAGTCCTTGCACATGGCACATCTGTCCCTTCTATTCAAACTATTACCTGGTGCTGGAGTTTGTAGGTGTATATCCAGCAACTTGAGTCTTTGGGTTGTCCATGTACCAGCTGGGCATGGAACCTTGGTGGAGCTGCAATTCCTACTCTACAGCTAATTGGGCTTACCCAGGACAACTGGCAGAGGATGATGGACAACGGCCATCCAAGTGAATGGAGAGAGTCTGCAGTTGCAGGCAGGATAGTCCCATCCATCTTTCCATGGGATATAATCCCCTCTAAATTGGAGGTGGAGTGGACATCACCATCCCAGAATCCTCAGGATTGGGGGAAGAGCTATGGACTAGAGTGGACTTACTGGTATTCTACTATAGATATATTGTGATTCAAGCATGGGGAAAAATCACAACATTGATGTGGAGCCAGTGGTCACTGGAGGCTCTGGGGGCTGGGAGAAGGAAAAGTAGTTGCAATATGGGGGATTTTTCAGGACTTTGGAATTTTCCTGAGTGACAGTGCAATGACAGAAATAGGCCATTTTATATCATCACATAACATGCAAAACTGTGTGGGAGAGAGTGTGGTGTACAATGTGAACTATGGTCCATGTTTAATGGCAAAGCCCCAGGATGTGTCTATCAGTTGCAATCAATGTGCCACACTAATGAAGGATGTTTATGTGTGAGGTTGTGGGAGGTGTGGGAGTTGAGGCATATGGGAATCCCTATATTTTTGTGTAACATTTAAATAATCTAAGTACCTTTTAAGAAACAAAAAACTTAAAAAGAATACAAAAATAATAGATAAGATCTGAACTTGCTTCTTCCCTCTATTTCATGCAATCCTAGTACTTTTCCTCTGCAATGACACAGCTGCAAGATTAATTTCAAGGTAGCCAGGATAGGGGAGGGAGCAGGTAGAAGAATGAAAAGATTAAGGTATTAAGCTTGGCCAAGAGAAAGAAAACAGTCTTGGTCAAGAATTAAAATTAGTGCCAGTAGTCAGTAGGAAGGAATCGTATATTCTTAGATTCTAAGCCAGAGTCTTTTGATTTTCATCATGGAGATGGTCTCCTAAGATCATAACCAGCCATAGGCAATGACTGAGAAAGCCTGGAATTCTGATTACTTCAATTCCCCAGTGGACAACCCAGGGAATATGGATATTGGTTGGGTTTTCAGGGATGAGTTGCTCACTGGATGATTTTTTGCTTCTCAAAACAAATGTTTATATGAAGCTGATATTGCTCAGTGGTTTGAGTGCCTACTTTCCATATACAAGGTCCCAGGTTCAATCCCTGGTACCTTGTAAAAAAAATGTTTATCTGCATATAAAAAACTCTCTTTATTGCATGGCTCCAAATAATTTTAATAGATTATGCTAATGAGGTAAAAAGGGGTTCCACCATCTTTTCCAACAATATTCAGTCTAGGACCATATCCACTGATCATGTAAAAATTTATATTGATTTCCTAGAATAAATCATCACATTGAAATTCCCTCAAACTTTCCTCCTGGTGATCAGGCAAGGAACAACCCTGAGATTTCAGCCAATATTTGTTCTTGGACTCAAGAAGTTTTCTGATGCTCCAGACAACATGTGGTCCAAGGCTAGAGTTAAGCATGGCATGAATCCTATATAAATCTGCATAGGGAATCCATTACAGCACATTCCTCATTCTGCAGGTTTTAATACATGAAAGCTATGATTTATTCCCAACATATTCTTAAAAGGTAAGGGATGTAAGAAATGGAATGGAATTGGCATGGAAGAGTTGAAAACGATGGGTTAGGAAAGGAAAGTACAGGATAGATGAATAGAATAGAATAGAATAGAATAGAATAGAATAGAATAGAATAGAATAGAATAGAATAGAATAGAATAGAATAGAATAGAATAGAACAGAGTGTAGACTGGTTGAAGGAAAATTGTTTTAAGCATGTTCACATTTTTTTTCAGTGTGTTTGATGTTGTGCACATACGCAAGATGACAGTGTGTGTGCATCCATAGGGCATTAGCGTGTGTGCAAAAGTGAGTGAATTGCTATTTATATGTGCACTAAATGTGTGAAACAGGCTTTCCAGATGACCATAGGAGCACAAAATCATCTTTCAATCAGTCCCTAAAACCTGGGTGCTGGATCCACTAAACCATATAGATATTTTTGATGAAATAATGATCAATTATTCAATCACCACTCAAATCAGAAACTTTGAGAATCCTTCTCCTCTCTTCTCCCAAGATAGTTCCATTATCACAAGGGTAATGAAAAACCCAAAGATATCAATTCATTCAGTTTCAATATTAAATTCCTTTGTGGTTTCAAACTAGATTAGCTCAGTTAAGTTTCAAACAGAGACAGACCATAAGTAAGGACATGTATAAGTTGTTGTTACTAGCCTGGACTCTTCTTGGTCATCAAATATTTAATTAAAACTTTGAAGGACCAGAGTCATGTTAACAATAGGATCATTTTGTCCAATTATCTTTCCTCACTCTGAACTCTAGTCATCCCTCTGATCATTTCATTAGGTATATTCAGTTGTTAACAGGTGTAAAGTTCTTAAATCTGATTTCAAAAATGGATCCACTTTGTAGTCATTTCCCTTACAATTGTCAAAGGCAATTCTATTCTTTCCCTTAATTAGGGAAGTGACATCCATGGATGGGGAAATGGTAGGTAATGCCAAATATTGGACTGAGACCTCCACAGGGGAATCACCTGAGCATGCAGTGACAGTCAACATATGGGTCTGGAGATTCTGTATGAAGCAAGATTGTTCTCATCTCCAACCCAGACAACAATGGAATCACACTCCTGGATTTAAATCTCTGATCCCTCACTCATAAATGTATAATTTGGGGCTTCTTTATTATCTGTAAGACTCTTTATCTTCCTCAATAATCAAGAATTTTGAGAAGCAAGGCACATTTTAGGAATTTCCATTGTCTTTTTCAAATCAGGAGATATCTTTTAATATGGGGTGAGTGTGCATAGTGGAGAACAAAAGAGTACATAACAGAACATTCAGTTGACTGTGAAATTTGTCCCACAGACAGGATATCAGTTCTTCTGTGATATAAAGCTAGACAATTCAGTAAGTGAATAGATTCTACAGAAGCTTCATATATAAACATGGGTTGGTCTGGCTGACCCCTTTCAGAACAGTGAGGACTCTGTGAGGGCATCCTGGAAATTCCATAGCCTAAAAGGTTATCCTGATTTTTAAAAAATTTATATTCACACACATAGAATAAGTTATGGATTTTTAAGGAAAATATCACAATAGGCCCTGGTAATATAAGTGGATTCCTCTAGGTTCTTGGCTACTTTACATAAAGGAATTGAAGAAAATGCTAGTTTAGTTAGGCCTGTAATTTATTAAGAAAAATGAGAGAAGAGAAATGGGAGAAAATAACAGATTACAGGATCCCAAGTGTATTTGTGGGCTGCTGCAGGTAAAGAGAAAGGTTTAGTTTGCATGCTTACTTTTCAAACCATTAATTACTCCTCCTCTTGCTAATGTTTAGCAATTGACTGGATTTGTTTTGATTAACACATCTAGTGAATTGCCCCTTGAGGTCCAAGATAAGGCCACTTGAGAATAGCCAGGGCTTTTCTTTGACCCTGGGTGAAATCCCATACTAAATGAAGGATTCCTGTGGGGTTTTTCCAGCAGACTTTTGGTGGGGTCTTTCCCTCAGGGGATTTCCAGGTGGGGTTCCATAGCTAAATGTTTCACAGCCATGTTTTTTTCTGCCAGGTATTAGACTTGTCTTCCCATTCTCTAAACTAGCCCCCCAAAATCCCCCTCAGAGGGTTTACACACTTGATCTTAAGGGGATGCTGAAAGATGATGGTCATTCTTCTGTAATTACTTCCTGCTGATTAGAGGCAGTAGATCCTATCTGAAAAGATGTAAAACAATATTGGCACTTAGCACTTTGTTCCTTCTTACAGCTGAGTAATATTCCATTGTATGTATGTACCACATTTTGCTTATCCATTCATCTGTTGATGGGCACTGGGGCTGATTCCAACTTTTGGCAATGGTGAACAATGCCGCTATGAACATTGGTGTGCATATATCTGTTTGTATTTTTGTTTTCAATTCTTCTGGGTATATACTCAGCAGTGGAATTGCTGGATTGAGTGTGGCCTACAGTGTGAACTGTGATCTATGGTTGGTGGCAAGGCTCCAGGATGTGTAAGTTCATTGAGGGTGGTGGGCCACACTGTGGGAGATGTTTGTGTGGGATGTGGTGGGAGGTGGGCAACATGGGAATCCCAGTGGGTTCCATGTAATATTTTGGGTAATATAAGCACCTCTTAAAATATATGTATATATATATATAAATAACATTTTTGTAAGCAAATACACATATATGCATATATATTTATATATCATTTTGCAAATGTTTGTATGTATTGTGAGAATTTTGATTTTTACCCATAATAAAATAATAATAATAATAATAAAAAAACAATATTGGTACTCCATCATGTTTGGGGAAAGACTAGCAACATGGGTGGAGCTGGATGAAATCCCCACATGGTGTACTGTTAGGAGTTCCCCTTCACTAGGTTTTCAATAATTAACAAGCTGTGGCTCAATTCCCCGTGGCATGCTATAAGGAAGGACAAGCCCCCCTTAAGCCTACATGTCTGAAAGCAGGGCACTTCTCCAAAGGTTAAACAAAGAGACCATGGTGAAAATTGGAGTAAAGTGAGATAAAGAGTTTCACTCCCTCCACTTCAAAACACCACCTGCTCTTCCAGCATTCCAAGAAAACATAATTCCTAACCCACAACCCTCTAGCCATACAAGGGAATTTTTTTACCTTTAGGGCTTCCTATTGTCCCCTATACCTTACTCAAATCCTTAAACCCCTCCCAATGACTGTCATTTCCCCACCAAGAATGTACTGTATGAATTCAAATACCTCCAGGAGTGGGCTGAAATCTGTTCTTCAGAACCCCTCTCTTGGGAAGGCTTCCCAATAAACTTTCTGCCTGCAATCATCAGTCTCTGTGTCCCAGTGAGCACCATTTTTCCAAACATTTGGTGCCAAACCTGGGACTGTGGTCATGTTGGGACTGATTCATTGGTGTGTAGTCTCCCCCACCCCACTGCCATGACCAAATATCCATCCAACACTGAACATCAAATCTTGGCTGGGTGAGTTAAGGATTTCTCTGCTGGAGGATCCTGCTCTCTCTCTCTCTACTTTTTCTGTTGTCCAGGACAACCTGCCAAAAAATCCTAGCCCTAGGTTTGCAATCTTCACTGCTATCCCTGAGGGCCATGGTGGGTGGTAGATCTGCATCATCATGGGGAAAAAAAACCCTTAGCTCCAGAGACATCTGGCTCCAAATGCAGTTTCCTGTTTCCTTGGAGATTTCTGACAGATTTGGGAATGCCTATCTCACTCAGAATCTCCCACCTTAGAGATCCTTAGTCTCACCCAAGCCACCTAAAATGGGGAATTCAATTTCAGCCCCCTCAAAAACCATGCCTCTGGGCTGTCTCCTTCATAATCTTAAAACTATGTAACCCAGAAGGAAACATCAACCTAAAAAGCTCTTTTTCTATTTGACCTCTGTGTGGCCACAATACAAATTGGACAATGAAAGTCAATGGCCAGAAAATGGCACATTCAATTTCCAAGTTCTCTGAGACTTAGAGAACTTTATCCAGCACAATGGCAGATGGTCAGAGATCCCTTACATTGAGGCCTTATTTAACCTTTGCAATCGCCCCACCCTCTGCCAAAACTGCTCTTCCTACCAAATTCTTCTTTTACACCAGAAACCACCTCAGAATCATTCCTCCTCATCACCCCCATTCCCTAAACCTAAAACTTCTGAACACTCTGACTTTAATCCTTCAGATCATGATCCCCTGTACCTCTGCCATATAATCCACCAGTGTTATCTCCAAACTCACCCTTCCCCACTTCTTCCTCTGCTCCTACATCACTGCTGCCTTCTTCCCATCCCATCTTCCCTCCTCATACTCACTCATGGGGACTACCTCCCCATCCTTCCATAACACAGTCCTCCACTTCCACTAGCACACAAGCTCCTAACTCCACACAAACACCAACTCCTCTCTTACCCCTCTGGGAAGTAAAAGGATCTGAAGGAATAGTCAAGAGTACATGCTCCTTTTTCACTGTCAGGTTTATGCCAGATAGAGGGCCAGTTAAGATCTTTCTCTGAAAACCCTGCTACATACATTAAAGAATTTCAATACCTCACTTGCTCATATGATCTCACCTATCAGGACACTTATGTTATCATTGCCTCCTCCACAACTCCAGAAGAAAAAAACACATTTGAGCTGCAGCTACCACTTTCTCAGATTCCATGCATACCTAAGATCCTAACAGACACTGGGCAGACCTCACTGCAGTCCCAACTACTAACACCCCCTGGGTTACCAACCATGCTCCACTGACCTTGCTCCAATGACACATTTCTTAACCTGCATAATAGAAGGTATGAAAAAGGCTGTTCTTAAAGCAGTTAATTATGACAAAATTAAAGAAATCTCACAAAAACCTGATGAAAATCTAGCTGCCTTCATGAATAGATTAACTGAGTCTCTCCTTAAATACATTAGTTTAGATCCTGAATTGGATTCTGGTCAACTATACTTACTCTCTTCATCATTCAATTTTATCCCGATATTAGAAAAAAACTTCAGAAGTTAGAGGACGGCCTTCAAACTCTTCAAAAAGACCTGATTAAAGTGGCCTTTAAGGTCTTTAACAATAGAGAAGAGGAACCAAATTAGAAAAGCATAAGTGAGATCAAGCTAAAGCCTCCCTTATTGCTACTGCCCCCAGAGTCAGTTATGGAACACCCAATCCCTTTTCTTCCCTTTGGCCACCACCTGGACCCTGTTTGAAATGCAGAAGGGAAGGGCATTGGGCACATTCCCACCCTGATCCAAGGACCCATCAAGACATTGTCTGGTGTGTAGGTGCAAAGATCATTGGAAGTCAGACTGTCCTGAAAACCCTGTTTCCAGGAAAGTTCCTCCACTGCACTCTACAGATGCAGAGCCAAAATCTTCCTTTCCAGACCTTCTTGGAGTGACAAAAGATGACTGATGGGTCCCGGGTTCAGAACGGCCCCACATCTCCATCAGTAAGTCTGAAATGAGGGTTATTATCAAGGTTGGAGATTGAAACCTGGCCCACCACCTCCTTTAAACAGTAATACACCAGATCTTGAAACTGCAGACAAGTATGACCCTGAAACTTCAGAGAAGTACACCTGCAAACCTCTCAGAGATCTGCAATTGAAACTCACAAAGGACAGAGGTGACAAATCCACAAATCAGAACTCCCACATCACCAACCCATATGATATACCTCAGAGCCAATGCCTTTTGTAGAATTCTCTTTCTGCACTTGACTGATTTTGTCATCCCCTCTACCATTTCAATCAAATGATATCTAGGCATCATTTGGGACTTGTGATTGCCGGGAGACTTTTCAGACTTTTATCCTGAAGAAATCCTTTTCTTCTACTTTATTACTCTATTTCTTTTCTTCACTGATTAAAATTGCAATGGCCATCCTATATTTCACCTTTTTGCTAATCCCCATACTAATTGCCTGCAAATACCACCTACCATCCTCTCACTGAAACCATCCAAACCATAGCAACTGCAGTCAATCACCCCAATTGCTAGATATGTCCAGGAACTCTATCCCTACTCACCTTTCCTTTTAGTCCAGGAACTCTCCTGCATGTCCACCCACAATACACTGGTTTCAGTGTTCAGTAGGTTACAGAACCCTCCCCAAACTTGCTGAGTATGAAGATGTACTTGTTCTTCATCAAGCTTTAAACAAATTAGCTCTCAGTCAGTAGAAAATTCAAACTCTATTGACATAGTCACAGCCTTAATGGACAAACCTTTCCTATGTTGTAAACACCTGTCCTCATAGATAATGCAGTCATTTTAGGGCATAGACCCCCTACATCCTGCAAGCATATTTTACTTTTTAACACAACAACACAGCAATGGCACAAAAACTTAAAACTACCAAACAAACATCTCAATTCACACCTCATTTGGAATGATTCAGGTATTAACCAAACACTTCCTACACACAAAAGCAGCAAAAATTATAGTGAAAATATTCTGTGTTTTAACAGCTTTTATAAATAAAGTGAATTATTTGGCATAGGAAATTAATCAGGACAAGTTGCAACTTAACCAAAATAAAACCTAGAAGAAAAAAAAAAACAAAAAAATCTCTTTACTTTTCTCATTCAAAATCTTCTTTGTCAGAGTTGTTTAATTTTCAACTCCTCTGACCCTCATTACTCCCCACTTTGTGTAAATGTGGTGTATGGTGGAACTCAGGTATTTAATATTTCTAGCCATCTACATTCAAATATTTTATCCCTTCTGGGCCTGCAATAGTACTAACACTTGCAGGCACCAGTTTTTATTTTCTATGCGGTAACACTGCATACCTAGTACTTCCCTGTGTGTAGACAGGAGCTTATATTATAGTATCTACAATCCCAAATACCACCATGCTAAAATCCTAAGAAATGGTCTCTTCTGGACAGATACCTAATTTTGGTTCTTTCCTTTAAACCTCACTCCAACCTCTAAAATTAAATGGATGAAAAGAAAGACATTCTTAGGAGACCCAGAATTAGGATATCATGCTCATGACAATCCAATCTTAGAAAAACCTGGTATAGGACACACCATATTACACAGTCTGTTTTGGTTTGCAGGAATCCCACTATTAGAATGAACAATTTTAAACATCTCACTCCAACTGCAACTACCCTGGAATGCAACAATGCAGGCCATAAACAATCAACAGGTAGAAATAAATAGTCTAGCATCAGTTGTCATTCAAAATAGTAGAGCATTGGATGTTCTCACCGCAGTTGCAGGAAACACCTGTGCAACCATAAATGAGATTTCTTGCTGTCTATATTAACAAAACTGGACAAGTAGAAGAAAATCTTAAAGTTTTGAAAGAAAATATAGAAATCTTTTAAAGAGCCTGAAATCATGACTATGGAAATCACTCATGGCTATCCTTATTCCTCTCTTATTTTTCTTCACCCTTAAAGTCAATCCTCTTATCCATTATAACACCATTACTAAGAGTATTGCAGCTGCTTCTTTTTGTTCCTTTTCTCTTACAGCTTCTTATCCAAGTCATACACTGAATCATACAGTCAACAACTCAGGAATATGTAAACGATGTCTTTCTGCTGTGCGATTGACAACATCAACCCATGGGAGACCTGAAATCACAGCCTCCTGGATAGGATGGAAGGGAACTTTTCTCCACCCCTTGACAGCAGGAAGTAGCCAGATTGAGACAATGCCCAAATCCCCTCACCATCCCATCCTGCCCAGTACCTCTACCCCAATACCCAGGTTCCCCAACATATAGATAAACTAAGAGTTAGGAATGTTAGGAGTTTCCCTTCACTAGGTCGGCAATAATTAACAAGCTGTGGCTCAATTCCCCCTGACATGTTTTAAGGAAGGACAAGGCCCCCCTTAAGCATACATGTCTGAAAGCAGGGCACTTACCCAAAAGTTAAACAAAGAGACCATGGTGAAGATGGGAGTAAAGTGAGATAAAGAGTTTCACTCCCTCCACATCAAAGCACCAACTGCTCCTCCAGCATTCCAAGAAAACATAAATTCTTAACTCACAACCCTTTAGCCATACAGGGAAAAATTTTAACCTCTAGGACTTCCTAATGGCCCCTACACCTTAGCCACACACTTGACTCCCTCCCACTGACTGTCATTTCCTTGCCTAGGAATGTACTGTAGAAATTCAAATCCCTCTTTTCCAGGAGTGGGCTGAAGTCTATTCTCCAGAAGCCATCTGTTGGGAAGGCTTCCCATTAAACTTTCTGCCTGCAATCATCTGTCTCCATGTCCCAGTGAGCACCATTTTTCCCAACACTAACAAGGCATTGATTCTGGAAGAAATATACAATTATAATTTTCAAGATACATGGTCCTACTAAAAGGATACTGGACCACAAGAGTAGGAAAAGACAGGTGACTTCAAAGGCAGCATCCTCCCAAAGTTGGTGAGCTTCATCTTGCAGGTTTTAAAAGCTGTTTAGAACTATTTCCATGTGATTTACATAGAGACAGCATTTCTCCTTAAGGAAAACAAATTTTCCTCCCTGTGCTGCTATTAGCATGTTAACTGTCCTGCTATTTTGCAGTACCATAATGGAAAGAACTTCTGTTTGCTGTCTTCGAATTTCTAAGGCATGGCTAGTTTCTTCTATACTGTGAATTAGCTCTGAGAGATATCAGAGAAGACCATTTAGGTTTGATATAAACAGCTAAGCCCAGTTCCCACAGTGATGGTTATGTTTAAAACAGCTAAGAGGGCAGGTGAGAAGAGGCATTGCCCTTTTAGTTATTGCACAGGGAGAAAATACAGGAAGTGGGTCTTTATCTATCTAATTTGCTGATTCACTTCTAGTAGGAAAATGTGTAGTCCTGGCAATATGGCATGTGGGTCTGTGAGTCCTCTTCAGGTTATGAGTGGGACATGTTCTGAAATAAAGGCTAGGGAGGAGACATGGGTTTGTACTCTGGCTTATTCTTTGAATCTTGCCTGCTTGAGTAGTTTTGGTTAAGACTCAAAGCAGGAGTGGAGAAGGGCCCCATCAGGAACTAATGTTGGGCCCTCTGCCAGTAGCAGTGTGTCTGGCTTGAGGGTATGAACTGAGTCTGGTATTTAATCAACCAGCTACCTGTAAAACATTGGTGGCCCCTGGCCTCAAGCTTGTCTTTCACCTGGTGTGGGGTGAAGATTGAGAGGTTGCTATCAAGTTAATTTGGTGGCTTGCTCAATTAAAAGGGCAATTGCCCCCATTGCTCTCAGGCAAGGTGGCCATAACTGTGCTGTGTTATCCAGAGGTTTTCAGAAATAAGCTGCTGATTGAGATATTTCACCAAGTGTCTGGACTTACACTCCTGGTACCACTCACTTCCTCTCAGTTATATTTAGAAAGAAAGGTTTATTTAATTTAGGAATTCTTAAGGCTGGAAGGCTAATTAAAGCCTTTTTTAAGGCATGGGGGGCAATTTCTTGGTTTGTTCCCCATTCTAAGGGATGATTAAGCCCCTGCAATAGCGACGTACACTGACCAGGCTATTACACCAAACCTGGGAATCCAGAGTCTACACTAACCAGCCATTACTAGGAAAGCCTGCAATTGTTTTTTGGTTTGAGGCTGGGTCATATTAGTGGCAGCTGCAACTCTTTCTGGAGAGACCTTTCCCCTTGGTTGAGAAGAAACCCTAAATAGGAGACATTCTGCTGAGAGATTTGGATGCTGATATTTTGTAGCCTTTATCAGCTAGGAAATTAAGGACTAAAATAGTGTTGGCAACAGAAGTTTCCTTTTTTGGCTGCAAAGCAACAGATCATCCATATATTGTTGGAGGGAGTTCTGAGGTAAGTGAAGATCAGTTAGGTCCTGAACTAAGGCATTCCCCAAAATATGGGGACTACCCAGAACCCCTGTGGCAACATGGGCCATGTAGGCTGGACTGGAGGTTTAATGTTCCACTGCTGCCATTAAAATGCAGTCATGAGAAAAGAATAAAACATCACTTCAGGCAAAAAAAAAAATGCAGTCATGAAACATGAGTCTGGGTGAAATGGAATACAGAAAAAGGTAACCTTTAAGTTTAGAACAGCAAACCATGCTGTGGTTAATAAATCTAAGCTCCAGGTTTGAATGCCATACATGTTATCTCTCCATGGGAGCAGGCCATAATGCCAGCTGTTTTGTTATGTTCTACTCACAGTACTCTTGTAACTGATGCTCCATTTGTATGTGCTCCACACATTCAGTATGCTGCAGCACCATTGACCCTCAAGAGAAGTCAGCAAAGTAGGCTTCAGTATTCTACCAGCCTGATGCATATCACCCCTTGGCACTATGAAACAGTGGCAGTCAAGAGGCAATATTCATTGTACATCTGGAAATATCAAGTCATCATCAGCTGCTGCAGGATTCTGAAACTGCAATTTACTCTCAATCCACTTCAGGAGCATAACCAGGGATGTAGCAGCACTTTTATTGTTTTAGGAGTCAGTGACCAACCTAGTCAATAACTCAAATGGAGAGGCAATATGCAGTGTACTGAATGCCTGGTTTGAATACACAAGAGAGTTTGACAATACAGAAGTCTATTTCTTTTCATCATTATTCATTTTCTAAATGCTTCCAATGCCAGGTATAGCATATCAAATGAACTTAAATATTTTTGTACTTTGCTTTTTACTTCTATAACCTTACCATGAATATGATTACATTAATTAACATGTATTTTACTTAAGCAGCAATGTAAAAACTACTTTTTTTCATTATTTTGTGAAATTCTATGATTCCCAAAGGAATCAATGTTATCTTTCTTTACCACCACTTTAATATGCATATTGAGTTGGCCTCTGACAGTTTTCCCTGTTATAAAATTACTTTTTATTATTAATATCTACTTTGGTTTCTTATTAATAATTACTCATGGAATTAGCCATTTAAATGTCTCAGGTTAGAAGATGCTTTTACAAACTCCTTATAATTAAACATAACCACAAAGACTGGTTATTTATCTTAAAGTAAACTTATAAAATTACAGTTAGTAAGCAATGAAATTTATTCATTTAAGAGAAGGCAGATCTACATTTCTTTCTTTAATTCAACTTCAGTAGACATGAAGTTATAACTTTCATCACTTTAAATATTTAATACATATAATGCTGATTTACTTATTATTATCCTATAAATGTAGGGATATTACATCCAAGGTAAGTGAAATTGTGAATAATCCTAAAAGCATACTGACTGCTAGGATCTGGAAGTTGTTTACTTTGTTTTAAAAGAGCTTTCCATAGCTATCAAGGACTTTTCCTTTACTCATTGAAATTTGGTAATAGGACTATTGATGACACTTATTTGAAGCCTGTTAAAATGTTTAAATTGGGGGATTATAGGACAAACTGATTCTTAATCCCCCCACCTAGAAGATAAAGTTTTAATCTGTCACACATTGTCCTTCCTTCCGTAGCTCTTGCAAAGAAAAGGACCTGGGAGCTAGATAGATTAAAGTTCTTATATTTAGTTTTACAATTTGAATTGAGGTCTTCTTAGAATTTTTATTTGTTGATTTGATATTACCATCCCAATGTATGAAGATATATACTGAACAAATAGGCAGACACAAATAGAGTTAGACACAGGAATACAGAACTCACTATTACTTATAATGTTCCTTCTCTTTACAAAATAAGTTTAACCATAGATAAAATTTACAGGATCCCTTTGGAACCTATTTTTAAAAAATATTCACTGTTATCATGCAATTATTTTTATTTTTTTATTTTTTTTATTTTTCTTTTATTTTTTTTTTATTATGGGTAAAAATCAAAATTCTCACAATACATACAAACATTTGCAAAATGATATATAAATATATATGCATATATGTGTATTTGCTTACAAAAATGTTATTTATATATATATATATATATACATATATTTTAAGAGGTGCTTAGATTACCTAAAATATTACACGGAACCCACTGGGATTCCCATGTTGCCCACCTCCCACACCTCCCACCACATCCAACACAAACATCTCCCACAGTGTGGCCCACCAACCTCAATGAACTTACACATCCTGGAGCCTTGCCACCAACCATAGACCACAGTTCACACTGAAGACCACACTCTCTCCCACTCAGTTATGAGTGGTGTGTGCTGATTTAAAATGGCCTGCATCCATTGCCACAACAGTACTCAGGACAACCTCCAACTCCCAAAGAAGCCCCTGTATTTCAACTGCTCATCCCCTCCCTACCCAAAAACTGTCAAGTGGCCACTGGCTCCAACTCATTGTTATAATTTCTTGCATTGCAAGAATCACCATATGTGAGCAAGAGAATACCATCAAGTCCACTTTAGTCCATAGTTCTTCCCCCAATGCAGAGGTGACTGGGATGGTGATGTCCACTCCAACTCCAAGTGAGAGAGGGCTTATATCCCATGGATATGGTGGGTGGGATGATCCTGCCTGCAGATGCAGGCCCTCTCCATTCCCTGGGATGGCCATTTCCCATCATTGTCTCCTCACCAGGTGACTTGGATGAGTCCATTGAGCTGTAGGGTAGGAGTTGCAGCTCCACCTAGATTTCATGCACACCTGGCACATAGGTAGGCAGGAGGCTCCAGTCTCTGGAAGTATACCTAAGAAACTCCAGCATCACATGTAGGTTTGAATAGAAGGGACTGGTGAACCATGTGCAGGGAGGACTTATTTGAGTCTAATTCTGTCACTCTCAGGAGCACAGATTCCAAAAT
>JAKSZT010054004.1:16347-39798 GCA_026826555.1 Tolypeutes matacus
GATCAAAGATCTAAATATAAGAGCCAAAACCATAAAAACCTTGGAAGATAATGTAGGGAAGCATCTACAGGACCTTGTAATAGGAAATGGTTTCATGAACTTCACAGCCAAAGCACGAGCAGCAAGAGAAAAAATTGATAAATGGGATCTCCTCAAAATTAAAAACTTCTGCACCTCTAAGGATGTTATTAAGAAAATAAAAAGGCAACCTACCCAATGGGAAAAAATGTTACCATGCAATTTTGAACAAGAATTTTGTTCTGTAATATTGGCTTATATTCAAACTGTCTCCAATTATTAAAAATACAATGTTCCTTTACTTCAGAACATTTCTTATTTCCCATTTTGTCTTTGGCTGAGCTTGAATGGACAACATCCAAAGTTTGCCAAAACTTGGATGAACTCCAATTCATCCAGTATGACTTTATCATCATTGCATCATTGTATCTGAAGTGCACACCATGAATGCTGACACTCATCTACCATCAAGGGCATGGGGAAAAGGTTCTTACACTGTCTGGACCAAGCTGGACATGGACCTCAGCTTGTGCACACTCAGTGAGGGTAAGCTACTGTGGGATAACCAAGAAAATATCCTGAAAATCCTCCAGAAGCAGTGAGGGTGAGATCTTCCAATAGTCCATCTTTCCAACATCAACCATTCATTGTATGACTTCCCAAAGTTTAGGGACACATTTCAAAATGATCTATCCAAAATTAAGTGTCATGGTAACATTCAGAACCTGTTCCAGGACAGGGAGAAGGTCATTAATGACAAAGTGACCACCCTGCGGAATAAAATAGTCACACACTCTTTTCAGGATATCCTTGGCATCAGAAAAGCAGATGATTTGGATATGAGCTGCTGTCAGGATGCCAAGTTTGGTATAACAAAGTGTAAAGAACTGCCCTACCCCTCTCCAAAGCAGAAATCAACAACCATCTATATACAAAGAGAATATAATAGATGGATTCATTTGGAATTTGTTTAGAGAGTATGAAATTTTTGATTAAAATCGCTAACCTGACAATTCTTGCCATAAGTGAATTCCAGCAAGGTTTGCATCCATACACACTCTGATATCAGACCTGGATTTCTTCTGGACCCCAAACTCAGGTGTTAAAATCTGCCCTAAGGAAACCCTTCTATGTTCTCCCTCTCCTATCCTCCACACCAACTCTTGTACTCTTTGAAAGGGCTTTCCTCATCTCTCTTCCTCTCATTTCATTCCTTTACCCATTAATCCAGGAGGGAAAGTTGGGTGTTTTTCTAGGGTTGTCTTTATCCTCATTCCTACATCCCATAAAACAACACGCCCTACCATTTCAAACTGTTTTACATATTGCAGGTTCATATCTTCCCCCTACCTCCCTCACTACTTCATAACTGAATCCTGGACTCCTTGCTTCTAAGCTAACATTTCTCCTTCAATCCCACTGGTACTTTCTACCCCACTATATCATTTTTTACTAATCTAGGTTTTGCACTATTTCCGGCAATAGAAAATTACTTCAGTTTACTTTTATAATCCAGATTGTTTTATTCTTTTTAATCCTGGCTCAGAATCTTTTCTCTTACTTAGGATGTAAATGATCCACCAACAATCCATATAGATTTATCATTTACAACTGGGTGTCAGCAAAACAGGGCAGGTACAAATTTAAAACATGTGGTTGGAAATATAACAAATAACAGGGTCTGTCACAGCATTGATGGCCATGCTGTGTGAATTCTGTAAAGACAAGCCCACAGGGGAAAACGAAGGTGGTAAGTTGAGTTGTTTCAAATCAGCCATGTAGTCTTTTATTCAGTCACCATGCATACTGAAATCCATTGTCCTTTGGGTGATGTGAAGTCAAAATTTCAGCTTGAGTAATAGCACTCATACTTAGTCATAACAAAACTGTGTTCATCAAAAAAAGGAAACTTTTAAAGTCCTTTTAGCTACAAATAATTGCAAGATCATAAATTTTATTTCCATAAAATTGTCCATCTACTCAATCAGTAGGAAAATCTTGATTAACACAGAATCTCCAGTTGCATTGTTCACTATTGGTTCAAGCTTGCTGCTTGCCCTGGGGAAATCTCAGTCTAATTTTTGGCATCACCTGTCATTTTCCCGTTCATAGATGCTCCTTCCCTAATTTTTGGAGAAAATAGGAACCACTGCTTTTTGCAATTGTAAGGGAGATGACTATAAAATGGATCCATTTTGGAATGAGTTGAAGGAATTTTATACCTATTAACGGTTGGATATGCCTAATGAAATCATCAGAATAATGCCAGAATTTCAAAGTGAAGGAAGAAAAAGGGAAGATAATTATCCCATTTTTTACATGGTTCTGTTTAATAGCTTTATGTAAATATTTGATGGCAAAGAAGTTACCAGTCTAGTAATAGAAACGTATACATGTTCCTGCTCATGGTCTGTCTGTGTTCAAAACTTAACTGAGCTCACCATGCTTGTGACCACAAAGGCAACTTAATATTGAAGTCGATTGAATTGACCTCTTTTGGGTTTTCATAAGGCTTAAGATAGTATTCTCATCTTTGGGGAAGTGGGTGGATGGCTTCAGAAGTTCTTGCTTTGAATAGTGATTGAAAAATTGATCATTATTGCATCACAAGCATCCATATGTTCTAGAGGCCTCAAGTACCCAAACAGCCAAAAATGGCAGAAGATTATCAAGATTAGAGAACAAATCAATGAACACTGAAATAAAATTTTAAAAATCTACTAAAATTGTAAGAGAACAAATATATGGGTCATTCCCCTGACTCAACTCCATTTGGAGTTTTTATGGCCTACTCATGGCAGCTTAATTCACAAGCATCTTCAAATGTAGGCCCCTAGATTCAGATTACTGGTTCCACTATATGTAAATATTGTGTGTCTTTGTATATCAGCTACAATTAGCCTTATTCATGATTATTCAGGAATATTTTCTGGGTTTCCTATCCTGGAATTTACCTGGGTAAGAGAAGTGACTCTGAATAGGAGAGCAAAGTGGTGAAGCAAAACTGATCTACAATGATAGAGTGAAGTCGTGGAGTGTATGCAGTGTAGAAAGGTGGAACAGAAAAGTGGAGAAGAGTTGAGTTGACCACAGTTGCCTTGGAAGAAACACTCTGATTGAGACAAAAACCACAGTCTACCTCCCTAGGAGAAGATGTTAGGGAGAACAACACTCATTCTTTAGGGGAAATAGTTGCCCATACTGGAATATTCCTGAGAGCTACCATGCATGGTCCAGCAAGATATATGCTCAGAAAGACCAGACTAGACTATCACAATTGAATAATGGGATAATCTATAGATTCATTATAAACTGGTGTAGATGTTGAAGGTGATCCTAACACTGCAAATCCCAGAGGTAACATATCAAAATATTCAAATACCCAGAAATCAACAAGATATTATAAGACACACAAAGAAAAAGGAAGGTGTGGCCCATTTAAAAAATTAATAATAACAATAGGGAAGCACAGACATTGGAAATTGATAAAAAATAGTCAAACAACTCTCCTAAATAAGTTAAATTAACTAAGGAAAAATATTCATAAAAATAAGTAAAATTGAGAAGACTGTGCATGAACAAAAGGAGGAAGTTTAAATTTTAAATATGAACCAAACAGAATTTTAGGGGATGAAAAATACATTAATAGATAAAATATACAAAAAAGTTTCAATAGCAGATATTTGGAGAGGAAGAAGAGGGAATCAGCAAACTCGGAAGACAAGCCTATTGTAATTTCACTTTATAAAGAATAGAAAGAAAAAATACTGAAAAAAAGGGAGCATAGCCTATGGAAAAGATAGGACAACATGAAGGATACCAACATATACATTGTGGGAGACCCATAATGAGAAGAGAATAGAAAAGAGGCAGAAAGAATATTTGAAGAAATATAGTGTGATTGCTAACAATTTCCCCAATTGGCAAAAGATATGATTATATATGTATTATTCCAGTTTACTAGGGAAACAGAACCAATAAGATATACATATGTGATTTTTTAAAAGGAATTGGTTCACATCACTATTGGGATGTTCAAGTTTAAAAGAAAAAATGTAAGAATACATGCTTTCTTCTGTAATACCCAGTCAGTTCAAATTTGCAGCTTTTTCCCTCATAAATTGTTTTACTCATGTTTTCATATGACTCTATTTCAATTTAGAGAGGAAAGGTGGTTGAAATTATGTAGGGTCTTCAGGGATGAGCACAGTAGTTTAACTGGAAAACCCAAACACTGCTCATTATTTCAAAACCTTCTGTTTTGTAGAATTATATAGTAGAAATAATTTCTTAAAAATTAAATTTTAAGTTGTTGAGTCTGCATCATCAGTACAGAACTAATCATGAACAGATCACCAAGTTATTATCACTTGGGAGATCCTTTTGCTCATGAATCCATATTTTCAAATTCAAACATTTTCAAATTGTGAGGAGAGGAAACAATAATAGACTGAAGCGTGTTTTGACTTTATTTTGAAAGGCATTAGGTGTGAAATATTTATAATCACTATCACAGAGAAATTAGTAAGTGAAAGATTTGTTTTCAAATTGGAAAATTTTGGTAAAATCCAGAGCTGTTTCTTTTATTTCTTTTCTTTTTTTATTATTATTTTTTTATTTTAAAGATACTTAGATTACATAAATGTTTCTTTAAAAAGGAAGGAGATTTCCATATGCCCCACTCCCTAACCCTCACACACTTTCTCACGTTAGCAACATTCTTCATTAGTGTGGTACATTTATTATAATTGATGGACTCATATTGAAGCATTCCCACTAAGTGTGGATTATAGTTTACACTATAGTTTAAACTCTCTCACACACATTTTTGTAAGTTATAACAAGATATATAATGGCCTGTATCCATCACTGCAACATGATTCAGGACAATTTCAATGTTCAAAGCTGTTTCTGAGCCTGATTTGAAACATCAACATATACTTATGATCTCCTAACATCTGGGATGCTGAATGGAGGAAGTGTACATTAAAGAAGGCTGCTAAATTGAGACTGGAAACCTACCTCTTTCCTCTCTGCAATGCACACTCCAGTCTCATCAGGCAATGCCTGCCTAGAAAAAAAATCCATTTTTTTTTCAGACATTCCCAAAAACCTAGAGCACTCATAGTAGCATCCTGTAAGAAATAATTTATTTCCACATATGTCATTCTTCCTTTACCCCTATCCCCCCAGTTTACATTTAAGCAGGGCAGGGTGGATCCTCAATTATTAAAGGGAATTTGATTATAATTTCAGAAAGACCTACTGATAGAAGAAAAACCCTTAATGGTGCTCATCTCATTGTGGTTTATAATATAATGGAAACAAACTGTAGAAACAGCATTAAAATCTAACAACTGTAATTTATATAAATAAATTTTATTTCAACAAATTGAATATATTATTAACCCACACTTCAAAATGATCTAAAGCTCTTTTGTAAGGGAAGTCAGGAGGCATATTAGGGAGGTTTACTTTAAAATAATAAATTTTGTTATGTATACACACATTTTTTCAAAAATATTGCAAATAACTCCAACAAAAGCAATGGATTCATCTGGTGCTAGGCATAATATTTTAATATGCTATCATAATAGTAAAGCCACATTATAAAATTTACAATTTTAATCATTTGAAAGTGTGTAATTCACTGGCATTAAGAACATTCACAATGTTGTACAGCATTCAGCAATACATAGTTTCAAAACTTTTTCATTATCTTTACCTTGGTGATTTATTGTCATACTGTTGTATGTTTACCTGAATATATTTAAGAAAGGAGTAACATATTGTAAATTAAGAAAGATAATGGATAGAAAAATAAAAGTTAGAGATATGATGAAAGATATTTTATTTTGACCAGATAAATAGCAAATATAATTAAGATTGTTTAATAAATGTACTGAATTCTGCATGAGCCCGTTATCCATCCCACTTTCTGATTCTGAAGTCTTCTCCTTTCTCATGTAGGACACTAGAGTAAAGGTCATATTCTTGTCTGTTTATAAATCAGAACCAAGTTCTTGTAGGAGAAGCATCACAGCCAATTTTATCACTGACATATTTGAAAATGGGTAAATCTCTTCCATATTGAACCATGTGGACTTGGAAAGCACACAATGCACAGGCAGATACAGATAGCATTGATCTGGGATCAATCTAGTTACTTATTTGATAGAAACACCATAGATAAATGAATGCCAGGGAAGGTAGCAGAGCAGAGTGGCCAGGTTCCTCAAGCCCAGACACAGCAGCCTAGTCTAAAAAGTATGAAGCAAAGTAATGATGAATATGGATGCTTGCAAACTAACACAATTGCCAGTACCAAACACACATATATGGACACATACATACACACATTCATACATAAATTTTCTGGATAAAATATGTTCTCCTTTTTATATTGTATGTTATGCTAACACAGCTACTATAATTAAAAAACCACCACGTAGTGGTGTACCACAGGGAAACAAAACTTAATTCATGATCAAAGGAAATTCAAATGGGGAATGTTTCCTAGACATGGGGACAAATACCTATGCACCTTAAACAAAAAGATACCATTTCCTATACTTGTCCTGCAAATTTGCCTGTCACGAGAAACAAACAAGGCCTCCCTTTACTGCTTTCTATAAAACTGATAACATGGCCACAAACAACTTCAAGAAACACTGAAGAAAGAAATGCATCTTTATGTCCAGGGAAAATTAGATATGGGTTGAGTGAAAAACAGTCAGTTCTGTTCAACATGAAATCAGGAATGGAATTTGAATACTCATTTTGTTTGTCTGAGTATGTTACCTATAAAATACAATAAATCATGTAATTGATAAATAGTTTACTGTAAGTAAAATCTATTTTTGAACATTCTTTACAGTTTTCTCCTTGTATCACTATAATGCATCACTAACTTTGAGGATGCTCAAAGAGTACACTGAGATGATGGTTTCTTTTTTTTTTTTTAACTTTATTTTGTACATTTAATAATTGAAAACATAAGCAATTGAAAACTAAAAAGTAAACACAGATGAATAAATATATACATTTCTCAATTAAATGTAATGGATACATGTAAAATTTTTGGTTGTTGTTTTGTTTTTTGTTTGTTTTTGTGAATCAAACAATATATTACACAATATATTTGGTTCATAGTAATGCATTCATACAGTATTTGTCCTTTTGTGTCTGGCTTGCTTCACTCAACATAATGTCCTCCAGGTTCATCCATGTTGCTTACAGAGATTTTTAAGCTTAAAGAAAAAACTTTTAAAACATGAAGTATAAAACCTCATCCTTGCTTTATTTCTATAACCCTTCATTTCAAGCAGTTGAATTTAATTCATGATTGTAAAGAATGAGACAGTAAGGAATGGATTTTATTCTGATGGGACTCCTGCCCAGCGTGAAGCCTGCTGACATCCTCATTGGCATAATCATCCTCATCTACCTTGTTTCTCTCACTGGCAATTCCACCCTGATTCTCCTCATTCCCATAGATTCCCAGCTCCACATGACCATGTACATCCTTCTTAGAGAACTGTCCCTCACAGATTTCCTATTCATCTCCACCACTGTCTCCAAGATGGCCATGAACTTTTTCTCAGGAAAGAAGAACATTTCATACATAGCCTGAAGGACTCAGATATTTTTCTTTCTGATGCTGGGGGGAGCCGAGTGCATTCTCCTGACTCTCATGGCTTGTGATCCCTATGTGGCCATGTGCTATCCACTGAGATACATAGTCATCATGACCCAGAGGGTATGCCAGAAGATGTTAATGGCATCCTGGATTGGTGGTGCCCTAAAAGCTTCAGTCCAGGCTGTATACACCATGCACTTACCTGAATGTGGTCACAAGGAGATAGAACACTTTTTCTGTGAAGCCATGGCTATCTTGATTTTATCCTGTAAGGATGCCTATGCATATAAGCTGACAATACTTGTGATAGGCATTATGCTACTTTTTATTCCTCTTGCTATCATCTATTCCTCGTACTCTATCAACTTCATTAATTTCTTTTGCATGAATGTCCCCAAGGGGAGGAAAAAAGCATTGCCCACTTGCTTATCTGATCTGATGGTCATGATGCTCTTTTATGGCCCATCTGTCTACACATACATGACTCATAGTTCCTCACACAGCCCTGATAAGGACCAGGCTGTATAAGTGTTAATTTCAATAATCACCCCTACATCGAATCCTTTCATTTATAGCCTGAGAAACAAAGATGTTTGGGTGGTGTGGCAGTTTGATGTAATTATGAATTCCAAAAATGTAATTGAATCATGCTTGTAAACTGATCTGTTAATCTGGGCATGATTAGGTTAGGATTAGGGCATTGAGCCCCACCCCTTGGTGTGTGGGGAATTGAATATAAAAGGCAAGGCAAATAGCAGTCTTTTGAGAAGCAGTCTTTTGAGACACAGTTTTGATGTTGGAAAGAAGGCCCCAGGAGAAGAGAAGCAAGCCATTCACCTGATTGTCTACAGCTGACCTTGTGGAGGAACCAGAAGCACTAAGCCTGGAGAGAAATGCAGCCCTGGGAAGAGAGGAACCCCAGAAGCCTGAACCCTGGGAAACACCGGTGACTGTCTTGCTCTAACATGTGGCAATGGACTGTGGTGAGAGAAGAAACTTAATGCTTTATGGCCTGGTATCTGTGGACTTCTACTCCTAATAAATACCCTTTATAAAGACCAACCCATTTTTGGTATTTCACATTAGCACCCCTTTGGCTGACTAATACAGGTGGCCTTGGAGAAGATATGGAAAATGTGTCAGTTCTCAAGGTAAAATGCCAAATCTTTTAAATTCATAAAACTAATGAAACCTACATGATGTGTAAATGTCTTCCTGTTCTCCATGTCTTACTACCTTAAGTCTATTCTAACTCCTGAAAATGTGACCCACTTAAATGCTACATAACTATTACAATGTGAAATATCCTTTATATAATTTTTTCAGAATTCATTTTTATTTTTATTACTTTTTAATATTTTATCATGAAGTATAAAGACTTTGGAGCATTATAATAGAGAGAACCTGCTGCTGCATGAAATGTCAAGAATGCCAAGTTAAGTTAGGGGTATCAGATTCACTATCCATTCTTAAATTGGGTGTCCAGGGGAATCAATTTACATAAGTTCCCCAAATAAACCCACATAAAATGTTAATTATGGAACAGAACTACTGTCAGCATCACCTTTTTGAGACCCTTTTTATTTAATGCAGCTATATGAGATCCCTGGGCACTAGGAGAATCCCCTGGCGGTATGGCTTAGACACAGGCAATACCTGATGAAGGTATTGTTTTTCCATTGCTACCAGAACAAATTACCAAGACCACAAGGAGAGAGTGTGGGGAGGCATGAATGTCTGTTCTAAGCAAAAGGAAAAACCCTATAGTAGGAATGGATATCAAGAGACTGGGATAAGTCTTGAAGGATGGAACATGGTATCTGAGACAAGTTGGGATGTAAGAGTTGATGAGATAAATGCACAGTGATCCACCATTTTGTATTGAATGTCATGCTCAGGATGTCTGACTTTATTCTGATGTGCTGTCTTCTTCTGATACTTACTGATTTGCCCCAGCTAGAGGGTGAAAAATCTGGCACAGGCAGACTGTCACTTCCCCCGTGGCAACCGAAACTTTGTGGTACAAGCCATGCTTCTGAATCAACACCTTATGCAGGAATGTTTCAAGGGTTTATCTTAAGAGGAAGAGGATGAGAAAGGTACTGTGAGAATCTCATATAAATTACAGGAACCCTGAGTCAGGAGTAAACAGTGATTAGAGACAGGAGGTCCTGGAAGGAGAGACTTGCACACCTCAGAGCAGGAACAAATTCTCTCTTTATTCTATACCATCCTCGCTCCTTTTTTGGACACACTTACATACAGCTTAAGGAACAAGGACATAAGAAAGGCTCTATGGAAAGTTCTGTGCAAAAATCTTATCACTAAATAGGACAGCGATACTAGAATCAGGACAAATTTTAAATCTTGACACATTGCTTAGGTTATCAATTTGCACAGTAGATTATCCATATATTTAAACTCATCTCAAAAATCACAATTATCTTCTTGTTTAGATTAAGGGTTTGGTGTATATTTAGCAAATATATCCTGTTTTTAAAAGTTGTATTCACTTATTGCAATAAATCTGCTAGCTTTATTATGGAAAAAAGTGAATTAGGCAGTTATGATAAAAATTATAACTAACCTTGAGTGGTTTGGTATTAGCTTGAGATAGGCACCCATTGATTTAACAAAACTGCAAAAATCTTCTGTATCCATTCTTCCTATGTTATTCACTCTCAGTTTCTGGAAAAAAAATTGTTTCCAATATTTTTTTTTCAGGAGGTACTGGGAATCAAATCTGGGACCTTGTACATGGGAAGCAGGTACTCAGCCATTGAGCTACATCTGTTTCCATCCAGTAGATTTTAAAGGAAATGTATTAATATTAGAACCCAAATATTTATAGATGGTAGCTCTGAATATAGGCTCTGCATTGAATTTTATAATATACATTGATTCTTGTCTCACTTAAAACTTTATTTTTTTCTCCCCTAAAGGATACTATTGTGAAACAGAGTCTAAAATGGAGCTCTGTGGTTGATGTTTGCCTTACTTTGGATGATAAAAAAGCTCTGGAAAGCACTTAATAATTTCTGATTTAGTATTACACCCACATTTTTGGGTGTGTTGCACATTTTTATAGTTCTTTCCAATTATAAGTGCTAACTTCCTTGTTATTTCTTATTCATTTTCTTTTCCCTATTTTTAGTTCATTGTAATAAACACAATAAACAGTCATTTTTATAGTGACAGTGATGGTGACTGTTGTGATGATGAAGATGTCCTTAAGTTGACAGTTCTAGTCTGTCTTAATCTTTTAGCCAGAGCCATAACCTTTGAACATCTCAGAAGGACCTATTTGACATAGAAACTGAGTTGGAGCCTTGTTCTCAAATCATGTAAGGAAAAATCTCAAGAAAAATTGAAAGGGTATTAAAATACTTTTAAATACCTTAAATTGTTTTAAGGCACCTTGTGTTCTACCTAAATTGTGACTATCATGGATATGTAGAATCAAATCTCCTGAGGCATATGTAGGTCTAATTATAATCAACATTGTGTATGGTGTCATAAATTAGGAGTGAACCATGGCTCCATTTCTGACTTACATTGAATGGAGTGAAGTGATATGATAAAGAAACTTCAGGCTAAATTCTTAGAGTGATTAATTCTGTCCCTGCTTCATAAGAATGGTAAATAGAAGCACAATGACCTTTTCTACATATGCATCACATTTCCTTTATAAAAATACATTTATATCATACTAAATGTGGACATTACAAAAAGAGTAAAGAAAATTAAAATTAGTCAATGTTGTATCAGAAAACAGCTATATCTCTTTCAATTGACATTTACAGTCCTAGACTAACATTTTCGGCCTCAATACCATTTATAATCCAGCTGCTACTCCCTGTAATGTGTTTCCATTAACTCTAACCATTTCCACACATTTATGTTAATTAAAACTTCTACATATATTAAGCCTCAGTACTCCTTCAGAGCACTCCGCTTATCTCCTAATAACCTATCTTTTAGCTTAAACTCCATGTGTTTATTCTTTGTATTTAGTTCATAATACAGAGAATATGCAATATTTGTCTTTTTGTGTCTGGCTTATTACACTTAGCATAACATCTTCAAGACTCATGCATGTGATCATATGTGTCCCAATTTCATTTCTTCTTACTGCAGCACAGTATTACATTGTATGAGAATTTTAGACATGTGCAAGTTTGTTTGTAAGTTCACAATTTATATAATAAAAACTTAATAAAACAAACAATAATTATATCTCTATCTAGATTTTTTTCTGTGAATAAGGACATCTTTAGATTGAGATTTCTTGTTACATATTCAATCAATATTTGGTGTAGAACTATACATATCTCACATTTTCACTTATGAGCTTATTATAACACTTCTACACCTTAAATATACTCTCTAACATGGAACCCAGGCCCACAAACAATTCCAAAAATATAGAAATATTTTAAAAGCACAGTTCAAATAGGAAAATAAAACTAAAACTGCTATTTATTTATATCAGTCTGGTGGTTATATTGAACATGCCATTTCTTGTATGATAAAGAAGTAAAGAATATGACCCCAGAAATTTCCTTTATGCCATAAAATGTCCTTTCTGAAAGGCTCACTCTTAAGTTCTTGAAATTAGAGTTAAAAATGTGTTCTAAATATTATAAAATTTCTCAAAATAGTATCTCATTGTTAGATGACTTTATCATAATAAATGCATCTTCTAAAATGAAGAAAGAAAATCATCAATATGTCAAAACACAAATTCTGCAGTGACAAGTACTCCCACCAATAAATGGAAATAAAAAAGGCTGCAATAACCCTCAAATTAGTTCAAAATCAGTGGATGCTGGAATCCATAACAAGGGTGTGCTCACAGACCTGGACCCTTTCCATTAACTCAGTAATCCTTCTTTAGCCAAAACTGTACTTCTGGGAAACCTTCCTATATTCTTTTGAGAGGCTCTAGGAAAGGATGAGCAAGCAAGGAAACCACAGAGATTGTTTATCTTATAGGGAAAAAAACTCACTGGTCTGGAGGAAGGTAGTCATATGCTGATACAGTTTACTTCTGGAGTTAAGAGCTCTGCTCAGAGAGCTGGACAGCAGAGTCATGACTGGAAGTCAAGGGGAAATTCCAGATGAACTTTCCTATTCCTTCAGTTAAAATATATACAGATTTCTAAATAAGATGAGAATATGCTCTCAAAAAACCTCCAAGTGCACACACTCACAGATGCATTAAATATCTCCATCCACCACTACCCTTGCCAATCATCCAATTCACTAATTCACCTCTCATTGTAAGCTATTTCCTAGTTCTGAACTTGAATTAAATCCATTGTATCCCCTGTATGAGAATGAGAAAGAGACACTCATAAGAATGAGTGTCTGATTATATAAGTTCATACATGCACACATGTGTCAAAACTAAGAGGGGTAATGGCATTATTTCAGTGACTGCCAGTTGCCAGGAATTCTGGCAGTTTCTGTAAATATTATTCCCATGAAGTTGAGTAAAGAACTCTTTACTCAAGATCCATTAAGGGACAGAGCAAATCCATTCATCTGCTTATTCAACTTCAGTTGGTGTTTTATTGTATTATTTAAACAGAAATAGCTGTGTTGGTGTTGCTACTATCAAGTGAATCAGTAATTATTACCAACTCAGCAGAGAAAATGGACAGCATGTTAAAACAAATGCTTTAACATATATATTACAGTGCTGGACACTGGTGAAAACAGTTCAGAATTGAATGTGACACTAGAATAAAAATCTATAAACCCAGTGTTTGATTTGATAATATAACATTTGGCATTTTTAAATAAAAATCTTTGCAAGATTTTATGGAGAAATCCATAAAAAGATTTTATGGAGAAAAATCTTTGCAAGATTTCTAATGGAGAAAATTTAGAGATTAGCTAAATTACACAACTAAGAGAATAACTGGACAGTGTATAGACCATTGCAACAGCAACGAATTTCAAAGGAAAGAAGGAAGTTCATGATTTACTCTGTGTAAGGCACAGTTCAAAATGTTTCTTTAAATTCCCTCATTTAAGAGTTACAACTATATAATCCAAACTTTTATTTTTATATTAAAAAATGTATGATTCATACAACTTTTTCCCCAATGAAGATAAAAATCATCTCCATGGTTTTGGATATTTGGATATCTTGGATATCACCCCTCCCCCAAGCAGCCATAGGTTTGATTTCTGTTTTTGGAACTTAGTTTTTCCTGTTCTAGGAAAGCAGATTTAGAGTTATCACCCTTTGACCTCTGGGTTCTTTCACTTAATATAATATCTTTAAACCATTTATATTGTTGCACAGTTGATCACAGAACACTTTTGCTTTTTAAGACATCTAGTTTTTATTCATTCCTAATGTAATTCCATTGTATTCAGTGAACATATACTCTGTGTGAATCAAATCAACTTAAATTTACTGGGATATGAATCATGACTCAACACAAGGTCTACCCCTGGGTCACTTTCCCTTTGTTCTCGAAAAGAATACGTGTTCCAAAGTTGTCAAGTGTTTTATTTTATGTGAGATTGATTAAGTTGGTTGAGAGTCATTCACATTTTTTATCACTCTGATTTTTAAAATTTCTATCAATTACTAAGACAGGGGTATTAAAATATCCAAATATCAATTTTAACTTGTTTATTTCCTCTTTAGCTTGTCATTTGTTCCCCAAATATTTTTGAAATTTTGTTAGTAGATGCATGCTCATTTTAACAATGTTATGCCTTCTTGTTGATTTGTCTTGTATCATTATGAAACATTTCTTCACCTCTAGTAACACACCTCTCAAATTCTACTTCATCTAATATTAATACAACCACTTGAGTTTTCTCATATCTGGTGTTTGCAGGATATGTTTTTCCCATCAACTTAACATCAACCCACCTGCACCTTTATATTTAAATGGCATCTCTTAAACACAGTGTATACTTTAGTATTGCTTTCATGTCCAATCTGGCAATTGCTTTATCTAGTTTATATTTAATTAGGCTAGGTTTTAGTATACCATTGTTTTGTTTATTTTGTATACATGACTGGGTTCTCTTTTTTTTTAAACTTTTTTTTTCCTTTGGGTTAGTTTATTGTTTTTGTATTCTGTTTGGTCTTTTTGACTGACTTTTCAGCCATTCCAATTTATATTATTTTACTTCTCATATAATGTATGAATCTGATAAATACATACTGCATTTTTTTCACTCACAGACTCTCTGATATTATTGTTCTATAATTTCAGCCATTATTTCTTAAAATACTTTTTCCAGCCACCTGTCTCCTCTCCTTCTGATATTCAACATGCACACATGCTAGTTTTCTAATATTGTCTCATTGAAACTCTGTTCATTTTAACCAGTTTTTTTTTTTCCTTCTGTGCTTCTGTATGGAGAGTTTCTATCATTCAAGTGCATTCATATTTTCTTCTAAACGGTCTAATCTGATATTAACCCCCATCCATTGATTTGTTCTTGTTGTTCTTGTTTATTTCAGATATTATAGATATCACACTTCAAAATTTCTTCTGATCTTTTTTCATAACTTTTATTTTTCCCTTCATTTATGTCCAGGTTTATCTTTAAACCCTTAATTATATTTTTAATGTATATTTTAAAGCTCTAAATGTTACATTCATTATCTCTCTCATTTCTGGGTCTGCTTCGATTGCCTGATTTTTGCCTATTTTGTGTCACATTTTCATGTTTGTTTTCACATTAATTTTTTTATTTTTTTATTCTGGACATCTTAAATGTTATGTTTTGAGTGGGTTTTTTGTCCTCCTATGAAGTGATCTGTTTGAATACATAAAACTGTAATAACACAATAAATATACCTGGAAAAGTATGAAAATATATATTACATATATAAATTACTGCATTCTTTGGAAATACTAAATTTAAATTAAATGTACATTACTCAACACTACCACAGAGAAAAAACAACTTCTAAAGTGCACATGAATTATTTCCAGGGGAGATGTGCACTGTGTCCACCTTGGGATCCTGTGAGTGAGGTAAGCAGAAGAAAAAGTTAGGGGGATATTTGCTCATACCAGCACAGTCACAGTCTGCTCCAGACAAACAGGCAAGCAAGCATAACCATTCTTTCTTTGTAGGGTTATTCTACACTATGGTTATCACGCAAATGTTACACAGAAAGAATACAAAATGCAAACCCTAAGAATCATTTCTTCTGTACCTTGGGAGTATGTTTGCTGAGTCAAGGACTTCATGAATTAGATACAAGGCATGCTGACCTGGGAAACAAAGGGCTCTGTGAGCTAATAGCTAATCTTGCTGTTGGGTCACTCCTCGGATCTTAACCCTTCCACAGTTACTGCCCGTGTCTTAATGTTTACACTCCACCCCTGAGCAGAGCAGTTTTAACATCTGTGGGGGTACATTGCAACTAAACACCACAGCAGCAAAATAGATGAGAACAACATAGAAGTATGCATCCTAAATTTATTAGGGTTCCTCCAAAAGCCCATTTCCAAGTACTTAGGGACTCCTGTCAGTCATGTACATGGTTTACCTGTGATTTCTGGATATTTTGTATTTCATGGTTCATTTCTTGCAGGGCTTCTTGAGTGGATTTTTATTTTCAGGAATATATATTCAACATTCAATATGCATTAATGCGCATGTGCACCCATGTGCTGCAGTAAGTAAATCTAGCACCATGTAGTTTTGTAACACAACAGTTAACCTGAGCAATTGCATATTCTGAAACATTCGAGTCTTGGACAGTGTGATGTGCTAAGGCTTCTACATCTAATACAACTTTGATGGCCCCTCTCCAAGAAGGAGAATAGTTAATGGGTAAAACCCCTAGGGTGTCCATTTGGTCCTGTGCCATCTCTGATATACTGTGTCCCAATTTTGGTGTTTCTGATCAAGAGTGAAAATTATATGACCTGAATGAAAGGGTGTCCCCAAGTACAAGGTCTACTGCAGTTGGCTGGGAGGTATGGCAACCCATGGGACCCACAGACTCACAAGTATCCAGCTAGCAACCTGTCAGTGGGTTTGGCTCAGACATACAGCTGGCCATTCCACCAGCAGAAACCACTTACCACTACTTGGTTAGTGTTGCACAAATTCAGAGTTATCTCCATGGCTAGTCTTTTGGGATCCCCTTTTTGTTCTATAGACTTTGGGGCAATGCTCTGCAGTTCAACATGTTGAGCATGGAGCCAACCCTATCCATTATACTGGACATAACCAAATCATGGAAGACACAGATTCATGTCTCAGTGGAGAAGTTTCTCAATATGCCAGAATGCTTCCCATTCTGCTGTCATTTGGTCATGCATCTCCAACCATGTCCAATTGTCTTGTATTGCAAAGGCAATACTCCAGGACAAGTCATCAGCCAAGCTAGCCAGCAGTTCAGTGCATACCCAGCAGTGGGAAACGTTGTACACTTGAGCATAAGTATGGGCCCAAATCAGCAAGCTGTTAGCAGAACTTCTAGAGGTGGTAAGATAAAGGTGTATGTGTAACTAGAAAAGGCAGATCATGCCCATCTAACAGGACACATTCCAGCTAGATGTCCTTATACAACAAAGTGCCACTTTGCAGTGTGCACCCAGGGTGATTGTACCACACCCTCAGGCTTACCCACACAGTCATTGAGACATTTTCTTCAACCTGTAACAGGATGGAGGAACTCATGATGGGCTACAATAACAGAATGAATGTACCTTTCAGTATGGTGGCTGTGGTGGCAGGCACAGTCACTATAAACCTCAGTGGCCATTCATCAATAATCCAGGAGGTTACAGTTAATTGATGCTGTGTCCTATCTGCCCAGGGCACCACTGGAGCTACCCATCAAACATGGGAAGCCTTTAAAGTCTAGGGCCATGACACAGAGACTGTTTCTCCTCCATGAATTATAGAAAGTCCTGGAAGCAGTACTCACCTTTCCTGCACTTGCAGTTTAAATGTGGATCCCTCATAATGACCTGCAATTGAATGGGGGTAGCTATATGCTGCAACAGAGCTTCTATTGGTGTCACTCCTCCTTGCTGGGGTCATTCATTTAAACATTGTACTACCAACCAAAGGCTACCATGCCATGGCCACAAGGTTGGAGTACTTTGGGCTGTTGCCCACAGGCCCATTTTAAGAAGGCCATTACAACATTCAATCATGCCAGCTGCTAAAGGACTGTAGGGCACAAGATATACCCATTGTATGCCCTGTCAGAGGGCCCATTGTTGCACTATTTTCCCACTGAGATGGGACTCTCTGACACTTTCTATGGTCAATAGCTAGTAATACATGGCACACAGCTTTTGAACATTCGCTGTCACAGCTGTGGGGAAGGATACACATAGAGCATACCTGTGGCCATATTAATGTCTTTAAGAGCATATCAGCACTGCTGACACAAAGGTAATGGCCCAATAAAATCTATCTGCCATCCCATGAGTGGGACATGGCCTTGCTCAATTTGACCCAAAATCCTGGACAGTGGTTTTTCATATAACAACAAACATTGGGGACATGGCACACTGCCCAATTGGCCTCTGCATTCACAGCTAACCCCCATAGGCATGCAGACTTCATCATTGTGGGGACTCCAGCATGTAGGCATTTTCCAGCATATGACACATTCCAGCTGGCCATCCTTAGATAGAAAAGTGCCACTTTGCAGTATGCACCCAGGGTGATTATACCATACTCTCAGGGTTGAGCAGTATTTACCCACAGGGTAAGCTTAGTCAACTGATCCACTTCATCCTTTCTTGGATACAAAAGGGGGCAGGGGGCAGCTACATGGTACACTGTCACTTCTTTAGACAATTCCATCCTCACAAGTCTTCCCTAATGGAACATACCCACAGGGAACAAATGGCTACTGACCAATCCATGTGCTTCCATTCTGGTAGTCACAGGGTAAGACCTTTAAATACTGGCCAACTGTTAGTACATATCAGTAAAGGGCAAGCTTCATGGCCCACTATGAGCCAAATGGCCCTCAATGCAGCCCATTTCCTGCTTTGACCAAACCCTAATTCCTTCCAAATAGTATCAGTTAGAGGGCACACTGCTACGGCAGTCCATTGAACTGCCTGACTTCAGCTGGCTCCATCAGTATACCATGGCTCCTCTGACATTGTACCTACTCCAGCTCTGTATGGGGAAACTTCTTTCATGGGGACTTGCAAGGGGTCTCTATGCCCAGTGTCCCAGCACATGTCAAGGAACATAAAAGTTGTTACAACTCTTTACTCAGTGGACTAGAAGCAAATGTGCTTCTTTGTTCCAAATAGACCTCCCACTTGGCTAGAGTTGTCATCTGGACCACGCCAATTCTGCACCTTTCCCTTTATAGGGCAGGTGGTGAATATCTTTACTGGGGATTCCCAACTTATGATTTCAGTACTCTGTTTGGCAGCATATACGGCTGCCAAAAGCTTCTTTATGAGACTATAGTGCTTCTCTGCTTGTCTCCATAGCTGACTCCAAAATCCTATTGGCTGTCTTAGCTGCTCAATCCATGCCATAAGCCTCAACTATAGCCTTCATATGCAATGTGCACATCTAATTTGAACAGGGGGCTTGGGTCAGCCACTAACAAAGTTTGGGCTTTCTTAACAGCCCTTTGGCTTGTATGAAGTCCTGCTCAACCTCATCAGTCCAGTTCCATTCACTTTGTTTCTTTGTTAACTTATATAAAGGCTTTAGGACCTGTGCCAATTGAGGAATGAATACTTGCCAGTAACCTAGGGTACCCAGAAAGGTCTGCAGCTGTTTCATTGCTGTAGGGCATGGGAAAGCTTGATTCTTATCAATTACTTCTTCAAGAATTGCTTTTGTCTTAATCAGCCATGAAATACCCAAGAATTTGACAGACAACCCAAGCCCATGCAACTCATCCTGATTTTTTGCCCATCCTTATCTTTTGAGATTGGTGACCAGAGTGGGAACACCAGCCTCCAAATCTGCAAGAGAATCAGAAGTTAGCATTACTTCATTAATACAATGATACACCCCAGTGGTATCAACATGTTCCCACTTTTTAGGTCTTTAGCCACTAAATCATGACAAATGGTGGGTCTGTGAACAGAGCCCAAGGGCAATGCAGTAAATGTCCACTGTTAGCCTTCCCAAGTGAAGGCAAACTGGTCCTGTGCTTCATAAACAATGGTGATAAAGAAAACAGCATTGGCCAAGCACAAAACAAAATAAGTTCCTAGTTTCAAAGTCAAAGAATACATTAGGTCAAGAATAGAGGGCATAGCTGCATGTAAAGGAGGAACCACCTTGTTCAGCTCTCAATACTCCATGTCCCACCAGACTTATGTACAGGCCAAAACAGAGTATTAAATGAGCTCTGGGCCTCCCAGAGGACATGTACCTTGACCAGTTCTTAAAAGTTTCCAATATTTCTTCATGCCTTCCTGGCAAATAGCACTGGTTTATGGTCACTGTCCTGTTGGATTCAGGCAACACAACAAGGCTGTTTTTAGCACATCCCTGCACTATGGGTTTCACTGCCCATACTCATAGATGGAATTCACCAATAATGGTTTGCAGGGTCAAGTTCTCAACACATCTATACCCAGTATATACTCTTGGACAGGAGAAATTCACAAAGTGCAAATTTTCAGATGCAACCATTCAATGTTCAACATCACCTTTGTTTGGACTACACACAAGGTGCCTTGTCCGGTATAACCATAACCGTCCATGTAGGCATAGGCTCCTCTGAATTTATCTGGCTGCCCATAAAGAAGGGGGCATTTTGCACCCATATCCACAAGGGCAAAGACATGCTGCACATTTTGTGGGGACCAGTGGGTTGCTACCTCCACATAGGGCCTCCACTCTTTCCAAGGGCCCCATTTTGGATGGTGTGTCCTGCTACCAATGTAAAGGCAAACACCAGATCTGTGGAGTGCCCAGGGTCCTCTAGCAGGCAGTCACTGAGTTGTGAAGTTTTCTTGACTTCTGTGGTTTCTGGGCTCTTTCTTCTCACCACTGAGCAGGCTCTAGCTGTGTCCAAAGGTCTAACAGGACCTCGTTTGGTTGCCCATCTATTTTAGTTGGGTTTAGCCCAGTGGCTACCAAATCATTTAACATTTGCTTCTGTGTGACCTTCACAGGACCTCTCTTAAAGTCCTGACCTGCAGAAATAGCTGCTTTAAAAGATGGGGGTACATCTCTCCTTGTCACCACCAGATGGACCTTGGTCTGTTGGCTCTTGGCCTCACCAAGTCTAACCATCATGGCTGTGACTTCATGGATCAGGTGCCCCACATACGGGGTTAAGATAGCCATCAGGGACTCAAACAAGGGAGCAGCAGCATGTTGCACAAGCAGGTCTGTCATCTGACTCATGAACCTCTTAGAATTGGGTCCCTGGTTATTAGGATCACAGACAGCATTCTGAATGACCATTTCCTGGACTACTTGTACAATGACAGAGTATGTTGTCCGCCAGATCACCAAGTCTGGCAACTCCCCCACATTATTTCAGACCACACAAATGGCTGTCTGGAGCTACACCATCAATGTGTGATTAGGGTTTCCCCCAGCATGCTGCCATGCATTTAAGAGATGTTTGTGCAGAAGAGGTTGCCCAGTAACTGATGCTAACTTCTCTTTCTCAGTCCCAGAGCACACAATGCCATCCAAGTCCATATCCCACAGGCACAGCAACCATGCAGGTATGGGCACTCCCAGCTTCTGCCAAAATTGTAATCCCAATTCAATTAGTTTTGACTGTGCATAGGGATGGTACAAGGTGTGCTGCACCATGTATGGTTGGCCAATGGGGTGCCCCCATTGCCCCATGTCCTGATCATGTTTCAACTTTTGTGTCTTGACCAAATGAGCTTTTTGGATGGTCCCACTTCATCTTCCTCATCTGAACTACTACCAAATAACACATCTTGGCCCTGCAGCCACACATATGACTGCTGCAGTTGCTCACATAATTAGTAAATTTCCCTCTCCTGTTTCAATGTTTCTTGGGTGGTATCTTGTAACAAAGACAGGAACATCCATCCCACCCATGCAGCAGCAGTATTGGGCTTCATTTCCCTTATTGCCTACCCAGCCTGCTGCAGGACACCTAGCAGAGCTGTGGGGTCATTCATGGTTGTCACATCTGGACACATACACCACTGAGATAACCATTCAGCTACACCAGCCCACACACACAGTGGGAACCACCCATAGTCAATACTCCCTACCTCCTCAGCCAGGCGAGCAGTGGGAGAAGATGTCAAATCATGCTGATTATGCAGTTTGTGCACTGTGTCTACCTTGGGAGCCCACAAGGGAGGTAAGCAGAAGAAAAACTTAGGTGGAGAGGGAAGTTTGCTTATACTGGCACTGCCACAGTCTGTTCCAGACAAACAGGCAAACAAGCATGGCCATTCCTAATTTGAAGGGTTATTCATACACTATAGTTATCACTCAGATGTTACAGAAGGAACACAAAATGCAAATCCTCAGAATCATTTCTGCTGTGCCTTGGAAGTATGTGTGCTGAGTCAAGGACTTTATGAATTAGATACAAGGCATACTGAGTCAGGATACAAAGGGCTTTGACAGCTAATAGCTAATCTAGCACTTGGGCCACTGACCAGGTCTTAACCCTTGCACAGCCACTGCTCAAGTCTTAACCCTTACAGAAGACCACATATTAGGTCAAAAGAAACACTTCATAAATTTGTAAAGATTGAATTTATACAATCTTTGAAATTATACAAAGCATCTTCTCCAAACACAATAGACTAAAAGCAGAAATCAATAAAAGAAAGAAAATGGTAAACTTAGAAATATAAGGAAATTTAAAGAGACACTCTTAAACAATCAATGAGTGAAAGAAGAAATTTACCTTGAGACAAAGGCAAATGAAATTACAAAATACTAAAATTTATGGGATGAAGTGAAGGCAGTACTCAGAGAGAAATTGAATTCTAAGAATGAAAATATGGAAAAATAACAAAGATCCCAAATCAATGGCATAACTTTACATCTGGAGGAAGTATGAAAAGAGTAAATTAAACCTAAAGTTAGTAGAAGGAAAGAAACAATAAAGATTATAGTGGAGATAAATGAGATAGATAAAAGAACAGTTGAAGGAATCAACAAATCCAAAAGTTGTTTCCTTGAAAATATCAATAAAATTGGCAAACATTTAGCTGACTGGCAAAGCAATGAGGGGAGAAGATACAAATTCCTAAAATCCAAAATAAAAGTGGGGCCATTACTACAGATTTGCAGAAATTAAAGGGACTATAAGAGAATACTATGAATAATTTCATGTCAACAAATTAGATAAACAAGAAGAAATGGACAAATTCCTAGAAACACCCAACTAACCTAAACTGACTTAAAAATAAAAAATCAATGGACATATAACAAGTAAAGAACTTGAATCAATAATCAGAAACCTTACAACATAGGAAAGCCCAGGACCAGATGGTTGTACTGGTATTCTACTAAACATTCATATCCTTCTAAAAATCTTCAAAAAATTGAAAGAAAAAAGAATTTTTCCTAACCCATTCTGTAATATAATATTACCATAATACCAAAGCCAGGAAAAGACATCACAAGAGAATTATAGACCAGTCTTCATTACTCATAGGCATGTGAAAACTTCAACAAATACTAGCAAATTGAATCCAATAGCATATTAAAATGATAATATACTATTACAGCATTGAATTTATCCCAAGAATTCAAGGATGTTTCACCATGAGAAAATCAATAAATACATCACATTAATAGAATTTAATAGAATGAAAGAACAAATTATC
>JAKSZT010054005.1:4576-24090 GCA_026826555.1 Tolypeutes matacus
GTACAGGGATGTCAACAGCCGTCAGGCTAAATTTTGGGAAAGCCCGAATCCCATCTTATCTGTTTTTGGTGCCACGGAGATGGGCTGTTTTATTCCTTGATTAGTTTTGCCTAGGCCTTTGCCAGGGAGAAAATTCATTTTGAGCATTTGAGCAGCAACTGTATCATTAGGACTGCACATAAAGACTTGCATTTGGGCTAGGATATCTCGACCCCAGAGATTAATAGGGAGATGGGGGATAATGTATGGCACAATGGTACCAGTGTTCCCTTCCTCATCTTCCCATTTTAGGACTTGTGAACTTTGCAGAGGGTCTGTGGCTCCACCTATTCCACTTAGGTGAGTGGCAGCGGCCATGAGGGGCCAGGACTTAGGCCAGTGGTTCGAGGATATGACCGTGGCGTCTGCCCCTGTATCTAAAATTCCTTCAAATGTTTTACCATTTAGTTTAAGTTTTAAAGTTGGCCGATGATGGGATATTGGCTGTGTCCAAAAGACATCGGAAGATCCAGGCCCTTCTGTGGGTCGCTGGAGACTTTTGAAATTTGAGTTGATATGTTGGAGGGGGAGTATTACGAGCTGTGCTATTCGAGTGCCCTGAGGAATAGGGATAAGATTGTTTGAGGTGGCTGCAATTATCTGTATTTCACCTTTAAAGTCATTGTCCAGTATTCCCGGAACTATTTGTATTCCACGCAGGGCAGCATTTGCTCTACCTAAAATGAAACCAAGGTATTTGGGGGCAGTGGTCCATAAACTCCTGTTGGTATGATGAGAGGACTATTTTCTGGGGTTAATATTGATTCGGAGGTGGCACAGAGGTCCATTCCTGCACTCCCTGCTGTTGCTATCCATAAGTCTGAGATACAGCAGCATGGTTTATAGTCGGGAGCGCAGGCACTGCGGTGGGGGATGGCTGGACAAACCGTATTGCCCCTGGGTTTGTCTTGAGTGGGGCCTGGGGCCGGCCCCATTGGGAGTTTCCCTGGGGTTTAGGCTTGAGGGGTTGGCCATTTATGTCTGTTCGAGAGTGGCATTCAGATGCAGCGAGGGCAAATGGATGGCGGTAACGGGGGTCTGTTGACAGTGGGTAGGGGAGGTTTAGCCCGTGGCACAGGACAATTCTTTGAAAAATGGCCAGGTTGTTTACAGTTGTAACACGTTGGAGATTTGGGCTCAACTGTAAATTTCTGAAGGGCGGCACCAATAGCTATTCCCAGAGTTTGAGTGGGTCCGATATTAGAACAAAGTTTTATGTAATTATTAAGATTGGTACAGCGAAAAGGGCGGATAGCTGCTTGACAGGCAGCGTTAGCATTTTCGTAGGCTAGGTGTTTGATAAAGTCACTTTCATTTTCGCTAGCCCCAAACAAACGTTCAGCCATGCTTTGTAGGCAGCTGAGGAAGTCGCTGTACGGTTCATCGGGCTCCTGTCTGAGTTTAGCAAGAGAGGAAGTGGCAGCGCCCTTTTGCAGAAGTTTTTTCCACGCTCTGAGCGCGGCCGTTTGTACTTGCGCAAGGAGACCTGGGGGAAATTGAGCTTGCTTATTATTTTGATGATAAGGGCTCTGACCTAAAAATTTATTTAAAGTCCAATTTTTGGAAGCGGGTTTTTGAGCATTGCGTGTGGCATATTTTTTACAATGCTCTTCATATTCCGATTTCCATAATAGGAAATCGCCGCCGGACAGGGCGGCTCTAGCCAGGTGTGACCAATCATTAGGAATAAGTTCCTTTTCACTGATGTTTTCTAGTAAGGCGAGTGTGAAAGGGGCAGTAACACTGTAATCATTCACTGCCTTCTTCAATTTTTCTAAATGTTTTAAGCTGAGTTTTTTATACTTGGCCATGGAAGTGGTACTATCCTCTCCCTGCTCATTTTCACTCGAGTTATGGACCTCTGACTCATCACCTTCTTTGCTTTCACTGCTAGAGCCACCATTTTGGGAATTAGCAGCGCCATTTTGGGAGCCAGCATGAGAGGTAGCAGGTAGAGTTTCACTGCGTGTGACCGGGAAAGCGTAAGTGTGGTGGGTGCAATGGGGGCGCGATGAGGGGACATTCTCTGGGAGCGCAAGGGCTGCGATACTTTGGGTTGCCGAGCAGAGGTCAGCAAGCAAGTTGACAGCCCGCAGATGCTCCTGCTGAAAGGCTTCCTTGAAATTATCGGCGTGTAGCCAGAGATTTTCCGTGGCCTCTTCTAGGGCGTGGAACTGAGGCAGGGATGTAACTGGGTAAAATTGAGGACATGATGGTTGTGAAATGGCAGGCACGTAAGGAGGTGGTCGGAATGGGGAGAGGGAATTACCCTCCAAAGGGGAAAAGGTTTCAGCCTTTGTTTCATTTCTACACTGATTGGATAATAAACCAGCCTGATTGATAGGGGTGCTCGGTCTGCTTTTATTTGGGTCCCCCTTACACTGATCGGGCAATGAGCCAACCTGACTGACAGGGGAGTTTGGTTTACTTCTACTTGGGTCCTCATTAAGAGGTTTCTCAGGTATTTCAGACATGTCAATGATTACTGAGTTGTTTTCTGAAGTGGGGCAAGAGTGCTCTTTTAAAACTTCTTCCCCTTCTCTACAGAGTTTTTGAATGTCTGGGGAGAAGGAGTGAATTTTTAGAATTTCATTAATGAGGTTCCAGTAGGTGAAGGCGGTGACGGGGATTTTTTCAGGACCAAAAGTTCGATAGTAGTCTTTTAGACAATCTCCGACCCTAAGCCAACATCTATGATCTATAGTACCTTCCCGAGGGAACCAAGGGCAAGTTCTTAGTAGAAAATTGAAGAAATACGTGAGATCTTTTTTCTTAACTCTAGTTCCCCATGCCTTGAGCGATTGTTTGACCTGACTAATATATAATTCATGTTGGGAGGTTGCTTGTCCCATGATGGGGATGGGGGCTTACCTTTACTTCTCTTCTCTTTTCTTTCCTTGTTTCACCGACACTGATCTATGGCTGAATGGATCTGTCTTGTGAGCGAGTCCCTCGCGGCGATCCTGGTTGCAGTGAGTGTGAGAGCACTCTCTCCTTGAGTGCGGCGTTCTTCTCCTTGCAGAGTTCGGGCCCCACGTTGGGTACCAGTTGTCCCGGCCCGCGGGACAGTCAACTGGGACTCCAGCTCCTATGAGGGAAGAATGGTATGGGACAGGAGACATGAAGAATGACAGCAAGACAGGATTCTGATCAAGCTGCAAAAGTTTATTGAAGGGACAGGGTATATATACTCTAAGGGAAGAGGGGGTGGCTAATAAGGATGGGTGGCGGTTTAGGATTGGTGGATGCTGTTGCTAGGGTAGGTGGCGGCTGCGGAGGTTAGTGCTTTTGGTGCAAACTTTGGGTGCCAACTATTCTTTTGGCGTGAACTACTGAAGAAGAAGGCTAATTATAGCTTAATCTGTTGTTTCAACCCTGGCGGCCATGTTGCATGTTACTGGCATCGCTGAAGGTGAATAGATATGCCACCTTCGTTGTCCCCAACAGTGGTTGAGTGCCAGCTACCCACATATAAAGTCTGTGGTTCAATCCCTAGCCCCTGGTAAATTACAAAAAAAAAAAAAATCTTTTAGAATCTGAGAACTTTCAACCCTGTCAACATACTCTTAATTACCATCAAATGTGATTCCCAGTAGTAATTACATACTGTTATAATGAGCTCTCCACCAGGAAAATTTTAAAAAGCCATTGATTAGAGTCAACATCAAGGATTCATACTCTTGCAAAACTTTTGCATACTTGAACTTCTACAACTTGTCTGGAAAACTAAGAGATAGCACTGGAACAAGATGGTGAAAGACAAAGCTTGTGTAAGGTAGACCGCGAAGATCAGAAGGCATTTATGGATTCCAACTTTTCATCTAAATTATGCATTTTGTCTCTTCAGACTCTACTCTTTTACTTCCTTCATCAAGATTCAAAAGGCTTCAATATAGGTGTGTTGATAAATGAAATAATTAGTTTATCTTGTACTTCTCTGGCAATGTATATTCAACAAATGCCTACAACCATGTGTTGGTAAGAAAGGTAAACATTGTCCTTAACTATGTTTTCCTCTATGTTTCTTCTGTTGCACATAGCTGCTATCTCTGGTTATTCTTGCACAATTATTTGTTTATTAAGCAGTTATTGAGATACATTCACATACCATATGATCTATCCAAAGTGTGTGATCAATGGCTTTTAGTATAATCACAATGTTGAATATTCATCATCTCCAAAGTTTTAGAACAATTTCATTACTATAAAAAAGACTCCACACCCCTTAGTATTCATGGAAGGGTGACATAGAAATGATAAGTGATCTTCTCAATAATGAAGAGATTGTGATACTCTGAACATAGAACAAAGAAAATGTATTGGGAGTCAGAAAAATGTGCACTTGAATCTCTTCACTCACAGTTTCTAGACAGATGGTTTTAGGTGCCTTTGAAAACTCTCTCAGGCATATTCTCTTGAAATTTAAATGGGAGTAATAATATTTATATTATATGTGTATTATGATGAAATTGAAGAAAATAATTTGAACTAACACTAAGGCTATTTTGTGATGCTTGATATCTGATAAGTGCTTCTTAATAGTGTGCGTTGTTTTAGTCACATCCACATTGAACCACATTCTGAATTGCAGAATGGGGTGAGGTGGCAGCACAATTGACTTCCTGATATCATCCTGCCTCCTTACTAAAATAACACATGACTACATGGACTTGTGAACTGCCTTCTTTTTTTTTTTTAAAGGAAGCATACTTTCAGTGCTTTGCATATTCATTCCTTTTGATAAGGAGATAATAATTCCATTGTAAATTTTATTCTCACATCCATAAAATACTTCCTGTAACTAAAACAGGTAAAATCTTGCAGTATTTTATATAATATGTCGCTGTTTCATGACTTGGATTCATTTCTCTTTTCATGTATAGGAAACATATCAATCTATTGAACAATTACAGGTTTTCATTGGAATGAAAATCTACAAAGCACTTTGGATGGGTGTTAAATTACATGTCAAAATGGAAATTTTGAAGATATGCAGGAAGTTTGGATTCAGAATACTTTTGGGTTAATATTTGGTTACAGAAAATAAGAGAGCAGAAAAATATTATAGAAGATTAGAAAATTACATGAAATATAATCATCAGAGTTATTCACCAGAAATTTTTCTTGGGGAAAACCTAGGTCAAAGGATTGCAGTGTACCTTGTGTGGTGAAGACTCTTGTCAAAGGGGACTCCTCAAAGTTTTTCCTAAAAGCACTTCAAATAATTCCTACTTAAATAGAATCCATTTTTTTCCTATGACTATAAGCTGGCAGTGTCATTCACATTCATTGATCATCCAATGAACATATATTTACATTGTGCATACCCCCCCACACACTCACATACAGTGTCAAGCTCATCTCTGGAGGAAGGTGATGCAAAAAAGCATTCATGTCACAAAGGCTGAAGGGCAGGAAATTGTCATGGTGCAGGCCACAGCCTAGTTATGTTCCTCTTTTCTTCCTCATTCCAACAGTTACTGTTAATGTGACAAAAAATGTCTCCATTCCTTGTCCAACCAATGTAACTGGAGTAACACTAGAAAGGGCCACGGATGCTCTTGTAATGTAGGATTTATATTAAGTTCTGCAAGACAGCATTTTACAAACAATACAGAAGAATGTACTGGTGAGTCAAATAGAGCATTTTCTCTTAGAAAATCAAAATGGACTTAACAGCACCAAAATCCAAACAGTTTTATAGAATTTGACTTGAGATTCTAGAAAAGGGCTATAGAGGTGAACAAAGACACCAGATAGAGAACTGGAATAGAACTGCTGTTGGCTAGGCATAGCAGTCTCTGCACTTCCTCAATAAAACAGACCTGCCTGAAGAAACCTGGTCTCCAGAGTCATGTCTGTGTGCTGTGTGACTAAGTGACTGTGTGATTGACTCTGGCTTTTACCCACTCGGGCTCACCTCACAAGGAAAATGCCACAACTGGCGCCCAACGTGGGGCAGCCCCCTCTTTCGGCATCCGCCCACCGGTGAGTCTCCTTGCTGCTTGCCCTCTACCTCGGTAAGTTGCCCCTCTGTTCCTGCCATAGGAAATACCTCCTCCGTGAAGTACGCACTGCAGGTTCATGCCATTCATGCTCTCCTAGCTTCTAGGCATGTAAAAATCTCTGAAAAGCTTGTCCATGAATATTGGGACATCCTTCTTCATTTCAACCCCTGGCTCACCAGTGCCCCTCTCTGGGACCCTGCCACCTGGGCAAAGCTCCTACAGCATGTGCGCTCCACTGAAGTCCACGAGGGAAAATCCTTCCCGTTAGGCCTTATCCCTGCCCTCGCAGCGATTCATGCCTTACCAGTGCCCCCACTGAACAGTCTGCTCCAATCCCCTCTATCTAGGCAACGACAGCCTCCGTTGCTCCCTCCCTTCCGCCACCCCCACTTCCCCACTACAAGCCACCTCCTCCTGCTAAATCTCTTTACCCTCCTATACCTACCGCCAACTACCCCTCCTTTGAGGTTAAAGTCCATTCGCCTACTAGCCCCATGCCACCTCCTACTAACTCTATTAGTTCCTCATGCTCTGCCACCATACCTTCCTCCCATTACACCTCTCCCCCTCCTTCCTCAACCGAGTACAGTCTGCCATCATACCTGGCTCCAGTTCCGGCACTTCCGCCCAGCGCAGCCGCTGCTGCCACCTCCATAACCGAGCTACCTCCGCTCACTCACTCCGAGCCCCCAAAGCGTAATGCTTACGCGCCCAGCACCTCTGCCCCGCCACATGTGGTCCCTCTAACAATCCTTTTTTAACAGTTCTGCCATTTCCTCCCCTACTTCCTTCCCGGCCGCCCCCCCCCCCCCCCCACTCGCCCTACATTCCCGCCTTTCCGGTAGCTCCGCCTAACCCACATTCATCTTGTCACCCTATACCGCATCAGTCTTGTGAATCAATACCCCAACAACTTCCTGCCCTACACCCATCCTCTGTGCCTCCACCTTTCCTGCCAAACGCTTCACAGCCATTTTGCATTCCCCCCTCTCAAACTACTCCTACACCTCCTCATTTATTTCCTGTCAACCTATATCCCACACCCGCTGCTCCACATAGCTGGTACCCTTATGATAATAAAACTATCACCAATTTACGCAAAGCAGTTCAAGAAGATGGCCTTAATAGCCCCTATGCTCAAATGCTTCTTGAAAACCTTTTATTCGAATACAACTGCCCTATCGATTGGAACAATCTCGCACGTGCCATTCTTACCCCTGGAGATTTTGTCACATGGAATGCCATGTTTAATGATGAAGCTGACAAAACCAGCGTCAGTAATCTCACCAACAGCATTATGGAGCTTCCTCCCAACGCCCTCAGGGGTGAAGGACAATGGGCTCTCCCCTCTGTTCAGGCAGCATGCTCACCTCGCTATTTTGAACAGTGTCGTGCTATTGCAAAGACTGCTTTTCAAAAGCTCAACCCACAAGGAAAACCTGTTACCTTCGCAGACCTCCTCCAACGTCCAAACGAAACTTTCTCAACATTCTATAGTAGAGTCAAGGAAGCCGTTGCTCTGAAGGTCTCCCATGCCACCGCTGCTGAGGCTTTGCTTAAAGAACTCCTCTGGGAAGGCGCAAATACCGCTTGTAAACAAGCTATTATGCCTGTACGTAACCAAACCCCTAACAACTGGGTTTTAGCTTGCAGGGACATTAGCTCCCTAATTGCTTCCTCTATTGCCGCGGAGGCTGCTTCCGCTGCTGTCGCTGCCTCCCAAAGCTCCACCTCTATCCTTGCTGCCACATTGGTAGAACAACTCCACCTCCCTAAAGTTCCTAGAACCTGCTATAACTGTCATCAGCCTGGTCACTTTGCAAAAGAGTGCCCGTCTAACCCTACCCATACGCAACAGCCTACTACTCCTGTGGCGAGTCTTGAGTCCCCCCCCCCCGGACCCCGCTCCATCTGCCAGCAATGCAAAAGGGTTTCATTGGAAAAAAGATTGCAAATCCACAGTTGATATCCAAGGTACCCCTCTGCCACCTTTAAACTAGGCCAGGGACATCTCTCAGCCCTGCCACTAAGAGAGGACCACCAACCCACAATATACTGGACCATCCCCATAATGCAGAATAAAGCCTTTCTTACCTTAACTATACAAGGGAAACCTATCACTGGACAAATTGATACTGGAGCAGACATTTCAGTCCTCCAGTCAACTGATGTAGATCCCACCTGGAAACTACAGCCTGGCCCATTAGTCCAAGGTGTCTGAGGCCTAAACCAGCCCAACAAGTTGTCAACACCATACATTGGACAGACCCCGACGGGTCCACAAGGACTTTCTGCCCCCTTGTAACGCCTACAATTACACACTCCCTCTGGGGACGTGATGTTCTCCCTAAAGTTGGCGCTGTCTTAACTTCCAATCCTGCGGTCCACCCCCAATCCTAGAGGTCGCTGTCTGTCCGCCCCTATTCACAGTCACAAAACCATCACCCATCAAATTAAACTGGAAAACAACAAATCCCATTTGGATGGAACAGTGACCATTGCCTCGAACAAAATTAGAACAATTATAACTCCTAGTACAAGAACGGCTCCAACTAAACCATATTGAACCTTCTATTAGTCCCCACAATTCGCCTGTTTTCGTCATTAAGAAAAAATCTGGCAAATGGTGCTTACTCCATGACCTAAGAAATATCAATGTACAGATGGAAAAAATTGGCTCTCCCCAACCAGGCTTGCCCCATCCAACAGCAATCACTAGTGGATATTCCATCATTGCTGTAGATATTAAGGACTGTTTCTTCTCCATCCCTCTTCATGAGGAAGACTGCCCATACTTCACTTTTTCTATCCCCGCCACCAATAATGCCATCCCCCAGCAAAGGTACCAGTGGACAGTTCTTCCCCAAGGCATGAAAAATAGCCCCGCAATCTGTCAATTATTTGTGTCTGTGGTCACTTACCCTCTATTGCCATACTGTCAAGTAATCCATTACATGGATGATATACTCCTAGCCCATTCAGATCCTATTCACCTGCAAGATTGCCTGCGGTCCCTCTTGCACAATTTTAACCAACTAAATCTGACAATCTACCCAGACAAAGTTCAGCACTGTCCACCCTTTACCTTCCTGGGGTTCACCATCACCGACAACATTACCCCTGCTGTCCCTGTCCTAGATTTGCCAAACCACTGCACATTAAACATGTTGCAGCACCTGTGCGGAGACATCAACTGGCTCCATCCACACCTAAACATTATCACTCTTGAACTTAAGCCACTCTTTAATCTTCTAGAAGGAGATCCCAATCTATCTAGTTACCACACCATTAGCAAGCCAGAGCGTGCATGTATTAACCTTCTTAACAACAAACTGAAAAATATGGAACTAGCACGGTTCCAACCTGATCTCCCACTCCCCGTGCTAGGTATAAACACCCCAGGTACCCCAACTGGCCTGTTGTGTCAATGTGAGCCACTCTTCTGGGTCTACCTGGCACTCAGCGGTTTAGGAAAAATTACCCCATACTGCGATGCTGTTTGTATTCTCGGGAGAAAACTCAGAAACACAGCTATCTGCCTATTTGGCATTGAGCCGGACACATTAGTACTCCCATTCACTCAAGAACAACTTAATCATCTTATACAGAATAACTTAAATATGCTAGTCCTCCTTGCTGGGTTCACAGGACAAATAGATAACCACTTGCCCAAGCATAGACTCATAACATCCATGACCCTCCTTCCATTTATCCTTTCTTCGCATGCGTTCCCCTCCACCCAACCTATCCTGCATGCGGCTCTTATATTCACTGATGCCAATAAAACCCACAGCGCAGTTGTTCTCAAACAATCCAACGCTCCAGATAAAATTTCTGTACAACAAGGAGAGCTTTATGCTCTATTCCTAGCCTTTTTATACCATCAAAACCTTCCCTTAAACATTTTCACTGACAGCGCCTATGCTGCACAAACTATAAGAGTGCTGCTGCATGCCAACCTTAAAAATAAAATGTCCCTCCAGGATGAGATGCTCATTGCCATAAAGTTTCTACTAGAAAATTGCAAATTCCCTTGGTTTCTACAACACATTCACTCCTATACCAATCTGCCTGGTCCACTGGCACACAGTAACTCTGTAGCTGATTCTGTGCTAACAATCAAGGTGCTAACCACTAATTTAGACCAAGCGAGATTACTTCATGCCAAATTCCATATGTCCGCTTGCTCCCTACACCAACTCTTCCCTTCATTAACCCAACAGCAATGCAAACATCTTATGCGTGCATGTGCACACTGCGCACCTCTCCTTCCAATTGGCCCCCTCCAGCCCCAAGGAGTAAATACTCGGGGACTCCTGCCAAACGCCATCTGGCAAATGGATGTTACACATGTCCCTGTCTTTGGAAAGTCCAAGTTCCTCCATGTCATTGTTGACACCTTCTCAAAATTCATCTTTGCCACTGCCTTAAAAGGTGAAAAATCCAAACATGTCATAACCGCTGGTCTACAGGCCTTTAATCAAATGGGCAAACCATGGACAATAAAAACAGACAATGGCCCATGTTACTCATCAACAAATTTTCAGCAGTTCTTTGCATCTTGGCAACTCACACACAAAACTGGTATCCCATACAACCCCCAAGGTCAAGCCATTATAGAGCGCACTCATTCCATGCTTAAACAACAAATCCAAAAATTAAAAGGTAAATACCCCGAGGATACCCTTCGGGATTGCCTAAACAAAGTCTTAGTCATGCTAAATTTTCTCACCTTCAATGATAATCGATGTTCCCCTGCCATTCAACACTGGAGTGGGCTAAGAAATGCCCCCACCCCAGTGCCCTTAGTCCGTTGGAAAGACCCTTTAACCAATGAGTGGAAAGGACCCCATCCCCTGCTAACACAGGGACGAGGCTATTCTTGTATCTTTCCAGAAGATGCAGAACAACCACTCTGGATACTGAGCCGACTAGTCAAACCAGCAATACTCAACAAGGAAATCTTGCTCAGCCCGGACCAACGATGAAGCCCCCGTACCACAACAACCTACTCACAGCAAGTAACCCCACACTGGCACACACACTGTCGCTCCTCTATCTATCTCTCTCATTCATATTGTGGGCATCTTTCCCACCCGTTATCACCACCTCATCACAATGGAAATTTACACTTAGAGAACAGTTCAGCTCATACTACCAATCTGGTGCTGCCTTCATTGGCACCGCATATTGCCCACCCGTAGGTTGTCAGACTCCCATTACCATATCTATTAACCCTACTTCATTCACAGGCCTTACAGCAAGGCCACCATTCTATGCTACTTCACACCCCATGCCTGCTTTGTGCATCAACAAACACAAAGTTATTGTACTCAAAACAACTATGATAAGGAGTACGGCAGATGTCCCTATTGGTCTTGTGTCCATGGCAACACTGACAACTGTCGTGCCAGCATTTACAACCCCAAGCCACCGAGTGACCAAAAGTGCTTGCTTTACTACAATGCCACTCAAGGTCAACTGTACCTGTGCATCTCTGATCCCTGGAATCCTATTTGGCAGACAGGAGTTCTAGGTGCACTATATACCGACCTCAATTCCTGCCCACACTGCACCACATTCATCTTCAGACAATTAGAAACCTTCTACACACGCAACATTTCTCAGGTTCAACAACTCATCGTCAAAAGCTCAGCAGCCCTTTCCCAAAACCTCTCTACAACAAGCTTTCAGATCCCAACATGGACTCAAGTTATTAATTCGGCCGTCTCTCTATTAAACTCCTCTGCCAGTCCTATAAACATGTCTAATTGCTTCCTTTGTGCTTCCTTACAACGTCCACTATTTGCTGCAATCGATGTTCCCTATCAGGCTTCCTATAATCTATCCACCCCTGTCTTTTGCTCATCACCATCTCTCTCCATCTCCCTCTGGATTTCAAATCCTAACAATATTACCTGCCTTTTTCCCGATACCACACAACCACCCCCAAAAAACACGCTTAGCTGCACCACCAATATAACCATCACCAACAACGCCACTCCTCCACTACATCTTCACTTCTGGTGCAACTCCACCCTCACCAAATGCTTAAATAACACATATCAAGGGCCCTGTCTACTAGTTGCTATTACCCCTCAACTCACCTTATATAGCCCAGGAGAGCTCCAAAATCTGCTCCACCCCATCCAAAAATGTGCTGCTTTCATCCCAGTACTAATTGGCATTTCCCTATCTGCCTCCATAGCTACAGCAGTCACAGCTGGAGGCGCTATTGGTCATAGTGTCATTGCAAAACAAAATCTAGAACAACAGTTACAACTAGTTCTCGAATCTACCACAATTTCCCTTTCCTCCTTACAAGCACAAATTACCTCTCTTGCCCAAGTTTCATTACAGAACCGTCAAGCTCTTGACCTCCTTACAGCAGAAAAGGGAGGCACCTGCTGTTCCTGCAAGAAGAGTGCTGCTATTACATCAATGAATCCAATATAGTTGAAGAAAACATCAAAAAACTCAATGAGATCCGCAATCAAATTTACATGGACAAACGAATCCCTACCACTTCCTACAATGCCTAAGGTCTCCACTTACCACCTGGCTTGCCCGCCTTATACTAATTGTTATCATCTGTGTGGTCACACCCTGTATCATTAAATGGATACATAGTCGTATAGAAAAAAATCTCTGCCTTTGTAGTATACCGCCTGCAGCTAGCACAATATCAGCCAATTGAGCAAGATGACACAGAGGTCACATCTGCTGTCTAACCCGCGCACCTACGGCCTGCTCACAAAATGCCTAACCGCATGCAGTCAGCCTCCATAATGATCAATGAACAGCAAAAAACTGGGTAAGAGCTCAAACACAGCCAACCCAACGCCGCTGTCCTCCTTTATGGGTGCTCAGCAGGCAGCCAACGACGGGTAAGATCTCTCAAAAGAGACAACCTAAGACAGGCGCTGCTGCCCCCTGGCTTCTGGAATCTTAGCTGTTAACCAATGACAGGTAAGATCTCTTAAGGAGACAACCTAAGACAGGCACAGCTACCCAAAAAGCCAAAACCAGCCTTGCTTATAAAACAAAACAAAATGGAGGAATTGTTGGAGAGACTGTTATGCCTAGCCAACGTGGCTACTGTGGTACGCACAGAGTGAGGCATAATGGCCTGATCTGTAGCCGAAGGTCTTTCTGGAATTGGCAGCTGCTCACTTTGGCGCACTAACCTCAAATCCACCTCCAACCGCAGAAACAAGGTCCACCAATCCAACACCGCCATGCATCCCTACCCCCACCCTGCCTATAAAAGACTGTACAGTTCCTCAATAAAACAGACGTGCCAGAAGAAACTTGTCTCCAGAGTCATGTCTGTGTGCTGTGTGGCTAAGTGACTGTGTGATTGACTCTGTTCGGCTCTTAACCACTTGGACTCGCCCCACAAGGAAAACATCACAAACTGCAACGTGAAAGCATGCATACAACTGATATTTCTCTCTTGTACTTATTGTTTATAAAAAATGACAGTGAATAATGAGAACATTCTGAATCTTATGATCATATTTATAATTTTTACATTTTCCTGATTGATTGGTTCTTTCATCAACATAAAATTCCACTTATTGTCTCTAGTGACATTTTTTGTTTGTTTTAATGTCTATTTTGTCTGATTTTGGTATAACCATCTAACTCTTTTGGTTGCAGTTTGTATAGTAAATGTTTTCTTATCATTTTCATTTTCAACCTTTTGCATGTTTTAATCTAAAATGATTCTCTTATAGACAAACAACATTTAGTTGGATCTTGTCTAACAATATGTTATTTGATTAGGTATTTAATGCATTAAGATATAATATTCATATTGTTATGCTTGGATTTAAAACTTCCATTCACATATTTTCTATATATTACACTTTTATTAATATGTTCCTTTTATTGTTTTCTTTTCCATTAAATGAATATTTTAGTGTAACATTTTAATAACTTTAAAGTTTTTAACTATTTTTCATAATTTTTTTGTGGTTGTTCTAAGGATTACAATATACACATTACTTATCAGAATCTTCTTTGTATGTAATAAATTAATTCTAGTAAGATCTAGAAAATTTATTTTTATACGGAATTATTCTTTCTCCATTTATGGTATTCCTCTTATCAATAATTCATTTATATATTTTACAACTTCAAACAGTGTTATAATTGACTTTATATAATTTTCTTTATCCTAAGATATCTGCGATGAGGAAGTGTAACAAGTGTGCATTTTAGTTTGGTATTTTACCTTCTTTTTTTTTTTTATCATTTCTTATTTTATCTATTTATTCCTCTGTGTATGAGTTACTTTCCAGGTTTTGTTTCCATATTTCAATAGAGCTTTGGTCCTCCTCCCTTCTTTTATGCCATGTTGTCAAATGTGTTGCATACTTAAGTGTTATAATCCCAAGTATATGCTTAATATTTTATTTCATTACTTGTTATATTAATTTATTTAAAAACAATAAAAAATATGCAATATGCAATTATATTTCTTTTTAAACTATCTATACTTAATTACCTTCACCAGAATTCTTTGTTTAGTTTTGTTTTAATTTGGATGTAAATTAATATGTAGGGAACTGACTTTCAGGCTGAAAAATTTCCTTTGTATTCCTTTAAGTGCAGGTTTGTTAGCAATAAATAATTCTCTGTTTTTAATGTCTTCATTTCTTATTTTGAAGGTTTGGCTGGATATAGGATACTAGGTCAAGAGTTATTTTTTCTTGCAGTATTTTAAAGACATCATACCACTTTCTTTGAACCTCCATTGTTTCTGATGACAATTCAGCTGTTAATCTGAATTACATGAAAAGACTTTTCTTTTTAAATGATAAATTGTTTTCTCTTGCCCCTAAGATTTTCTCTGAATTTGGATTTCAACATTTTGACTATGGTGTGTATGGGTGTTGAAATCTGTTTTCCTACTTAGATTTTATTGGGCTTCTTGTGATTATGTATAGATTAATGATTTTTAAAAAAGATTTATGATGATTTCAGCCATTATTTCTTTCAATATTTTTCATTGACTTCTCTCTCTGTCTTCTTCTTGTATTCCCAATGCACATATCTTAGTGCATTTAATAGTGTCACACATTTCTCTGAGGCTCTGTTCATTTTTCATAATTCTTTAAACTTTCAGTTTTGCTGATTGCATAATCTCTCTCAAGATATCTTCAGGTTCACTGATTCTTTCTTCTACCAGCTCAAACTTAATTTTCAGGACCTTTGGTATATTTTCATTTGTTTTATTGTAGTTTTTTTTTTTTTTTTTTACTTTTACTATATAAATCCTATTTGTTTTTTTTTTTTTTTTTTTTTTTTTATAATTTCTATCTTTTTATTGTTACCTACTTGATGGGACATTGTAATCCCAACTTCCTTTAAATTCTCAAACCTGCTTCCTTTTAGTTTCTAAACACTTAAGTCAAAGAGCTGGACCTCCATAAATTTAGTTTCAATTGCCCATTATTACCATATTTAAGAGTCACTTTTTCCTATTCGTATGTTCCTTATATTTTGTTGAATACTGCATATTTTAGATAGTATATTTTAGCAACTGTGAATAAAACTTCCCTCTGGCACTTGTTTCTTTTTGCTTATCTGCTTGGTGATTTGGCTGGACTATTTTAATAATATGTATTTCACACACAGCTTTTTGACTCTGGTGTTAATCCTCAAAAGGCACAGTGTATGGTATATTCACAGACTCCCTGTTGACAAGGGATGACTTAGATTTTACCTCTTCTCTATGTAGCTATGTGCCTCTCTGGTGCCTCTATTGATATCACACCAAGCTTTTTCAACTATAATAGATCTCTGTTCTGTTGGTTTTGAGAACACCTGGAGTACATGCTTGGTAACTGAATGGGTTTGGCTGAGGTAAATGAACTATTCCTTTCATCTATATGTCTATCCTTATGCAAATATCATGCTGTTTTAATTACTATTGTTTTAGTGTGAGTCCTCCAACTTTTGTTCTTCCTTTTTATGATTGCTTTGGTTATTTGCAACCCCTTGCAATTCTATATGAATTTGAGATAAGTTTTTTACTTCTCCAAAAAAGCCTTCTGTGATTTTGATAGGGATTATATTGGATTTCATTATTTACATGTTAACAATATTAAGTCTTCCTATCTATGAACATTGGATATTCATTTATTTATGTCTTCTTTAATTTCCTGCAACAATGTTTTGTAGTTGTTAGTGTACAATTATTTCACCTCCTTGGTTACATTTGTTATTTTGAATTCCAACAGGTGCTACTGTAAATGGAATAGTTTTCTTGATTTCATTTTCATGTTATTAATTACTATGCATGTATAGAAAAAATGGGCTTCTGCATGTTTATCTTGAATCCTGTAATTTTGCTGAATTCATTAGTTCTAGTAAATTTCTTCTATGTTTGTTTTCTCTATATAACTTCATGTCATCTCTGAATATGGGTAACTTGACTTCTTCTTTCCAATTCTGAAGAATTTGATTGCTTTTGTTAGAACTTCTTGTACAATATTGAATAATGGTGGACAGTAGGCATATTTTTCTGGTTCCTGATCTTAGGGGGAAAGCTTTCAGTCTTTCAAAATTGAATGTATTTACATTGTATTTTTAAAAAGGTCTTTATCATATTGAGAAAATTCCCTTCTATTCCTAAATTTATGAGCTTTTTATACTATGAAATAATGCTGGATTTTATCTAATGACTTTGTGCATCAATTGAGATGATAATTTGTTTTTCATCTTTAATATTATTAATGTTGTGTACCACACAGATTTTCTTATGTTGTACCACCATTGCATTCCTTGAGTTCCACTTGATAATGCACACAATTATATTAATATACTGTTGTATTTGTTTTACTATATTTTGCTGAGGATTTTTGCATCCATATTCATGAGATATTGGTCTGTAATTTTCTAATGTTTATTTTACTTTTCTGGCATTGGTATTATTGTAATGCTGGCCTAATAGAATGATTCTGGAAGTAAAATCTACACTTCTATTTTTGAAAGAGTTTGAGAATAATTAGTGTTAAATCTTCTTTCAATGTTTCATGTAATTAAGTACTAAAACCATCTGGTTCTGGACTTCTCTTTGTTGATAGATGTTCAAGAAGTGATTCAATCTCTTTACTTGTAATAGATCTGTTGAGATTTTCTGTTACTTTTTGTTTCAGATGAGATAATGTGTACATTTCAAAGAATATGTTAATTTCATTTAGGTTTTCTACATTGGTGACAAGTAATTGTTCATAATACTCTTATAATTATTTCTATATCTTTAAGTTTTGTAGTAATAATCCTGCATTCATTCCCAGTTGGAGTCATTTTTGTCTGGTATCTCTAATTTTTCTGTCAGTCTGGCTAAATATTTGTCAAATATATTGGTATTTTCAAAAAACTTTTGAATTTTTTTTATATTTCCTATTTCAATAACCTCTGCTTTAATCTTTAATATATTTTATTTCTATGACCTTTTCATTAATTTTTCTCTTGCTATATTAGTAAAGTGAATTTTCTTTAAGTACGAAATTAGGTTATTGATTCATGATTTTTTTTTCTTTTTAAATGTAGGCATTCAGAGCTCTAAAAATCCCTCTTAGCACTGTCTTCACTGTATCCCATAAGTATTTGGTATATTTTATGTTTATATTTGATTCACCTGAAGATATCTCCTGGAGATAGATATTGCTAAGATGGCAGAATAGGAAGGTCCAGGTGTCAGTTCCTCCACCAACACAATGATTGAACAGGTACGAACCATAGGGATCAAGTACTTTGAAACCACAGTCTAATTGAACTCTGGGAAGAACTGAAGGAAGAGCTGAAGGAAGAGATTGTTAAACTGTGGCAAATACCAGTAAATTTCACTCTACATGTATGGGTTACCATCTGCATTCCCCAGATTCATGACAGCCAGCAGTAAGGACTACAGCCCTGAATCTTGATGCAGCTTGTTAGTGCCAGGGTAAGATATAAATACCTAATCCTCTAAACTCCAGGTATATATGTTCAGCTTGCAAATCAGTACTTTTTTATCAGTTGCTTCAGATTTCTGGAAGCCAATTTTTAGTTTGGCCATGGTTCCAAACTTGTAGCAGTTTGAATTACTTTTTTGAATTGCAAAAAAGAGAAAATTAAGTTTTTTAACTAATCCATTCCAGTGGATATGAGACCTTTTTATTTGTGTTACATCAGTGACGTGTGGTTCAGGTTAACTCTCCGCTTTCTTGATAGTTTGATATAAGCAAAGACACCCAAAGAAAAAAGGGTGATCAGCCATATTTTGTCCAGCCATATAAGAGAGAAAAGAAGCTGCCCTTTTGACCTGATCATGTGGGAGAGAGGACTCCATACTTGTTTGCAGGTTCAGCAAAGGGAGAGAAGTCCTGTGAGATTGAGAGCTCTGGCTCTGAAAGAGATAAGCTTTAAGCCTGGTGGCCCACAGCTGAGCTCCTGGAGATGGTAGGTTGTGGAAGAGAAGACAGAGACCTCAGCAAAGATCACCTGCTAACTTGCTTTACCACATGGCAACACACTAGCATCAAAAGTAGCTGAATTTGGTGAGAAAACATCCCTGATGGTGCCTTGATTTGGACATTTTATGGTCTCAGAACTGTAAGCTGTTCCCCAAATAAATTCCTGCTAATAAAAGCCAACAAATTCTGGTACTTTACATCAGCAGCTCTTTGCCAAACTGAAACATCCCCTAATTAAAAATGGGAAAGGAATCTAAAAGACAGTATTCATCCTCAGAACTGTAGAAAATCATTAAAGTGCTGTAGTAGCTAAGTGAGTACTGAATCAAGAGAAAATGCTTCAAAAGTTATAGGAGAATGTCCTGGTGTTCTTGTCCCCTTCTTCAGTCCCTTCCCAATGCAGTGCAGAAACAGCATACACTCCCATTGTTGGTCCTTGACACCTTTCTAGAGGGAGTAGAATAAAATTTATGCACGTCCTTGGGAGCCAGTATGCCATTGCCAATCTGGCTGTTGGAAGTCTGAAAGACGGAACAGTACACTTGTCTCAATAATATTGTCCTAGAACCTTTCTTGAAGGCAGAGAAGCAGCTTTTAGATACCTAAAGCAGTGTAAGAAAAAATTAAGTCAAAGTGGTTTGGAGCAAAGACCATCTGCATTATATCAAACAATAAAGCCCAAAGGAGGGGATGAAAGCTTACTTCAAAGGGAGTAGAGGGGACAATGGAAATCCTATAAACTCTAAACATGGGAATTCCTAAGACCATAAGCAATCATAATCCTAGGTAAAGAAGTAGATCTCACAGCTCCACACAGGCTCACATATGACAGAGTGGTTAATTCACATTAATCTCTGGCTGAAGTCCTTGAAATGAATACCATTATCTGAATAAAACTGTCAGAAAAGAGAGAGAGAGAATTGCAAAGAATGTAAAAGGTATTTTTATATTCTCTCTCTCTCTCTCTCTCTCTCTCTCTCTCTCTCTCTCTCTCTCT
>JAKSZT010054005.1:26190-42209 GCA_026826555.1 Tolypeutes matacus
TTTTGATTTTTACCCATAATAAAAAAAAATAATAATAAAAAAAAAATTAAAAAAAAAAAAGTGAAAACTCAAAAAAAAAATTACAACTGATGCTTGTAGGACATGAGTTTTTCTAAAATCTAATTTTCATTAAAAATAAATTTTATTATTAGCAAAAAAAATAAAAAATAAAAAATAAAAAAAATAAAAAAAAATAAAAGTATTGTAGTTCAGAAGAGCAGAATATAAACTTTTGTGACACTGTAGAAATTAATATTTCTTTGAACATTTTTAAGAATTATTTTCCCAGAGACATATCAAACCAGATCCTCACTAAGTGACACTATGTCACTGGACATTGTAATGTCCCTTGTGGCTCTGGACACTTACTTTACAGTTTTTATTTGGTCTGGTGCAGGCACTGATTCTCTGGACACCCCAAACTGCTACAGTCAGACCCAATGCAAGTCAGGAGACTTGCTGGCTCTGTGCAAAGATAGCTTAGTGAATAAAGGAGGAAAGATAATATAGCCTGGATTGATATTGGGTTAGGTACCAGGAAGATCTGACATGAGGAAAGACAAAGAGAAATAAAGACAGATATCACAATCCAGATATGGATCATTATCAAGAATAACCTAGATGTATAGAACTAGATAGATAAATAAAATCAGTGACTTATGTGATCATGGGTGGGTCCCAGTTATTTGTTGAGCCAGGAGCTAACATTGTTGGAATAGATGGTTGTGGAATGGAAGAGGAACAATAATAAGAGGAGAAAAAAGGAATAAAAAACTTCCCTTCATATGCCTAGCTGGGTCGAAGTGGATATCATTATGTGAGAACATAATGAAAATGTCAGAAGAAATAAGCATTCAAAATATAACAAGGCTTTTATTCTGTTTACCTTGTGATTATTTCTCCCTTTATCATTGCATTAGTGCAGGATGTACACACACAGTCTCAAATGCACTCAATAATTTTCAGTGAGCTCTTCCATCTCTTCTGTACACCAGGCTATTCATGAAAGATTTTCTCATAGATTTGAAACTTTAGGAAATCAGGTACCTTGTCTAGTTCAGATCAGCATTCTTAGAAAAAGGCAAAAAATATTTATTTATTGAGAAATTACTGAACACATTAAGTTCATTATAACAATTACTCCTCACAATAATGCCTATTTTGAAATACATATTATTAGCTCTATTAGTCACATAAGGACACTGAACCTTCCAGTTGTTATGAACCAACTCAAACAGCTAATAAGTATAGAGCAAGAGTCTATGTCCTCCATTTAGTGAAATAAATGGGTATTTCTTAGTTTAATGTTTGCTTTCAGGTTTTGAATGTTAAGGAACCCTGATTAAATGTTAGAAGTACTTGCTCGAGCATTGAGGCAAGAAAAAGATATAAAAGGCATCCAAATTGGAAAAGAAGAAGTAAAAATTTCATTATTTGCAGATGACATGATCCTATACATAGAAAGCCCTGAGAAATCTCCAAAAAAAGCTTCTAGAACTTATAAAAGAGTTCAGTAATGTCACAGGCAATAAAATCAATGCTCAAAACTCAGTAGCATTTCTGTACACCAATAATAAGCAATCTGAGGAGGAAATCAAGAAAAAATATAAAATTTACAATATTAACTAAAAGAATCAAATACCTAGGAATAAATTTAACTGAAGATGTAAATAACTTATATACAGAAAACTACACAACACTGTTAAAGGAAATCAAAGAAGACTTAAATAAATGGAAGAATATTCCCTGTTCATGGATAGGAAGACTAAACCTCATCAACATTTCTATCCTTCCCAAGCTAATCTACAGATTTAGTGCAATCCCAATAAAAATCTACACTGTGTTTTTTTAAGGAATTGGAAAAACTAACTACAAAATTTATTTGGAAGAGTAAAAGGCCCCAAATCATCAAAGACATATTGAAAAAGAAAACGGAAGATGGAAGTATCACATACTTGACTTTAAAACATTCTACAAAGCTGCGGTGGTCAAAACTGCATCGTATTAGCACAAAGATAGACATACTGATCAAGGAACTGTATTGAGAGTTCCGATATAAATCTTTGCATATGCAGTCATCTGATATTTGACAAGACCACCAAGCCTCCTACTCATTTGGGAGAGAATTGCCTCTTCAACAAATGGTGCTTGAAGAACTGGATATCCATATCCAAAAGAATGAGAGAAGAATACGGTCTCAACCTTATACAAAAATCAACTCAAGATGGATCAAAGATCTTAATATAAGAGCCAAGACCATAAAAATTTTGGAAGATAATCTAGGGAAGTATCTACAGGACATTGTATTAGGAAATGGTTTCATGAAGTTCACACCCAAAGCATGACCAAAAAAAGATAAAAATAGATAAATGTGATCTCCTCAAAATAAAAAAAAAAAAAATTGCACCTCAAAGGACATTATCAAGAAAATAAAAAGGCAGCCTACACAATGGGAGAAAATATTTGGCAACAATATATCTGATAGGAGCCTAATATCCTGCATATATAAAGAAATCCTCCACCTTGAAAATAAAAAGAAAAACATGCCATTTAAATAATGGGCAAGTGAACTGTAAAGACACTTCTCCAAGGAAGTAATACAAATGGCTAAAAAGCACATGAAAAAATGTTCGACATCACTAGCTATTAGGGAAATGCAAATCAAAAGTACAATGAGATATCATCTTATACCCATTAGAATGGTGGCTATTTAAAAAAACAGCAGACTATAAGTGTTGGAGAGGATGTGGAGGAATGGGAACACTCATCCACTGCTGGTGGGATTGTGGAATGATCGAGACACTATGGAGGACAGTTGGATGGTTCCTCAAAAAACTAACTATAGATGTTCCATATGATCCAGCTATTCCACTGCTGGGTATAAACCCAGAAGAATTGAAAGAAAAGACACAAACAGATACATGCACACCAATGTCCATAGTGCCATTGTTCACTATAACTAAAAGTTGGAATCAACACTAATGCCAATTAACAGATGAATGGATAAACAAAATGTGGTACATACATGCAATGGAATATTACTCAGCTGTAAGAAGCAATAAAGTGCTAACACATGGGAAAACATGGATGAATCTTGAAGATTTAGGTTGAGTGAAGCAAGCCAGGCATTGAAGGATGAACAGTATCTGACTTCAGTGATAATAATTAAGGAAATTGAGCAGTCTCTGAGAACTATTGTCTGAAAGGTATATTTACAAGAAAGAGAAAGAGAAGAGAAAGTTGTGAGCCATCACCCATAGGGACATAATCTATAGTAAAGCAATAGGGTGTAGTTGTGTATTGAAGGGATAGGACATGTGGGTAGTGATATTATTGGGTTTGGTGGTGCAGCATTGACAGGTGGGTAGATTGGGAAGGGTGGGTGAGAATACCCAGGACACTGGGGGGAGATATGGAAGAAGGAGCAGGTGAACACTTGGGATTTGTGGGTATGAGGTTGAAAGTACAGAGGTGGGAATGCACTTATGGCAATATGACAAGGAAGTGTCACTGGATTAGGGTCTTGTTTGGGGGGGCATTTGGAACAGGGCTCATCTGGAACAGACTTCTAGCGACTGTGTGAGTGTCCATCCTGTCATAATGTGTTGTATCACTGGGTGGACACCCACACAATGAGTGGGAAGGAGATGGACTCCCATATTTGGGAGGACTGATTCACTCAGAAATAGACAGGTGAGCATCTCTTAAGAGCAAGTGTGGTTCCTAATAGGGGAGGACAAACCAGTGTGTCAAGACCTCTTGCATGCAATTATGAATCTTGTCATCCAATAAGTCCAGGGTGTTGTTGTGGACCCCGGGGGCATGGGGAGGGGGCAACATAATAGATCAAATAGGGGGTATTTAGTGATCAGTGCATATGTTTTTCATTACCTTACAGTGATGGGCAAAGGGCATGGTAAATATCATCAAAATTTATAAAAAGTATACAGTCTAAAATGTAAACCATACTGTAAACCATTGACAGTATTTAGTAGCTATATTTCACTATCTGTATATCAGTTATAACAATGTTACCATTCACATACAAAAATGTTTTAATATGGGATGAGGAAAGGGGGAGTAGATTGGGTAAATGAGAGTCTCTTTTATTCTGTGTGTGATTTTGCTGTGACCTAAAACGTCATAGAAAATTAAATCTTGAAATATATTACAAAGCTATAGTGGTCACAGTAGCATGGTATTGGCATAAAGACTGACACATTAATCACTGAAATATAACTGAGGGTCCAGAAATATTCCCTCACTTCTAGGGCCAACTGGTTTTTGACACACCTACCAAGGGGATACAACTCTTTCTTCAACAAATGATGCTGGGAGAACTGGATATTCTTAACCAAAGAATGAATGAGGACTCATCTGTGTCCTATACAAGGATCAACTGGAAATGTATCAAAGACATCAGTATAAAAGCCATGGCCATAAAATTACTAGAGGAAAATGTAGGGAAACATCTTCAAGGTCTTGTCATAGGTAGTGATTTCGTGGATCTTACACTTCATAGCATGAAGAACAAAAGTAAAAATGGATAAATGGGTCCTCCTCAAAATTAAACACTTTTGCACCTCAAAGGACTTTGTCAAAAGGGTAATAATGCAACTTACTCAATAAAAGGAAATATTTTGAAATCATATAGCCAATAAGGGATTAATATCCATGATTTATAAAGAGGTGCTGCAACTCAACAAGAAAAAGCCAAAAAACCAATTACAAAATGGGCACAAGACTTGAATAGACATTTGTCCAAAGAAGAAATACAAATGGTGGAAAAACACATTAAATTATTCATCACTAGTAATTAAGGATTTGCAAATCAAATCTACAATAAGATGCGATTTCACACCTATTTGAATAGCCACTATTAACAAGACAGAAAACTCTAACTGTTGGAGAGGATGCCCAGATGTAAGAACACTTATTAACTGATGGTGGGAATGTACAATGGTACATCGAGGTTTGTCTTACAATTCCTAATGTAGTTGGATAAACTATGCTACTACTAGGTATATTCCCAGAAGAGCTGAGAGCAGTGTCATGAACCAATATCTGCACACCAATGTTAATAGCAGCATTATTCACAATTGCAAAAGATGGAAACAACCCAGGTGTCCATTAACCAATGCAGGGAAAAAGAGTAGTGCATACATACAATTGAATATTATGCAGCTGTAAGAAGAAATGAAGTCATGAAGCATATGACAACATGGATGAAGCTGGAGGATATTATATTGAATTAAACTAGCCAGACATAAAAGGGCACATACTGTATGATAGTGGTATTATGAACTAAATACCTTGTGTAAATTCAGGTACTTAATAACTAGAATATAGTTCACTAGAAAATAGAATGTGTTTAAAGAATGAAAAGATGAGGTTTAATCTGTGCAGAATTGGTAAAAAGTTCATAAATCTTTGGAAATGAATAGAAACATGAAAGCACATCGTCATGTTTGTAACTAGCAGTCCTAATATATGGGTATGACAGTGGCTGAAAGGGAGAGTCCAAGAGTATGTATAGAAGGAAAGCTAAAAAGTGTAACATGAGTTTGAGTAACATAGCAAAACCTCATGTGAAATATGAATATGGGTAATATTGTATATATAAATATAAAAAAACTGTTTTGCTTTGAAACTGAAACAAATGTATGTTAATGTTACAGGATGTTTAAATCAGACAAAATAAAAAACAAATCAACATATGGATAGTATTGTATAATAATATATGAATAATATTCCATTAAGGATAAAAATAAGAAATATATGAAGTGAAAGAAACTAGGCAAAGGTACTACATATTGTTTTACTCCATGTATACAAAATATAAATACTAATAAATTACAAAGTAGGAAACAGAATAGCAGCATTGCACAGCAGGCAAAGCATAGAGATTTTGTGAGGTAATTATTATTAAGGGGTAGAGTTATTCTGTTTTGTCTGTTTTTTATTATTATTATACCAAATACCATTGATTGAACACTTTGGATGAATTGTATGCTTTATTAATATATATCACTGAAATTTATTTAAAGAGTGTGTTTGAAGTTTTGTTCTGAATCCCCAAAGATTAAGTTCTTAAACTAATTCACTCCTGTGACTGTGGTACACTTTTATTGCATAAAATTCACTTTGCTTGTCACTTTCAATTAGATTGCATTGGAATGTTTGATTGGATTGCATCAGTGGGAAATGGCACCGGTTAGGTCTCTGCCCTTTTGCTAGATCTTATATAAACTGAGAACACATAGAAAGAGACTGTGGAATTTTTAGATTATTTCATGAATTCATAAAAGAAAAATATTATATATTTAAACTAATCTATTCCTGTGTGTGAGATACTATTTAATTGCAATAAATTTAGTTGAGGAACATTTAATGAGATTATTTGATAAGATTGCGTTAGGGTTTTTGATTGGACTAAGTCAGTAAGACATGATGCAGGTTAAGTCTCCGCTTCCTTGCTGGGTCTGATAAACCAAGGAAGCTGAGGTCAAAGAGAAACAGACACAGGAAAAGGAAGCTGCCATATTTGATCTTGTCATGTAAGAGAAATTTTGCCCACAGCTTAGATACAAAGACAGAAGACCCCTAGAGGCTCAAAGAACTGAGGCCCAGAGAGCCTGGTAAAAGATGAAAAGCTCTATGCCTTATCTGCCTACAGCTGCAGAAAGGCAGAGACCCTGGCAGACACTGTGGCCACCTTGCTTTGCAACATGCCCAGACAACATAATCAAAGATTGCTGACTTTTGTGAGAAAGCGCCTCTTATTGTCCCCTTTTTTGGACTTCTCACATCCTTGGAACTGTATGTTTTTACTGCAAATAAATCCCTTTTATAAAAATCAACCCATTTTTGGTATTTTACATTGGCATCCCATTAGCAAACATCCCATTAGCTAAAACAGAAATTAGCATCAAGAGAGTGGGGTGCTGCTCCCTCTAAGTACTAAAAATATGGGAATAGTTTTATAAATTAGTAAAGGTTATTTTTTGGAGGAATGGTGAGATGTTTGATATAAAACACCAATATTACTTTGAAGAGACTGTTGATAGGAATATGGATCCTAAAGTTATTTCCAGTGAGGCCTTAGAAGGAAACTATAAAACTATTATTGGAAACTGGAATAAATGCAATCCATGTTTTAAAGTTGCAGAGAACTTTGCAAAATTGCCTCCTGATGTTAGATTGAAGACAGAATTTGAAAATGATGAGCTTGGGCATTTAGCTGAGGAGATTTCCAAAATAAATGTGGAAAATGTGGCCTGGCTTCTCCTTGAACCTTATAGAAAAAGGAAAGAGATAAGATGATAACTAACTGCTGGGTACAAGGAAATCAGAGCCTGATATCAGAAATTCCAAACTCCTAGAAAACAAACCCCCAGAGGATAGTGCCCTATGTGAAACATCTAAACTTGGGACTTGCAAGTTATGATTGTAAATGCAGTTATCCAGGAAAGAGTTGTGGAAAGTCTTACTGTCTGGATCCCTGTTTTCTGCATGCTAAACCAACAAGATTTTTGTGAGATTTTTATTGAATGAAACCACTGTCAGCTTGAAAAGGTTGAAAAGGGACAGAGAAGGTAGAAATTGAAGGGGAAAAGTCTCAAGTGGAAAACCATGTAAGCTGAGGTCTGAACTTAAGATCCCCTCAACCCAAGAAAAGGACCACATCCATGTGGGCAGAAAGGGTGAGTTTGCCCTGAATTTGAAGAAGATTGGCATTCCAGCTCATTGTTCAGGGTGATTTTGGATGCCCCAGGTTACAGGGAGGGTGGAGTGCATTCCTCAGTGTTTGGGGAGAATTAGATCATCACCCGACTTATCTGAACAGATTGGGCTTATTCCCCACAATTAGGGAAAATCAGGTTACCACCACACTGTTATGAAGGTGTTGGGCCTGTATTCCAGAGATTCAGAGTATGTTGTCATTGCTTCATTTTACTAAGGTGGTTGAGACTGCACTCCAGAGATTGGGTAATGTGTGGCCAAGCTTCAGATGCTTGAAGAGGGCAGAAGAGAAAGTATGGCTGTTTGACAAGTCTGTGGAAAGAGTGGGCCATCATGAACTCCAGAAGAGAAGAAGATATCATTCTAAGGATAACTCACTGACTTTGAAATGTAATGGGGGATGCTCTGCATATTTTTGGAACTATTTGGGACAATTTACTCATTTTTTCCCTCCCAATTTCTCCTTATGATAATGCAAATGTTTATCCTCTGTATGTTCTCTCTTTGTACACTGGAAGTAGAAAACTTATTTTCTAAGTTTCAGAGGTCTAAAGTGAGAGGGAAATTTTTCCCCAAGCAAAACTGCATTCCTAAATTGATTTTTTTGTTTTTTGTTTTTTGGTACTTAGCATTGCTACTGAGTTGATTTAAGATTTTTGGAATGTTGTGATGTAATGAATGTATTTTGCATACAGAAGAGCATGTCCTTTTGGGATTCAGAGGATGGAGTCTGGCACTTTGAAATTTTTTTAATGAATTCTTAAAAGAGAAATATTATGTTTTAAAACATTTATTCTCATAGCATTGCATTAAATTTGGTTGAGGATCATTTTATTAGATTAGATTTTGTGATAAGATCACTGTAGGGTTTTTGATTGGACTACATCAGTGAGGCATGATTCAGGTTGAGTTTCTGCCCCATTGCTGGGTCTGATGTAAATTCAAAGACACTGAGAGTGTCAGCAAAAAATAGGAAAAGGAAACTGTCATGTGAGAGGTTTCATCCCCAGCTGAGCTGCAAAGAGATAAGCCCCCTAAAGACTCAAAGAGCTGAGGCCTAGAGAAAGAAAGACAGGTCTGATATGAGACAAGCTGTATGCCAAGTTTGCCTACAGCTGCAGAAAGGCAGAGACCTTGGCAGAGATCATAGCCACCTTGGTTTGCCACATGCCCAGACAACAGGATCAATGGTCACTGAACATCTTGGGAAAGCATGTCTTATGGTGCCCTGAATTGAACTACTCACTGCCTTGGAACTGTACATTTTTACCCCTAATAAATCCATTTTATAAAAGTCAACCCATGTATGGCACTTTTGATTGGTAGCCCTTTTGGCCAACAAAAACAGTAACAAGCAAGAGAGGTATCACCATCTTTAACCTGCCATATGTGAGAGAGGACTTGAGAATCACTAGCAGCCAAAGCTGAAGCACAAAACTCCCAAGAGGCTAGGCCCAAGGAGTAGATCAATGTTGAAGAAATGATCCAGATACCTGTTTGCACACAGCTGAACTTACGGAGAAAGCAGAGCAGTTAAGGCTGAGAGAGGAAGAAAAAAAAAGAGACAAGCCATATGCCTGATCACCTAAAGCTGGGCTCTGTGAGATGGTGAACCCAGAGGGGAAAGCAGGGGCCTTGGCAGATATTAGTCACCATCTTGGTTCCCCATGTGACAGTACACTTGGATCACCAATAGCTGACTTTGGTGAGAAAGTATTTCTGCTGATGCCTCAGGGTTGTTTTTTGTTTTTTGTTTTTTGTTTTGCTGATGCCTCAGTTTATTTTTGCAGCCTGGAGGCTTTTACCCTTATAAAATTCTCATTATAAAACCCAACCCATTACCGGTACATTGCATCAGCAGCTGTGTGGCAAATTAAGACAAATAGCATGATGTTTAATTTCCACATCTTTGCAAATCTTCCATTTATCCCTCTAATATGGATTTCTAGCTGCATTCCATGGTAGTAAAAGAATACATTGCATGATTTCAATATTATTGAGTTTATTGAAACTTATTTTGTGACCAAATATATGGTCTATCCTGGAGAATATTCCATGTTCACTCAAGAAGAATGTTTATTCTTTGCTATTGGGTTATGTATTCTATATATGTCTAATAGGTCTAGTTGGTTTAGAGTATCATTCCATTCTTGTATTTTCTTATTGATTTTCTGTCTAGATGTTTTATCCATATTGAAAGTGATGTACTAAAGTTTCCTACTATTAATGTAGAACCATCAATTTCTCCCTTCAAATCTGTCAGTGTTTGCTTCAAATATTTTGGCATTATGCTGTTAGGTACATATATATCTATAATTATTACCTCTTGGTGAATTGACCACTTTATTCAGTATATAATGATCATAATTGTCCCTCATAATGGTTTTTGATTAAGATCTATTTTATGTGATATTTGTATAGCTACCCTTGCTCTCTTTTTATTACCACAAAAATGATATAGTTTTTCCTTCTTTCACATTCATCTACTTGTATCTTTGAATTTTGTGGGTCTCTAGCAGTCATAATATAGCTATGTCATGCTTTTGATTCATTTTGCCATACTCTCTCTTTTGACTGGTTAGTTCATTCCATTTACATTAAAAAAACCACAAACTACTGATAATGCAGGACTTTCTTCTGGCATTTTGCTATTTAGCTTTCAAAGTCATTTCTCTCTCTCTCTCTCTCTCTTTTTTTTTTTTTTTACCTCAATTCTTCCATTAAGGATAACTTTCATACTTATTTGATTTTTTTTTGTGTTCTATTATATTTAATAGCTTTTCTTTTTATATCTGGTTATATTTTTCTTCTTTTTTACTTGTGGTTACCATAGGGTTAAGATGTGACATCTTAAATATATAACAATCATATTTTACTTGATACCAACTAAATTCAATGTATACACATTTATACACATTCTCCTCACATACTCCTCTCTCTCCCACCTGTTTTTATACTTGTTCTCACTTATATTTTTATAAATTAGGTTCCAAAATCATAAATTTATACTGCCTTTTTATGCATTTGTGTTTGAAATCTGGAGGTATTAAGAAGTGGAGATACATACCAACAATACACAACAATAAGACTGGCATTTATAATTACACATATGTTCAACTTTACTGCAGGTGTTGATTTCTTTATGCCTCTTTGAACCACTGTCTAGTGATCATTCCTTGCAGTCTGAAGACCTCACTTTAGCATTGCCTGTAGAACAGGTGTAGATTTAAGAAGTTACTCAGCATTTGTTTATGTTGGAAATAATCTTGCCCTTATTTTTGAAGGAATGTCTCAACAGATATAGAATTCATTGCTGGCCATTGTTTTAGCTGTGCATTTCTACTGCAAGCTCCATCTGCTGTTAGAACCCTCTGGGTAATTTTTTTTTTCACATTTTTATTTTTAAAAGTTACTTAAATTACATAAATGTTACAGAGAATATATAGGGGATTCCCATATGCCCCGTTCCCCACACCTCCCACATTTTCCCACATTAGTAACATCTTTCATCAGTGTGGTACATTCATTGAAATTGATAAACACATTTTGAAGCATTGCCACTAAGCATGGATTATAGTTTACATTGTAGTTTACACTCTCTGCCATTCAAATCTGTAGGTTATGGCCAGATACATAATGTCCTGTATATGTTGTAATGTCATTGAGGATGCTTCCCAAGTCCCAAAAATGTCCCCCTACTACATGTGTTTTTCACTCTCCCTCACCCCAGAACATCTATGGGTCACTGCCTCCACAACAGTGGTATTTCTTACATTGCTATAATTACAATAAGTCTACAGTACAATACTAGTAAGTTAATTTTTGTCCATAGTTCAATTCCCAATCCTGAGGACTATGGGATGGTGATGCCCACACCACCATTAACTGAGGGGGGATTCAATCCCATACATCCAATGGATGGGAAAATTTTGCTTGCAATTGTAGGCACTCAGAGTTCCTTGACATGTTGTTTTTCCAACATCTCCTCCCCATTAGTTGTCCTGGGTGAATCCATTGAACTGAAGAGTAGGTGTTGCAACTCTGTTGAGATTCAGGGCTCAGTTGGCACATGGGCAGACAAAAGATTTAAGTCTCTTGACTTAAATCCACACCAACTTTAGTACTAAATACAGGTTCCAACAGAAGGACAGAAGAGTCATGCATAGGGAAACCACTGCTGGGTCTAACTCTGTCACACTGGGAAGCATAAATATCAGGTTAGGCTCTGGTGGCAAGAAAAAACTCTTAAGCTATCTGCCCTGACTGCAGTGTCTGGATGTCTCCATATCCCTGAGAAGCTTCATTACTTGGGGTAGTACCTACTTTGCTTGTCAATGTGTTGGGATGTGCATAAGCACTACCTCTGGGATTGCCTCCCAACTCACTTTGAAGTCTCTTAGTCATAAAAACTAATTTTTCTTTAGCTTTTCTCCCTTATTTTAAGGGTATTTTTTCCCCAGATGCATTGCTTATTAGTACTTGGTAGCCATCTCTTAGTTCCATGAAGGCTCATCCCTGGGAGTACTGTCCCATGCTGGGGGGAAGTTATTGCTTTTATATGCTGACTTTGGCTTAGAGAGAGGCCACATATGAGCAACAAGGAGGCTCCCCATGGGTAATTCTTAGATACCCTATGTCACTAAGCTAAATTTCAATTTTAAGAGAAAAAGCTCATAAGCATACTCAACAATATGAAGGGTTTTTCAATGGGCCATCCTCCTTCACAAGTCATTGTCACTGTGCTTGAGGCATTCTTTTTGTTCCATTAGACAATGTGGCAGAGCTCCCCTGGGTGGGAATTTGATATTCTTTTGGTTATTGTGTGAATCTCCACCCACTGTGGCCATGCCCAGTAACATTTGAACACATTTATATGCCATATATATATATATATATATATATATATATATACACCTAGGTGAACTTCCTCCCATCTATCCCCCCTCACTGACACCCCAAATCAATGATCTACCCCTGCCACAGTTGTAACTCTTCTGTGATCTAAAACTTCTTCAATAATGAAGTCAATAAAATAGCCACATATGTTTTATACATAAGAAGAAAAATACAGAAAAAAAGGTAAAAGTAAAAGAATATTTTCTAAATGAGGATATTAAACAATAATTAAAAATATTTGTAAAAAACTTTTTTTTGACATTTTGTCTGTCATCACAGTAAGACTGTTGCCCTGTATGTACAGTGACATTTTCTTCCTTTTATTCCCCCAGTGTCTTACTTTTTTTTTTCATTTTTTCTTCAAAGAAGTTTTAAGACACAGTAGAGTCATGTATAGCACACAGCAGATTCCCAAACAACCCAACATCCTCCCCCCTTTCCCCTTCCCCCCATCAATAACATTTTATGTGTGGATGGTACTTTTGTTACAATTGATGCACAAATATTGGAACATAGCTACTAACCATCATCAATGGTTCACATTATGGTTTACATTTTAAACCATGTACTATTATAAAATCTGATAAAATTTATCATGTCCTGTATTCATTGCAGGATAATGCAGAACACTTCATTCATCCATAAAAGGCCCCTTGTTCCATCTATTTTATTCCTTCCTCCCCCTCCCCTTTGGGTCCTTGGCAAACACCAGGCTTCACTCCTTGAAGGACAAGATTCAGTGTTACTTGCATATTCACTGAGGGCTTGACACAGTGGTCTGTCCTCCCTTATTAGGCACTGCTGATGATCTCGTGTCTCCCATCCCTCTGTTTGAGAACTTAGCAAAACTCCCTAGGATTGGAGTCTAACACCTTCCCATTCATTATGTGGGTCTCTATCCACTGATGCAAAACATTATGCCAAAATGATCTCTCACATGCTTCTTAGAAGCCTGGCCCAGGATGCACCCCATCCAAGACCCTAAACCAGTAAACTTTCCTTGTCATATTGCCAAATGAGCATTCCCAACATTGTAATTTTAACCAAGTGCCCCCAATCCCCAGTGTCCACCTGCTCCATCCCCCAACCCTCCCCGTAGCTCCATGGACCATCCAACCCACTCTTCCCAAACTACTCCTTTGTCAAACCTGGCCCACTCAACCCAATATTATCATTATGCCTTTGTAATGTCCCATCACTGCACAACTGCATGCTTCCACTTTGTCATATATTTTGTCCCTATGATCATTGGCTCACAACCTTCTTTTCTATTTCCTGTAAAACTATCTTCCAGACTCTAGCTCTGTAAGTCTGATTAGTTAGCTTAATTTATATCAGTGAGGTCAGGTAATATATGTACTTCAATGCCTAGCTTGCTTCACTCAACATAAGGTCCTCGAGATTTATCCATTTTATCTAGTGTGTTAGTACTGTATTCCTTCTCACAGCTGAGTAATATTCTATTGTATGTATAGAACACAAATTATTTATCCATTCTTCAGTTCATGGGCATTTGGGTTGATTCCATCTTTTGGCAATAGTGAATAATGCCACTATGAACATTGATGTGCATGTTCTTGTCCTTGCTTTCAATTCCACCCAGCAGTGGAATTTCTGGATCATATGGCAGATATATAGTGAGTTTTCTGAGGACCACCAAACTGTCCTCAGCATTGGCTGCAACATTCTACATTCCCATCAGCATTTTATGATGGTTCCCATTTTTCTGAATCCTCTCCAACACATTCAGTCCTCTGATTTTTAATAGCCACCAGTCTAATGGGTATAAGATGGTATCGCATTGTAGTTTTGATTTGCATTTCCCTAATAACTAGTGATGTTGAGCATATTTTCATGTGCTTCTTAGAAATTTGTAGTTCTTATTGGGAGAAGTATCTATTCAAATCACTTGCCCATTTTTTTAAATGGGTTATTTGTCTTTATTTTTGAGGTGTAAGATTTCTTTAAATGTGTTAGATAATAGACTCCTATCAGATATATAGTTACCAAATACTTTCTCCCATTTAGTAGGTTGCCATTTTACTTTCTTGACAAACTCCTTTGAGGTGTAAACGTTTTTAATTTTGAGGAGGTCCTATTTGTGTATTTTTTTTTTCTTTCACTGCTCGTGCTTTGGTTGTCAAGTTCCTGAAATCATTTCTTATTACAAGGTCCTGCAAATGTTTTCCTCCATTATATTCTAAGGTCTTTATGGTATTGGATTTTATATTTATATTTTTGATACATATTGAGTTAGTTATTGTATAAGTTGTAAGATGGTGCTCCTCTCTCATTCTTTTGGATAAAGAGATACAGTTCTCCAAACACCATTTTTTGTTGAAGAGCCCATTCTCTCCCAGTTGAGTTAGCTTGGTGCCCTTGTCAAATACCACATGACCATATATGTGAGGATCTCTATCAGAATTCTTGATTCTGTTCCATTGGCCAGTATGTCTGTCCTTGTATCAATACCATGGAATTATGTTCATGGTAGTTTTGTATTGTGCTTTAAAGTCAGATAGTGTGATTCCTCCAATTTCAATTTTCTTTTTCAATATTTTTTTTGGCTATTCGGGGCCTCTTGTCCTTACAATAAATTTCATAGTTACCTTTTCCAACACATTGAAGAATGCTTGTTAATTTTTATTGGGATTGCATTAAATTTATATATTAGTTTGGGTAAGATAGACATCTTAACAATGTTTAGTCTTCCTATCCATGAACAGGGAATATTCTTCAATTTATTTAAGTCTTTGATTTCCTTTAATAGGATTGTGTAGTTTTCTGCATATGTCACTTACATCTTTAGTTAAATTTATTCCTATGTATTTGTTTTTTTAATTGTGATTTTTTTCCTGATTTCCTCCTCAGATTGCTCATTTTTGGTGTACAGAAATGCTACTGATTTTTCACATTGATCTTAAAACCTGTGACTTTACTGAACTCATTTATAAGCTTTACAAGGTGTATAGATTTCTCAGGGCTTTTATGTATAGCATCATGTTGTCTGCAAATATTGAAATTTTTACTTCTTCCTTTCCAATTTGATGTCTTTTGTATCTTTTTCTTGCCTAAGTGCTGGAGCAAGTACTTCTAACACAATGTTAAACAGGAGAAGTAATTTTTCAAAGTACACTCTTATGATACTCTTTATTTCTATGGGGTCAGTGGTGATATCCTCTTCCTCATTTCTTATTTTGTGTATTTGCATCTTCTCTCTTTTTTTCTTTGTTAGCCTAGCTAGGGATATGTCAATTTTATTGATCATCTCCAATAACCACCTTTTGGTTTTGTTTAGTTTTTCTATTGCTTTTTTAGTTTTGATTTCATTTATTTCTGCTCTAATTCTTTATTCTTTCTTTTTTCTTTCTTTCTTTCTT
>JAKSZT010054005.1:45469-97130 GCA_026826555.1 Tolypeutes matacus
ATTTCCTCTATCTGGTATTTTAGGAAAATCATTACTGAAATCCTGTCCAATATTAATCATCTTTAGTTGTAAAATCCTTGCATTAATTATTTATATACTATAAATTCCCCTTAACACTTTGTGAATAATGTTATTTCATGTGCAAAATGATAATGTGTTATAAACAGAAGAAATCTAGAAAAAAAGGAAAAGTGATGTATTAAATGTAACAGATTCACTTACATTATTCTCAAAATAATTTATAGATTATGATTTATTTGTGAAAAAATATTTATGGATTATTTACGAAAAAGGACATGATCAGAAGTTGAGAAAATTTTAGTAGCATGACAAAATTACATGGCTATAAAATGACAAAGCTAGAAATTGAGTTTTGCTTTGCATATATGCCATGCTTAAATTTCTGGAACTTTACATACCATACCTAGGTTTACCCTGGAATGTACTTTGCCACATCAATAACCATGGGTCACTGCTTGTGGTTACAGCCTTTTTTTTTTTTTTTTTTTTGGCTTGGTTACATGATTGCTTCTCATGACCAGATTAATCTACCACATGGAAACTTTCAGTGCATTGATCCCCCTTGTCAAATATCAGTCACTATAATGTCTCTATCTTCATTATTTCAGTATACGTTAATCCACCTTTACTCATTTCAACAGATATTTACCAAGACCAACATTTTGATTTTTCTTATGTCCAATGCACTGTTCCTATGTTTATCAATAAACACTCCACATACTTACAATTTTCTATGATGGCATTGACAGAGAACATGACTAGGGTATTGTTCCTGGTACAAACAGAGTCACATTAGTGGTTATCAAGTAAGTGGTAACTCTGCTGTATTAATACTGTATTGATAATTAAATAGTTGTGCTATTCTTCATAAACACTTCGAATCTTCTCCATGTCTTTTGAATTTCACACATTCTCACACTGCCCTTCAATTTCAAAAGACTGAATCATCTCCTGCTAACCAGATGGATCATAAAATTTGGCTACTTACCCTTTAATACCATAATATTTTTTTAATATTCCTTGCATGCACACACATTGTCTATTATTTCTCTCCTATTAAACTGAAAAGTCATGGTACCACTGGCTGAGTTCAATATATTCAATTTAACTCTTACTCTCTTGTTTTGTTGGCAACTATAAACTGATCATAAATTCAATCTTTTTTGCCAGAAGCCTCTCCCTCTCTTCAAAATCCATCTTATCATGTAAGGTTATATAACTGATGCATGACCTACCTTGGGGGACTTTATTTTTTTCTTTCTCTGACATCTTAGTCTCCTGTTTTCAAACTCCTTCCACTTATCCACTGTAAAGAAGAGTTCAATACATTATTGGAACATCTTAAAACTAAATCCTAGCCCCTCTTCTCTCCTTTTATCCACTATCCTGACATGCTCACATATTTAATTGATTTTAATTTCTTCCATCCCTATCTCTGAATTGATAGTAACAAACTGTTTCTCTAGGCTGCTTCTCTGAGCTATCATCATTAGATGCTTAATTGCATACACCTAAAATGGATTATATTTCAGAACATTACCTGTCTCCCTAAATAAAAACATCTCTTTTTGTCTTCAATATCAAGGTTTCCACTAGATATTCAGGGATCGATCCTTTACATTCCTTCACAAAACTACAAAAGACAATGAAGCAGTGTTTTTATATCTATACTAAGCATATTTTCACCATTCATTTCCACCTTAATCCAGAAACATACCTCCTCACTCCATACTCATTTTCTATTATTCTTAGTTTGAATATGAATTCTTCAGTGATCCTATCACTGTACTCCACCAATGTTAGCATTTACATAAGCTCTATGTTTGGTCTGTCTCTCCCATTGATGTGGACACAGAAAAATCAATCCATGAATGTTAAGATGAGACAAATTTCCCATTGACCAATATATATGCATTTTAAACCAGGAAAAATATGTTTACAATAACCTCACCTACCCTCAGAAGACCAACTACCTGAAATATCTATAGTCATATTAAACAATTATCTTCTGATGAAAAATTCACTGAAAAATAAAGAAGTCATGTTGAACATTTTCTCCATTACTCAGTAGGACCAAATTAGATTGGAAAAATGAGAGAAGCCAATATTTTATTGAAGCTGTGATGAGAAAATAAGAAATAAAATTTTGATGGTGAGCACTCATTTTATAGATTTGATGATTTCATGAATCTTCCAATTCACATAATGCATCCTGATTAATTTGCATGTCAATCAAGATAAGTGTAGGGAATGGATGTGGCTCAAGAGTTTGTGTGAATGTTTCCCATGTAGGAGGTCCCATGTACAATCACTGGCCTATGACCTTAAAAGAAGAGCTTAATCAAGATCTGGCCCTTCAAACAAAATAGTTTCCATTTAATTTGGTAAATCCAGAGATGCAACTAATTAGAACAGATTATGTCCTTTAATTGAGTCATCCTTCTACATATCTCAAAAGCAACCCACACACGCCTTACTCCAGATGCCTCTTTCTTTTGTGGATTTTGGTGGTTCTAGGCTATACTATAGAGAATATGCAGCAAGTGAATCCTTAAAGCTACTTATTTCTGAGAGGTCTTGTGATTTACCAACATTCTGTCTGATTATGGGTATCAATTTGACTCTAAATAAATATAAGTATTCATCCTGAAATTCTATATTCAAAATATTAGGGATTCACAGAAAAATGCTAGTAGAAATCCATTGAAATATTTAAAGCAGCAAAATTATATGATCATATTTGTGTTTGCAAATTAGTCTTTTACTGAATCATAGAATGCAGTAACTTAGAGGCAATTGGTGACATTTAAGAATTAGATGATTGCTTTGCATAGGGTCTTGAAAGTGAAAATATGAGGGGCAGGATGGAAGGTTATAAGATATAATAAAGAATAAGCAAATCTCTATCATTTCTTTATTTTGTCAGATACAATTGAGTGCTAATGATGTTAGACTTTGTGCTAAAGACTGAGCATGAAGGTTTGAAAAAAGTTTTTGGAGTGAAAAAGAGCAATAGCAGTTGAGAATGAGAACAACTTGTTAAATATTATATATGGAGGAAAGCAAGATACAGAGAAACATATTTTTATAAAATGAGCCCATTTACTCAGAACAATAACAAATACATGAATGTATTAGAATACAAGTACATGCATATTTATATGTGTGTACATAATAGAGTACATATATTTGTATAACTTGGTATAATTATTTAGGTATTAATAATAATAGACAAGTTACCAGATAGTAAGTATGAATTACCATGGGTTCACTTTCAGGACATGAACAGAGAGCCAAGAATTAAAACATGCTTAAAAGATGGTGGGGAAAATGGCAAAGTAAGAAGCTCCAAGAATAGTCCTCCCACAAAAACAACCACTGAAGTGGCAGGAGCTGTCTGAATCAACAATTTTGAAATTCTGGTGACTATTGGAATAGAGTGCAACCTTTGAAAGGAGCAGGAGAAAGAGACTTGTAAATTGAAATAAATGCTACTGATTTTCAACCTCCCTGCAGCAATTACTGCCCCCCTTCCCCTAATCTTGTAGTGGGCACCAGTGGGGAATAATTTATGGTACAGTCACATGATATCATAATATTATATAGTCATTGGAATGAAAGAGTTATAGCAGTTGAGTAACAGAAAGCTCTGTGAATTGTTATTTAAGAAGGAAAGCAAGATGCAGAAGAGTACATATGAAAAGATCCATTTGGGTAAAACAAAAAATACATGAATATGTTGAAGAAATTTAGGGGTATTTATGAATGCATTAAAGAGTAGATATGTATATCTGAATATTGGGTGTGATTGTTTAGGCACAGATAAGGCAGACTACTTACTAGATTGTTAATATGAATTGTCTTGGATTCACTTGTGAGACAGGTAGAGGTCGAACATGCAGAAAAGGTGGAAATTAAAGGAAAGAGTATAGATAACATGTGCTCCTGTGTAGAATTATTTATGAGTTGTGCAATGTGTACTGTAATGGGTCCCATTTATATAATTCATGTGTCAATATGAATTAAAAATTAGAATATACAAAATTGTAGTTACTGAATTACAGGGAACCATGATAGTTTATTAAATGTAAAAGGTAAATAGAAATAGGGGACTGTGTGACCTATTTTCTAAAAGTCAAAGAGATCTACATGAATATCTGTACCTGTAGGTATGTCCCCCAGAAAAGCAAACAGCATTTAAGAATACACATGTGTCATTAAAATTGGGCACCTTGAGGGAAGAGGTATAATTTACATGAGGGAATTGCTCTACTTATTTATTTATACAAGTTTATAATGTTTATAAGTTAAAAATTAATAGCTATATATATATATAAATATTTCATTGGGTATTTTCTAAAATGATTTTTTTCATTGGATGAAGAGCACGACTAAAGACTGTACCAAAGCCAGACACAGCAGATCTGTTTCCTATTTGAAAACAATGACTTCATCTTATCTCTATACCTAGAAATAACCAAAAAGTATTTTATGAGAGTTAATGTGCTTATTCTTGATGTAATTATTTTTTTAAACTATAATTTAAAGAAGTTTTAGATTACAAAAAAGTTACACTGAAAATATAGGGGATTCCCATATACTCCACCCCATTCCCTTCTCACCTTTCCCCCTATTAATAGCATCTCACATTAGTGTTATACATTTTTTACAATTGATGAACAAATATTGAAACATTGCTACTAACCATGGTGTATAGTTTACATTATGGTTTACACTTTGCAAAGCACAATTTTATAGGTTTTGAGAAAATGTATAAGGCTCTGTATCCATCATTGCAATATCAATCAGAAGAAAATGCTCTATGTTCTACCTAGTCTTTCTTCCCCCTCCCCTCAGAATCTCTGGTAATCTCTATCTTTATACCAATGTTGAAGTAACTATAAAGAGTGCATTTCTAGAGATAGAGAGTAGTTGGACAAGAGTGCAGTTCAATAGGCAACATATCAGCCTCTACAAGATTGTCTTTCTCATATACTTCTCTCACATTTTCCCCCAATGTGCTCTACTTGAAAACTCACCATTGTACACTCTAGGCCTTCTCAGAAGACTGAACAAATGGGAAGTTAACTAAGAAGATGTAATTTATAAGGAAAAAGATTTTAGGTAAAAGGTCTTCAAGGAGTTGGAAGCAATGAGCCAGTCTTTGCCTAGCCTCTACCCAGCTCCTACTGTGGTACACCTGTGCTTCACAGGCCTTTATTTTTCATGGTGGTAGTATACAGATTAACCACCTCTTAAAGTCCTCAATTACCTCTGCTGCAGAAGCTAATAATCATTGGAGCTGTCACACTCTATATGCAAAAATAGGACATGATGGGGATGCATGTGATTGTCCTGAAGGCCCTGACCACCTTTCTGGTATCTCTGAAAGCTTCTCAGTGCCACTCTGGGTCTCATAGCTCAGGGAGATGGATATGCCTCTCATACCTCCATGAGTTCCCAAACCCTGGGACTTGATGCTTGGTTATGAGTTATGCTCTCCTGCCCACTAGAGAATTTGGGTCTGAATTTGGCTCTCCCATCCTCACTTCTGATTATATAGGTTGCTCTAGTTCAGTTCAGGTTTAGGATAACTTTACCTCTCTATTTTGCCTTTACTATGATCTGTGCTTTTGTCTATGTGATGATCTCAGGATAGATCAGGTCATAGAACAGAAAAAAATAAAAGCCAACAAGACTCAATGATATGTGTAAAATCACAGGAGAAAAATCTATTTAAAAGTTCTAATACATTTAAGGAGAGCTTTGCAGCAGTATATCCATGATGTACCAGTTCTACTCTTATCCAGAAAAGTAAGGTGCTCAGCAGAATTCTACCTCAACTGCCACTTCAACTGAACTAAGAGGAAACAATATATCATAAACCCAAATTCAGTTTCTTCCTGTAAGGAAACTGCTGGTGTCATGAACTCACTTTATCTCACAATGCCCTCCTTCTTTTCATGGCCTGTAGGTTGGCCCATTGTTTCCATGCAGGCACTATTCCTCACAGCCTTGCACTGATTCTGTTCCTTCAACTATGAAAAAAAAATGTTATATCATCCTTCAGAAATACACTTACCATGGAGCTGGCTTGTCTGAGACCCTCTTCAGCATCACATGCTTCAATAATATCCCATTTCTCCTTCCTGGCATACAGGGTGCCTCATATTCAGGGTCTTCTAGAACTCTTGTTCTGATAAGGCTTCTATATTCTGCTGACCTGGGTGAGGTACTGAGCCTGAACTGATGTTCAGTTCCTCCTAGGGTAGGTGATACCCATGATGCTGGGGTAAGCTAGGAGCTGCAGTGGATGGAATGCTGCTTCTTAAAGAGCAGATGTACTGAAGTAGCCTGAAGAGAGGTCTTCACAGCAAGGTTCCCATTTCTCAGCCCAAGCATCCTGATCTTTCCAAATCAGGGTGTCTTCCCGAAGGTCTTTAAACACTTCACCCTCTCCTTGAGAATGTGTTCCTCTCAGTTTCTTCTGACTTCTCCTGTAAGTAGAAACAGATTTCTTCCCTCTTTTTTTTTTAATTTTTAATTTATTTTTATTGTGGGTAAAAATCAAAGTTCTCACAATACATACAAACATTTGCAAAATGATATATAAATATATATTCATATATGTGTATTTGCTTACAAAAATGTTATTTATATATATATATATATATTTTAAGAGGTGCTTAGATTACCCAAAATATTACATGGAACCCACCAATGCACAAAATAAAAACCAGGAAGCAATGCAGTACATTGAACAACTAATCAAAGCTATCCAAACAAATATCATGGACCAACTTAAAGAACTGAAGGAAGAGATTAAGGATATAAAGAAGAAACTGGGAGAACATACTGAAGAAATAGCTAACACACCTAAAAAGGTAATGGATATGATGGTGAACAAAGGCACAAGCCAAGAAATGGAAAAGAAGCTGGAATCACATGACAGCAGATTTGAACAGGCAGAGGAAAGAATTAGTGATATGGAAGACAATACAGTTGAAATCAAAGAGATTGTAGAATTCTTCCCTCTTTTTCACTTCCTTTCTTATGTTGGCCTTCAGGATTCTCTGTGCTAGTTGGTAGCACTCTGGAATGGGGCTTTTCTCAGTGGGACCTCCGCCTCTCCAGCATCTCCTCAAAGAGGACATGGCAGCTGAATCCCTCTTCACTTCATGCTCTACAGGTGCCAAGTAATGTCTCCATGGAGAGGAACACATGTCAACAAGCCATGCAATGAAAACCATGCTGCCTGGTGACCAGCCAGACTGGGGTCACATCACGGGGCCTCTCATCCTTCTCCATCTTTACAGTGGGCTCAGGGATGCAAGTCTCAGGTTCCTCCTGGAAGGGCTTTTGGGAGCTGAGCAAAGACTCAGTGTTGATTAGACTGGGGAGAAAGCTGATAGTACTCTCTTTGGAGAGTTCAAACTCAGAGATCCGGGGTGTTTTTTCCCACTGGTGAATATGTGGTTTTGGTTTGTCCCTCAACAGCTAGACCCTTTACTCTGTGCACTCTGCTAAAATATTTGCACCTGACCTTTGACAATCTGAAGCAGACCCATAGGTGAATGAAGTAATGGTCTTCTCAGTGGAAGTTGAAGAAGACATCTCTGATACTCCTTGAATCTTGCTGGGCCTGGACATAGGAGCCTGTGATAAGGTAGTCTCTTATAGCAAACATCTTTCCTCTTTGAAAACAGTATAATAAATATTGGGATTTTATGTTTACAACTACAGATTCATATATACATATATGAATTTTGGTATTTATTTTAGAATTCCAAATGATTTTCTCATTTGTAACATTGAAATCATTTCATATGCCTGAACCTTCCTAATACTATGTTACTTCTTTAAAGAAGTATTTTATGAAAATGATTTTCTTAGGAAATTCAGAATTGAAACACTGAAATAGAAGAAATGGTCACCTCTTTTTAATGTGCTTCCAAACTTCTTTTAAGGGAAGGTTTATGGAAAATAAATGATCTTTAAAGAAAGATTTTAACTCATATAATGTGCATTAGGTCTCACAGTTATAGTGCTTCTTTTTAGCATTTTTAAACCAAGAACAGTTTAATGTTAAAATTGATTTTTTTCTGAAAAGAAGGTCCTGTTACCATGCCTTTATTAGATGATCTCAATTATATTGCCTTCTTAAATTCCTCAAAAGATACAATCTCATTAGAAAATGTAATAACAATTACACTGAAGTAAATATCTTTCTGAACACCCTGTTCCCCTGTCCCCCACTCCTCTTCCCCACTTGCCATTTCTTCCCTTTATATCTACACAAAACAATTAGATTTTGGAATACATAATTGGATAAATTTTCTGAGCCAATTCTGGAAACTCCTCAGACTAAAAATTCTGGTATTTGCTCACTCATTTATTCATTTATTCATTCATATTAAGGTATTTTGTTAAATTTCCACTAAGTAACAAAAAGTACTTTCTCAGCAAAAGCTTCAGTGAGCTTTACTCCTTACTTCAGATCCATCATTTTTATTCTGGCCCAGGATAAATCAGGTCCCAGAGAAATCATGGGAATCCTGAACAGGGAGAATCAGACCCCTCATTTTCCAGCTCCTATCAGTCAGACAATTTTTCTTCCATCCTTACCTAAAGTTTTAGAGAAAGATCTCTTCCCAGATTGTTGTTTCATATTACCTCGGTGAATGTGAACCTAAAAGAACAGTTTCTGCAAGATTTTATCACTTGTCCTAGATATAAATGTTGTCCCAAATTTTCCTGAGGTTTGGATTCTGATTTAGTCCTGTTTATAGCCAAAGTACCTTCCCACAGGGAGATCTGAGATTAACAACCTCACAGAGGAGCAGTTGGTAGCTAAGTGAGCACTAAGGCTTCCAGTAACCCTTGTGTGACAGCATCACTGACATAGCTCAGTTCTGTGGGCTCAGTTTGAATCTAAATATGGCAACAAGTAAAACATGGCATCAGTCAAAGAAGCATGTTTTGGTGATAGAAGTGAGATTATATAATAAAAATGAATTGAAGCCTTTCCCTTTCCTGAAAAAAGGTGCTGTCAGTTGTGGGAGAGAGAAAAAAGTACAGAGATTGATAACTAAATATGATGGGATATTTCTTTCTCCCAAACCTCTCATGGACTGTGGTAGTTATGCTTCATCTTAAAGTGGAGGCCTAGCATGATCCCTGGCTAGAACTGTTCAGGGCCAGCTTTGGTAGGTGCTGCAAGGGGGAGAAGAATCAGTAACATATCTCATGATGCAGCAAGCCTGATATGAATAAACATGATGAGGTGGACATTTGAAGAAAAGTGAAGTAGAAACTTCTAAAAATTTCTACAAACCAGTTAAGGGAGTGTCTACTCTGAAAAGTCGGTTAGTATGTGGTAGTTTCAAGTAGGTTGGTACATGGCAGTTTCACTGACTCCAGCCTAGTTCCTATGTTTAAGACTCACCTTCATCTTTTAATGACAATGTGTTCTTGGATGTTTCATTTGACCTCTACATGCTTCACTTTACTCATCTGAAAATAGAGAAGAATCTATCCCTCACTAAGTTTTCTTATTAATATAAAATAATCTAACACATGTATACACAGAACAATGAAAGGCTTGTAGATATTAAGACCATGTAAATGCTAGCTGTTACTGTTATGCTTTAGGACACAGTTTGCTTAGTATGTCCAGACTAGGTAATTTCCCTGATTTATGGTTTCAGAAGGCCTAAAACTCAAATTTCATCCTAGCCCTGCTTATGAATCTTAAGAATGGTATTTAAAAATATCTTATTACTCTTATTAATAATATCTTACTAATGCTTGTACTTATGAACCTTATTCTTATAAAATTGAAACTTAGCCTAGTCATATATTTTGCTTAAGAGTTATCTCCTGAAAATCTCTTTGTTACTCATTTGTGGCCTCTGTCTAAGCCAAACTCAGCATAGAAGCTCACAGCCTTTCCCCTGGCATGGGACATGATACCTGGGAATGGGCTTTCTGACACAAAGTGATTATTCCTAAATGCCAGTTAGCAATGCATTTGGAAAAAGACCTTGACTAAATGGGAAAGTAGTAAACACAAATCAGTTTTTATGGTTAAGAGATTTCAAACATGACTCAGGATTTCATTCCAGTGGTTACATGTATGTTTGTCTTTGGAAGATCTCTCTAACTTCCATAGAAAACAATGCTTCCAGCCTGAAATCTCTAGAATATTCTGCACAGTATAAGCAGGACATTCTACCCCATCAAATCAACACCCAGTCAGTAGGGCTTTCCTTGGAATATATGATAACTTATCTCCCCAATGTAGCAGAGTTAGACTCATGCATAATTTTCCTATACATGGCTCTTTTGTACATTTTATTTGAACCTATAACTAGCATGGTACCAGTTAAATATATGTCCCACAGATTTAAATCTTTGGGCTATCCATGTACTAGTTAAACCTTGAATCTCAACACAGTTGCAGCCAACACCTACTTTCCAGTTCATTAGATTTGCCCAGGACAACTAACAAAAGGACGATAATGGACACCACCCATTCCTGTGGGAAAACAGCCTGAAGTTGCAATGCTTCCCTGAAGCAAACAAAGCATCCCTGATGCTGATTAGAAACATTCCAGTTTTGTGCAGGATATTCTGGGTGGGTAGAACAGCAATGACTAAAGAACTTACTATGTTGCAAAGAGATAAGCGGACGTTCTCTGCATTATATTTCTCCTTTCGCAGACTCCCAATAAATAGAGTGGTGAAACCAGAATCTGGGCTTTCAGTCCTTGAGACTGTTAGTCCCCTGGTCTCATCTTTTCTCTATTGTGTGTTTGTCTTTTCATTAATGTCTGCAGTGCCTTCCTTTCTGACCATTCATTGTTCAGCTGGTCTCAACAAGTGGCTCCTGAACAGGGATGGATTGGAAGAAGAATCACTTTGAGTGAAATTAGAATGATGGTGTAACACTGTAGAGCCCTGAGAAGGTGAAGAGGTCTCTGGAGTCCCTGGTAAGGTAGGGACAACTCTCGGGCATAATTCAGGGTTACTATGGGAAACATAGTCAACATGGCAAAGTACCCGGCACTATGCGTGTCTCCTAAAGCACCTTCTTAAAGCTGGAAGTACCAAAGCTAGTGAGGTTTGTCTTTTAGAGCTCTTACAAGATATTGAGAAATGCTGCACTTGGTTTCCTAAGTAATAAATTACTTAGGTAATTTAGAATTAGAAGATTGGGGGAAAGTAGGAAGAGAATTAAAGAAATTACATGTTCAAGGGGTGCAGATCCCAACTACTATTTGGCCTACTTGGCCTATTGTTAAATCAGTACTGGAACATTTATAAACAGAGAATGAAGAGGAAATAGATGAGGAGAAAGAGAAATTTGTAGATAGTTCCCATCAGGATTTTCTTAAAGATTCCCTGAAAGTATTCTCCCTTACTGCCCATGGTGCCATAGGAAAAGCATTGGACAGATAAATGTAGATCTAAATATGATAAAAATGGGAATCCACAGCCTGGAAATGGGCAATGGGACACTCCCTCTGGTGTGCCAAAATCTTTCCAGAGGGCTTTGGTCAATTATACCCAATCTAAACAGAGCCATTCGGCTCTGTCCCCACAGCTTTCAGATCCTTGACAAACTTATGTGTAACCACCTAAGGAAGTTCCGGCCTGAACCTTGCCACTACTGAAAAATTAATACTTAAGAAACAAAATAAAGTCTGTCTAGCCAAGTCAGTAGTGAAAGGGCCTATTCCAGAAGATTTAGTGAGATTAATATTGGGAAGATCTAGGATTAGTTGCAGGGACATCACTATAGGGAAAAAAAGATAAATTCACTTTTCCAGTGGAATATTTAAACTCATTTATCTATTATTCATAAGGCAAGTAAAAGTAAGAAATAAAAGATAAAATAACACAATTCAAAACTGCAGTCATATTTGGACAAATATACAATTTTACATCCAACAATGAATGAATGCATATTCCTACATACAGAGATAGAATATTTCTAAAATACCTATTAGAGTGTTAAAAAAAAGGCCTCAATAAACTTTAAACAAGAGACATTGTACAGAACTGTGAATTTAAGGTAGAAGTTAACAATAATTGATTTTTTATATATTTGGAAATTTAGAGGAAACCATCCTAAATGTTTTTAAAGACTAAACAATCTTAAAAATATATATAAAGAACTTTAATTGAATATTGAACTGGTTTCACTTTGGACATGTAAATAGCTTGTATAGTCTTCACTCCCAGCCTCTAAACAAGAAAAATTATGAAAAACTGACTGTCAGCAAATCTTAGACCCCTTAGGCAATTGAGTTTCCTTGGGAAAAAATCTCCTCAAACACTGAAGAGAAGGGCAGATACAAGCAATCACATTTCTAGCACAGAAACCACAGAAGCTGAAGTATGCTTGGGGAATGATATATGGACTAAAGTAGACTTATTGGTATTCCACTAGAGACTTATTTTGATTAAAGCAATGGAAGAAGTTATATCATTGATGTGGAGGCAGTGGCCATGGAGGTTCTGAAGACAGGGAGAGGGAAAACCAGGTATAATATGGGAGCATTTTCAGGACTTGGGAATTGTCCTGAATGACAATGCAATGACAGATACAGGACATTACATATCTTGCCATAACTTACAAAATTGTGTGGGAAAGAGTGTAAACTAAAATGTAAACTATAATCCATGGTTACTGGCAATGCTCCAAAATGTTTTCATCAATTGTGACAAATGTACCCCACAAATGAAGGATGTTGTTACTGTGGGAAAATGTGGGAGATGTAGGGAGTGGGGCATAGGGGAATCCCCTATATATTTAGTAACAAGATACTTAGATTACATAAATGTTACATAAAAGATATAAGGATTTCCATATGTACCACTCCCCACACCTCCCACACCCTCTAATATGAACATCCTTCTTTAGTGTGGCACATTAATAGCAATTATAAAAGCATCCTGGGGCTTCATCATTAAGCATGGACCATAGTTCACATTCTCCCACACAGTTCTGCATGTTAGGTGATGATATAAAATGGCCTAAAACTGTCATTGCAACATCACTCAGGACAATTCCCAGTCCCAAAAAAAGCCCACATATTATAACTGCTTTTCCCTCTCCTTGCCACAAGAGCCTCCAGTGGCCACTGGTTTACATCAATGTTGTAAATTCTTACATTGCTAGAATCACAATATGTCTATAGTGGAATACCAGTAAGTCCACTGTAGTCCATAGCTCTTCCTCCAATCCCAAGGATTCTGGGATGGTGATAACCACTCCAACTCCAATTGAGAGGGGGCTTATATCCCATGGGGAAGATGGATGGGACTATCCTGCCTGCAGCTGCAGACTTTCTCCATTCCCTGAGATGACCATTGTCCATCATCATCTCCCCACCAGTTGTCCTAGGTGAGTCCAATGAGCTGTAGAATAAGTGTTGCAACTCCACCAAGGTTCCAGGCCTAGCTGGCACATGGACAGCCCCAAAACTTGAGTGTCTGTATGTACACCTACAAACTCCAGCACCAAGTATAGGTTTAAATAGAAGGGATAGATGAGCCATGTTCAGGAAAGACATAATTGAGTCCAAATCTGTCACTCGCAGGAGCACAAACTCCAAAGTAGGGCCCACTGTCAAGACACCAAACTGTGGAGATATCCACCCTTCACTGTAGGACCTGGGTGTCTCCAGAGCCTTCAGGAGCCCCCATATTTGGGGTAGTATCCTCTTTGTTGGTCTATGAGATCCTGCTGTGATGTGTATAAGCATTACCTCTGGGATAATGTCTTGACCCACTTTGAAGTCTCTTAGCTGTACCAACTCATTTGTTGTTTCCTTTTTCCCCTTTTTCTTGAGGTCTTTTTCCAGTTGCATTGCTTGTTGGTGCTTGGTAGCAATCCCTTGATTCCAGGAAGGCTCATCCCTGGGAGTCATGTCCCTTTCTGGGGGGGAGATAATGCCTTCATATACTGAGTTTGGCTTGGAGAAAGGCTGTATTTGAGCCACAAGGAGACTCTCAGGAGGTAACCCTTAGGCACCCAATAACAATAGGATAAGTTTCAATTTCAAAAATAAAGGCTCATAAGCCTAGTCCTCAATAGCAAAAGCCCATCTTTGCCAGACACTGCCCCTGCGTATTAGTCAGGGTTCTCTCGGGAAACAGAATCAGCAGGAGATATCTGTGAATAATATGGAACTCTAAAAGAGTCTCTCACGCGACAGTGGGGACTCACAAGTCCAGGTTCCTCAGGCAAGCTGCAAACCAGGGGCTCCGATGAAAGCCCGATGAAAGGTCATTGATGAGTCTCTGGGAGAAGTTGCCTGTCCAACGACGAGCTGGGAAATTCTCCCTGAATGTTGAAATCACTTCCACTTTTAAGTCATTCAACTGATTGGGTAAAAGCACCACCCATTGATAATGTAATCTCCCTGATTGATGCAGATGTATTCAGCCATCCATGCAGTAAACTTACTGGTGATTGAAGTCCATAAATGCTCTTGTATTACAATTAGCCCAGTGCTTGCTGGAACAAACACCTGGACACAACTACTTGGCCGAGTTGACACATTAGCCTAATCATCACACCCTGCATTTGGGAGACTGTTGCTGCTCACTTAGAGAATGTGGCAGAGCCCTCCAGAATGGCAATTCAGTATTCTCGGTTATTGTGTGAGTCTCCACCCACTGTGACAATGTCCCATGAATATTTAAACATTTTTACAGGCATTATATGTATGCTCAGGTGAACTTCCTCCCAAGCATTCCCCATCACTGTCACCCCACACCAGCCATCTTCCCCCATCCCATGGAGTTTTCCTGAATGACATTACAATGACAGATACAGGACATTACATATCTTGCCATAACCTACAAAATTGTGTGGGAAAGGGTGTAAACTACAATGTAAACTATAATCCATGCTTAGTGGCAATGCTCTAAAATGTTTTCATCCATTTTAAGAAATGTGCCCCATTAATGAAGGATGTTGTTAATGTGGGAAAATGAGGGAGATGTAGGGAGTGGGACATATGGGCATCCCTTATATTTTATGTAACATTTATGTAATCTAAGTATATTTTAAAAAATAAAAATAAAAAATATATTTAAAAAAATAATCTTAGGAACTAAAAAAAAAAGCGAGGGGGTAAATAAATGAAGAATTGCTGGAGTGCAAGTATGGGCTAGCTTGAGAGACAAAGTTTCCTCGGGTTAAATTTTAGGGGCACCCTCATTGCTTGAGTCTTATCTACAGAAATCCAATCGGATTGCCCCTATGAATTTCAGAGAAAAATATTTTTATGTTTTCAGGAGTGGAGGGAAAAAATGACAATTTTGAAATAAAACAAAAGCAGCCCATTCTCATTAATGATTTCCTGCCATATTTTACCACAGCCTAACCAAAGAGGGTTTTTCCAGATTAACCTGATTGGGGAAATGGAAATATAAGATTTCTCTTGTTCCATCTCCACACAAACACTTTCTATGGTCAATCTTTAATTTTAGGCATTCAAGTGGTATTTGCATTTATATAATGACTAATGATGTCTAGTATATATTCATCTATTATTTGCTAAGTTTATTTCACCCTAGATGAATTACCTGTTGAAAACATTGATTCATTTTTAATTGGGTTGTACAGTTTTTATTGTGCTTATTTTAATTGGGTTGTTCATTTTTTTCTTGCTCATATATAATACATGTTTATCTAATCTAAATAGTAGTTCTTTGATGATTATATGGTTTTCAAATATATTCTTCTAAACCATAACATATTTTTTCCTTCTATTTACAATCTCATTCTTGTAAGAACATTTTTCACCTTTTAAAAATTCATTCATCATGCCTTTTCTTTCTTTTGTTTATAGTTTTGTATTGACTATAACATTTCCTTTTCTAATCCAAGGACCTAATGATTTTCTTCTATGTTTCATTGTAAATATTGCATATTTTATATTTTATGTAGAAATCTATGGTCCAATTTGAATTAATGTAGGTATAGTGTGTGTGGTATAGGTCATTGTTAATTTGCTGTGTATATGTATGTCCAATTGTTCCATCAAAATTTGTTGAAAACACTATTATTTCATCAAAGAATTACTTACATTCCTTTCCTTAGATTTAGTAGATCATGTGTGTGCAGATCTAATTGTGAACTCTCTAGTGGGTTTGACTAATTTAATTGTCCATCTTTTTTAAATTACCACAATTATTTGATTACTGTTGGTTTATGCAATGCCTTGAAATCAATTATGTAATCTAAGCATCTTTTAAAATATATATGAAAAAAAAATAACATTCATGTAAGCAAATGCACATATATGCATATATATCTATATATCATTTTACAAATATTGGTTTGTATTGTGAAAATTTTGATTTTCACCCACAATAAAAAAATTAAAAACAAAAAATAAAAAACAATTCAACACCCCCCCCTCAAATAGTGTAATTTTTCAAATTTATTCTCATAAATTTGTGGGGGCTGCCCTAGATGGTTTAAATTTCCCTAAAAATATTATAATTAGGTTTTAAAATTCTAAAAAGAAAAGTCAGTATGTAGGTATTACAAGTGACATCTGAAAAACAGTTGAGTTAGATCAAAGATGAGGGAGTAGAGGGCAGCAGCTGTACTCATCCTTCAGAAGTAGAATGACGACTGGTAGGCTTATTAAGCATTGAGAAACTCTAATGGCTTTGGGGCAAACAGAGTGGATAGCTAATCAGGGATTTGCCTAGTTAGGCCCCTGGGGAGTGGTAAGACCACAAGGTGGCAAGAGAGGGCACATAGCATGAAGAGGCCTACCTGTATGCCTGTGACCTGAAAAGAAAGTCCATAGATTTTGCTTAGTATTTTATTTTATTTGTTTCTTTCCTCTTTAAGGTACCCATGGAGTTAGGGCACCACAGAGCAATAGGCAGGTGCAGATGGTTGACATGCAAGAACCTAACCAGACACCAGTGGCTTGAGGGGCAAGTCCAGATTTTTTTTCTCTCCCTCTCTTTTTCCAGGTACTCAGGGAGCAACAGGGCCATGGAGCAATAGGTGGGCATGTGGAAATGAGAAGTATGATCCTAGCTGGACACTAGTTGCCTAAAAGTGTTACCTGGATTTTTCTTCCTCCCTTCTTTCCTCCCTCCCTTCCTTCCTTCCTCCCTCCCTCCTTCCCTCCCTTGCTTCCTTCCTTTCTTCCTTCCTTCCTTCCATCTTTTTACTTTCTTTTTTCTCTTCCCTTTCTTCCTTTATCCCCTTTGTATTTCCTTTTTTCCTCTTTTATCTTTTTTTTCCCTTTATTTTATTCCGTTTAAGACAGGCAAATTTAAATATTTGGAATAATTGGAATTAAGTGCCAAAGAAGAACCTTAACATAAATAAAAATAAAACACTAAGCAAGAAGAAGCTATCCAACAAAATAAACTCATTAAAATGAAAAGATGCTTGATATCAGAAAAAAATACAAACCATGCTAAGAAATAGAAGCTATGGCACAGTCAAAGTAACAACCTAAAAAGGCAAAGGAGATGTAGAATTTCAAACAACTAATCCAAGATTTCCACAGAAATCTTAAAAAAAAGGAGATGAAGGAAAAAATCAAGGATATTAAGAAGAACTTGGTGAGCATACAGAAGAAATTGTAAACATATTTAAAAAAGAAATCTTATGTTAATGAAAGATACAATAAAAGAAATAAAAAATACAGTTGAATCAAACATCAGCAGATTCAAACACGAACAAGAGACAATCAGTGAATTAGAAGATAGAATATAAGCAAATTCACAGATAGAACAGATGCAGAAAAACATGGAAAAAATGAACAGGTACTCAGGGGATTGAATGAAAACATGAAAAGTGCCAACGTACACATTATGGGTTTCCCAGAGTGAAACTAGAAAGTCAAGGGTATAGAGGAAGTGTTTGAAGAAATAGTGGCTGAAATTTTTCCAATTTTATGAGGGACATGAATGTACACTTCCACAAAAGTCACCTTACTCAAAACAGAAAAAATACTAATAGATCTCTTTTAAGAAACATAGTAATCAGATTGTCAAATTCCAAAGATAAAAACAGAATCTTTAAAGCAGTAAGAGAAAGGAGATAAATCACATGTAAAGGATGCTCTATAAGATTAAGTGCTGATTTCTCATCTGAAACCTTGGAGGCAAAAAGGCAGTGGTATGATATTGTAACAGTCCTGAAAGAGGAAAAAAATGACAGCTAATATTCTATATTCAACAAAATTGTCTTTCAAAAGTGAGGGAGAAATGAACATACTCACAAATAAACAGAAATTGCCAGTTGGTCAACAATAAACCTGCCCTTCAAAAAATACTAAAGGAAGATCTGCAGGTTGAAAGGAAAAGGCAGGAGAAGAATGTTTAGTTTAGAGTTTAGAAAGGAAGATTATTATAAAGTGTAACAAAAAGGGTCAAAAGATAAGCAAAAATAAGATATAACACACATAAGCCTAATGACAGAATTAAGTACTTAATTTACTCTAATGACATTGAAAGTTAAGGGATTAAAAACCACAGTTAAGAGAAAGATGGGCAAAATGTGTAAAAATATAGTCTATATGCTATGCACAAGAGATTCACATTCTACCAAAGGACACAAATAGGTACAAGTGAAGGTTTTAAAACAATTTTTCTATACAAAGCATAACCAGAAAATAAAAGGCCTGGGGTAGCTATATTAATATTGGACATAATAGACTTTAAATGTAAAATTGTTGTAAGAGACAATGAAGGACTCTATATTCTAATAAAATTGGCAATCAAACAAGAAGAAAGAACAATCATAAATATTTATGCAACTCACCAGGAGGTCCCAAAATGCATGAGGCAATAACTAGCAAAATTGAAGGAAGAAATAGACACCCCTACACTCATATTCAGGCACTTCAATACACCACTTTCAGCAATAGACAGAACATCTAGACAGAGGATTAATAAAGAAACAGAGATCAAGAATAAAACATTAAAGGAACTAGACCTAATGATACATATGTAACATTGCATCTTCAAACTGCAGGATATATACCCTTCAAGAGCACTTATGGATCATTCTTCAAGATAGATCATATGTTAGTTCATAGAATAAGTCACAATGAATTTATAAAGATTGAAATTATACAAAGCACTTTCTCTGACCAAAAGGAATGAAGCTGGAAATCAATAATGGGCAGAGAACTAGAAAATTCACAAATATATGGATTTTAAAAAATAGGCTATAACAATGAGTGGGTCAAGGAGTAAATTGCATGAAAAATTAGTAAATATTTTGAGGCAAATGAAAATGAGAACACAACATATCAAAATTTATGGAAAGTAATTAAGTCAGTACAGAGAAGAAAATTTATAGCCCTCAATGCCTACATTAAAAAAAGAAGAAAGAGCTAAAATCAAAGACTGCACATCTGGAGGAACTAGGAAAAGAACAGCAAACTAATTCCAAAGCAAGAAGAAGGAAATAAGTAACAAGGAGCAGAGCAGAATTAAATGAAATTGAGAAAAAAGAGAAAGAATTAACAAAATCAAAAACTTCTTTTGAGAAGATTCATAAAATTGACAAACCCTTAGCCAGACTAAGAAAAAAAGAGAGAACATGCAAATAAAATCAGAAATGTGAGAGGGGACATCATTAGTAACCCCACAGAAATAAAAAGTATAATAAGAGGATACTCTGAAAAATTGTATGCCAACAAGTTGGACAACTTAGATAAAATAGACATATTTCTAGAAACACAACTACCTAGATGAAAAATGTAATAGAAGACATCCACAGACCAATTATAAGTAATAAGATTGAATCAGTCATCAAAAGCTTCCAGATAAATAAAGGCCCAGGATCAGATGGCTACACAGATGAATTCTACATATCATTTCAAAAAGTAGTAGTACCATTCTACTCAAACTCTTCAAAAATTTTGAAAGGAGTGAACATTACCTAACTCATTCTGTGAAGTCAACATCACCCTAGTATGAAAGCCACATAAAGATACCACAGAAAATAATATTATCAACCAATCTGCAATTAAATTAGATGAAAAAAAAATCCACAAAAATATTTGCAAATTGAATGCAACAACATATAAAATGAATTATACAACAAGATCAACTGGGTTTAGTCCCACATATGCAAAGATATTTCACTATAAGAGGAGCAATTATTATAATACACCACATTAACATATTGAGGGAGAAAAATCACATGAACATCTCTAGCAATGCAGAAAAGCTATCTGACAAAATTCAGTATCCATTCTTGATAAAAACACATCAAATGATAGAAATAGAGGGAATCTTCCTCAACGTGGCCCATTTAACAAAAATATCAGGACACAGAGTAAAATATTATTTTTCACACTATTAGATGAAAGAGATAGTCTATGAGACATTTAGTAAAATCAAAATGTTATAGAAAAGTTGATAATTAGATAGGATACAATGAACTATTTATAATTATGATTGATTTTAAATATCTAGGATTATTGTGATAATTAATCTAAGGTTCTCTCAGGTCTTTAAGAACACTACAATAGTCGAGAAGTGTCTAAATGTTCCCTATCAATGAATAAATAGGGACAGCTATAGGCTTGAGGAAATAAGAAAAAGGATAAAATTGGAAGTTTGACCAAGACAAAAATTCATAAAGAACTGGTTCACTTACAGCTTACTTTGGCCTCCATTTTTTTTTTGCTTTAGCCACCTCCACTTGCCCCAAAACTTCTTTTTTTTTCTTTTTTTTCAATTTTTAAAGAAGCTTTAGAGTACATAGATGTTACATAAAAAAATATAGGTGATTCCCATATACCCCATTCCCTCCCCCTCCCACATTTCCCACGTTAACAATATCCTTCACTATTGTAGTACTTTTGTTACAGTTGATGAAAACATATTGCAGCACTGCTACTAATCATGGACTATCTTTTCCATTATACTTTACACACTGTCTCACACAATTTTGTAGGTTATGACAAAATATATAATGTCTTGTATCCATCATTGCAATGTCATGCAAGGCAATTTCAATACCCTGAAAATGCCCCAATATTACACTTATTCTCCCCTCTCCCATCCTTCAGAACCTCTGGTGGCCACCACATTTTTAACAATGATAAGAGTTCTTCCATTGCTAGAATAATAAATCTATAGTAGAATAATAATAAGTCTACTTTAGTCTATTATTCATTGCCCAATCTTTAGGATTTAGGGATGGTGATGCCACTCTGCTTCTCACTGAGAGAGAGCTGAGAACCCATGGGGCAGATGGATGGAACTATCTTGCTGGCAGTTGCAGACATTCTCTGTACCTTGGGATAGGTGTTGTCCATCACCATCTCCTTGTTAGTTGTCCTGGGTGAGTCCAATTAACTGGAAAGAAGATTGCAACTCTGCTGAAATTCAGGGCTCAGCTGGCACATGGGAAGATCAAAGATTTAAGTCTCTGGAACATATATTTATCAAGTATAGTACTAATTATGGGTTCAAATAAATTGGGAAGAAGAGCCATGTGTAAGGAACCTATAAATGAGTCTAACTCTGTTACAATGGGAAGCATAAATTCCAAAGTAAGTCCCATTAACAGGGTGCTGAATTCCTGAGCTGTCTGTCCTACTGATAATTTCTGAGTATCTCTAGAGCCCTCAAGAGCCTGCTATTTGAGGCACTGTTTACTGTGGCAGTCAATGAGATCCTGCTAAGACTTGCATAAGTGTAACCCCTGGAATGACCTCCTGACTCACTTTGAAATCTGATTTTTAGTTACTGTCAGTCTGATGACTTCTGACCGTGTAGCAGCTTAAATAATATGCTTGAGTAACATGAGAGTTTTCAGGCTAAGTTATGGTATTCTTGTAAAAAATTATTATGGTATATTTTAAATTTCTAAAAAATATATTAAATGATAGAATATTGTACATTATATGCTTAAATTGTTCTTAAATTTCCTATGCTTACACAGATGCTTAGTAAGTCAATTAATCAAGTTCATCATTCATCGATTTGCCATTTTGTTCAACACCAAGCATTGGGTTACAGGTTGGAAAGTGAATTCTAGAAAGGACTACTAGGGAATAGATGATTTCAGTTCAAGAGAATTTGGATCTGGGCCTAATAAATAGTTTCATATTTTCAACCATTAAATTGTATGGGACCTTTAAATACAAAGGAAAACTAAATATAATAAACATTGAATATTTAACACTAAGCATTCTCTCTGATGGATAGGTCTTTTTCTGTATGCTCCTCAAAACTCAGAGTCTACATGTTAAATGGTGCACTTAATTGATAAATGCTGTATGTGTTCTAACTGCTCCACCAACCATCAATTCAATTCCTATCTCTCTCCCTCTCCTGAAGCCTCACTATTCCTATAATAGCCACTAAGTGTTCAAGTAAAAAAAAGAGCTGTATGTCTCTCACTTTAAATAAAACATCTAGAAATGATTACACTTACTAAGGAAGCCATATGGAAAGTTGAAATGGGCCAGAATCTTATACCAAAGAGTTCTGAATGCAAAGGAAAAGTTCTTGATAGACATTAACAGTGCTATTCCAGTGAACACATGAATGATAAGAAAATAAAACAGTCTTATTGCTGATATAAAGAAAATGTTAATGTTCTGGATAGACAATCAAAGCAGCCATAACATTCCCTGAATCTGAAGGCTAATCCATAGAAAGGCCATAACTTTCTTCAATTCTATGAAGGCTAAGACAGGTGAGAAAGCTACAGAAAAAATGTTTGAAGCTAGCAGATATTGGTTCATGAGATTTAAGGAAAGAAGCCATGTCCCTAACATAAAAAGTAGAAGATGAAGCAGTCTTATATTGGAAGAAGATATCATGGAGGACTTTGATGGATAGAGAATAGTCATTGCTTGGCTTCAAAGCTTCAAAGGACAGTTTGATACTCTTATTAGGGGCTAATGTACCTGGTGACTTTAAGATTAACCAATGTTCATTTACCATTCTGTAAATCCTAGGGCCCTTAAGTCTACTCTGCCTGTGCTCTATAATTGGAATAACAAAGCCTGGGTGACAGCACATGTGTTTACAGTATGACTTACTGAATATTTCAAGCCATTATTGAGAAATATTCTTCAGAAAGAAGAATCTTTTTAAATGTCAGTGCTTATTGGCAATGGAATTGGTCATCCAGTAGCTCTCATGGGTATGTAAAATGAGATTAATGTTGTCATCATGCCTGCAAATACAGTATCCATTCTGCATCCCTTGGATTAGGAGTAATTTTGACTTTACAGGGTTATCATTTAACAAATACATTTTGGATGGCTTTAGCTGCCACAGAGAGTGATTCCTCTGATGGATCAGGGCAATGAAAATTGAAAACCTTCTGGAAAAGATGCACAATTCTAGGAAAGAATCACATTTGTGTCATGGGAGGAGGTCATATATCAATATTCGCAGTAGTTTGGAAGAAGTTGATTCCTATCCTCATGGATTACCTTGAGGGGTTCAAGACTTCAGTGGAGGAAATAACTGCAGATGTAGTGAAAATAGGAAGTGAAATCAAATTAGAAATGTAGCACAAAGACATTAATGTTTGGCTGCAAACTCCTGATAACACTTCAATGGAATAGATGAGGAGTTGCAAACAATGTGTTTTCTTGAGATGGAAAGTACTCTTGGTGAAGATATTGTGAATATTGTTGAAATGACATCAATGGATTTAGAATATTACATAAACTCAGTTTATAAAGCAGTGACAACACAAAATGCACAAACATATGCACTATAGGCATCCCAGAGGGAGAAGAGAAGGGAAAGGGAACAGAAGGAGTGATGAAGGAAATAATGGCTGAAATCTTCCCAACCCTTTTGAGGAAGATGGATGTACATGTCTAGGAAGCACAGCACACCCCAAACAGTATAAATCTGAACAGGCCTACTCCAAGCCATATACTTGTCAAAATGTCCAATGCCAAGACAAAGAGAAAATACTCAAGGCAGCAAGAGAAAATAGAACTATCATATTCAAGGGATGCTCAGTAAGATTAAGTGCTGATTTCTCATCTGAAACCACAGAGGCAAGAAGACAGTGTTATTACATAGTGAAGCTACTCAAAGAAAAAACTTCCAGCAACAAATTCTCTATCCAGCAAATCTGGCAGTCAAAAATGATGAAGAGTTCAAAATATTCACAGATAAACAGATTAAGAGAGTATGCCAATAAGAAACCTGCCCTTCAAGAAATGCTAAAGGAAGTTCTAAAGTTTGAAAGGAAAAAACAGGAGAGAAAGAGGTGGAGGAAAGTGTAAGAACAACTGAAAAGGCAAAAAGAGAAATAAAATCAATGTATGACATACATGAACCCGAAGAAAATATGGCTGATGTAAGAAATTCTTGAGAGTAATAACACTGAATGTTAATAGATTAAATGCACCAGTCAAGAGACACAGATTGGCAGAATGGATAAGTAAATATGACCCATCCTTATGTTGTCTACACAAAACCCACCTTAGATCCAGGGATGGAAGTAGGCTGAAAGTGAATGGCTAGAAAACAATTTTACAAGCAATTAATAACCAAAAAGGGGTGGGAGTAGCTATCCTAATATCAGACAAAATAAACTTTAAGTGAAAAACTATTGTAGGAGACAAAGATGGACACTATAAATTAGTAAAAGGGGTAATCTTTCAAGAAGCAAGAAAAATCGTAAACATTTATGCACCTAATCAGTGTGCCTCAAAATACATGAGGCAAACACTTGAAAGACTAAGTGAAGACATAAATGCCTCTACAATTAGAGTGGCAGACTTTAATACACCATTATCACCATTAAACAGAACATCTAGTCAGAGAATCAATAAAGAAACAAAGACTCTGAATAATACTTTAGAGGGGCTGGACCTAACAGACATATACAGAACGTGATACCGAAATTCAGTGTGATATATATTCTTCTTGAGAGCACATGTATCATACTTCAAGACAGACCACATGTTAAGCCACAGAACAACTCTCAATGAATTCAGAAAGACTGAGATTATACAAGGTAATTCGTTCATTCAATGGAATGAAATTGAAAATTACTAAGGGCCAGAGAAACAGATTAGGCACAAACATATGGAAGTTAAACAACACATTCTTAGACAAAAAGTGGTTCAAGGAGGAAATCTCAAAAGAACTCAGTAACTACTTTGAAATGAATGAAAATGATAACACAACATATCAAAACTTAACTCTTTTTGTTGTTTTGAACCACTTTTGATTCTTTTGGATATATATTGAGAAGTGAAATTTCTGGGTCATATGGTAGTTATATGTTTAACTATCTGAGGAGCAGCCAAACTGATTTCCTTGGTGGCTGCACCATTTTACAATGTCACCAACAATGTATAAGAATTCCACTCTCTCCACATCATCTCAACACTTGTTATTTGAATGAGACAAGCCAGAAGCAAAAGCATAAATACTGTATGGTCCAGCTTATATGAAATAGATAGAATAAGCAAACTCATAGAGATAGTAGATTACAGATTACCAGGGGCCATGGTGTGGGAGGGGAATGGAGAGTTATTGCTTAAGTGATGCAGAGTTTCTGTTCGAGGTGCTGAAAAAGTTTGGATAATGAATGTGGTGATAGTAGCACAATATTGTGAATATAATTAATAGCACTGAACTGTACACCTGAAAATGGTTAAAAGCAGAAATTTGGGGTTGGTTATATGTTACTGCAATAAAATGCTAAAAAATAAAAACACACAAACAAAAAAACCAAAAAACACCTATGGGATGTAGCCAAAGCTGTACTGAGATGGAAATTCAGAGCCATAAAATGTATATATCAAAAAAGGAAGAAAGAAATAAAATTGAAGACCTAACCACACACCTGGAGGAATTGGAAAAACAACAACAATCTAACCCTAAAGAAAGTAGAAAGAAGGAAATAACAAATATTAGAGCAGAACTAAATGAAATACAAAATAAGAAAGCACTAGAAAAATTAAACAAAACCAAAAGCTGATTCTTCAAGAATATCAATAAAAGTAACAAACTCTTAGCCAGGCTAACAAAGAAAAAGAGAGAGCAGATTCAAATACACAATATAAAGAATGAGGAAGGGGATATAACTACTGACTTCACAAAAATAAAGAGTATCCTAAGAGGAAACTTTGAAAAATTATATGCCAAAAAGATTGATAATTTAGAGAAAATGGTCAAATTCCTAGAAACTCATAAGCAGCCTACATTGATGGAAGAAGAAATTGATTAACTCAACAGTCAAATTACAAATAAAGAGATAGACTTGGTAATCAAAAATCTACTAACTTAGAAAAGCCCAGGACCAGATGGCTTCACAGGTGAATTCTACCAAACATTCTGGAAAGAGCTAACACCAATCCTGCATAAGCTCTTCCAAAAAATAGAAATAGAAGGACCATTGGCCAGCTCATTCTATGATGCCAACATTACCCTAATAAATACCAAAGCCAAACAAAGATGCCATAAGAAAGGAAAATTACAGACCAATCTCTCTGCTGAACCTAGATGATAAAATCCTCAACAAAATACCTGCTAATTGCATTCAACAACATATCAAAATAATTATACACCAAGAACAAGTGGGTTTCATCCAGGGTATGCAAGGATGCTTCAATGTAAGAAAATCAATCAATGTAATACACCACATAAACAGATTGAAAGAATAAAAACATATGATCATCTCTATAGTTGCAGAAAAAGCATTCAACAAAATACAGCAGTCTTTCTGGATAAAACCACTGCAAAAGGTAGATATAGAAGGAAATTTTCTGAACATGATAAAGGGAATATATGAAAAATCCAAAACTAACATCGTCTTCAATGGTGAAATCCTAAAAGCCTTCCCTCTGAAATAGGGAACAATACAAGGATGCCCACTATCACCACTCCTATTTAACAGTGTCTTAGAAGTAGTTGCTCAAGCACTAGGCAGGAAAAGGTATAAAAGGCATCCACATTGGAAACTAAGAAGTAAAAATTTCACTATTTGCAGATGACCTGATTCTATATATAGAAATACCTGAGAAATCTACAACAAAGCTTCTAGGACTTATAAAGGAGTTCAGTAAAGTCAGAGGCTATAAGATCAATGCTCCAAAATCAGTAGCATTTTTGTACACCAATAATAAGCAATCTGAGGAGGAAATCAAGAAAAAATATAAAATTTACAATAGTAACTAAAAGAATCAAATACCTAGGAATAAATTTAACTAAAGATGTAAAGGACTTAAATACAGAAAACTACACTACACTGTTAAAGGAAATCAAAGAAGACTTAAATAAATGGAAGAATATTCCCTGTTCATGGATAAGAAGAATAAACATCTCTCTCTTTCTTTCTCTATTTGTCTTTTGTCACTCCCTCTCACTTCCCTTCTCCTGCCCCCTTCCACTCTGTCACAAATCCACACACACACACACACACACACACACACTCATGCATCTGTACATAATCACGTGCAAATAAATGCAGTGTTTTGGGGATAATTTCAAGTGCTCATTTTTCCTAACTAACCCTCAGTCTCTACCAAAAGTCCCTTTTGCCTTACAAATCAAATTCCTAGAGAAAAATTATCCTAGGAAATATGTTTTCTACATTTTGAAATAAAAAAAGATTGGAATAAAAGAATAAGAAAATTGAAGAAAAAGGAGAAATCTGAAGAAGGGAAAACCTGTTGAGTTGTATGAATTATGTCTAAGTAGACAAGAGGATATGGATAGTATGAAATCCTGACAATGGCTAATAAAACTAGGTTTTTTTTTTTTTACAGATTCTTTAACTATTTATCATATTTATTATAAAGAAAATATTGCAAAAGTGAAATTCATATGCTTAATTCTTTGATGGACTTAGAGTAAAATACTTAAATAGCATAAATTATATGTAATATATTCCAGGCACTTTATTAAATATTTTACATATACCCATTAATTTATCTTCAGTATGTCCTAGTGAGGGTTTATTACTACCCAATAGTTTATTGGAGAATATTTTACATTATTGGCGTGTGTGTGTATGTATATATGTGTGTGTGTCTGTGTGTGTGTATATAAACATATATATGTATGTATGCATGTATGTTTATTACAACCAAAGCCCAAGTTTACACAAATGTTAAGGGAAAGCCTCAATCTGGGCTTTATGAATGATTCTAAAACCCAAACATTTTTCACTATGCTTAAATACTTTTTCTCAAATACAAATACAATTTGTTCCCAAATAGTCATCCATATTTACTGAATGGCCTTTCATGAAAATAGCTAACAGGAATGTATTCCATAGGAATATAAACTTGCAAATTTGGGAATACTAAGGTCAAATTTTATATAAAACAAAGAAGCATTTGAAGTCACAATGATTTAATCTCAAAATGTTTTTTTAATTGGTGAATACTAACCATCATTGTTCAATCCTTCGGCAACAATTTACTTTTCTTTGTCAAGATGGTCCTTCAGACTGGGTTCTTGTCTATTTCTGGATTGTGCTACGGACTAGCAAATTGATGTGGAAAGATTTGGATTCTTATGCAAATCTGCCATCAAAAAGCATATTTTGGGGAACCTTGCTCAGAACACTTTAAATTAAAAGGCACAAGAAGTACCAGAGGAAAAAGCTCCCAAGTGCTTTTTGCAGCAGCCAAATATACATACTTATAATTAAAGAGGTAAAGCCAATACTATTACAGTTGTCATATAGACTGCTTTAAGGCTTGTTCTGTTGCATTCATTTCTTCAGGGCCATCAGAGAAAAGGTTCAGGAATACTGTTATATAGGGCACTGATGAAATATTATAGATATTTGTTTTACTATCTGTCCTTTATCTTAGAATTATCTTCTCAAAGGTTATATTCACTATTTTTTTTTTTACTGTGGTATGTAATACATACTGAAGAAATATTGAATTCTTCTTTACCATCTAACTGCATTAATGTGGTGATAAGGTTTCAAAAGAGCATTACAATTTTCCTTAGTAACACAAAATTGTTGCCATTATGATGGAGATTGCAAAGACTATTCTATTTCTAGAAATTTAATTATACCCATTTGAAAGTCCATAGTAAAGTATATTTTTGAGTTACTAGGTACCTGTGAGAATTAAGGAGGTTAGAATTAGGAAAATCCACAATTATTAATCAGTTTTTATTGCATTAGCTTTTGTTCTTGATGTTTGTCTTACTTTCCCCCTGGGTTGGGGGAGAAAGACAATGCCAGTAGAATATAAAGGTAACAGAGTAGAATTAAGCTTACCCCTTTGTTTAGAGCAGACCATACACATGGATCCATGCCAGGTTTCTAATGCTTATTTTATTTTACATGATTTTTGTTTTATTCATGCATTTCTCCTGTTTCTCACCTGGCAACCCACTGTACTCTATATGTTAGATGGGGTTCTCCACGGGAAAAATACATACTGGGTATGTGTGTGTGTGTGTAAATATATATGAGTGTATATACATATATGTGTATGTATATGTAAATAACTTTAAAATTAGGGAAAAATATAATAAATGGTTATATATATTTGAAAATTAAAAGTATATTCTGCTAAATATATTATTTAATAAACAATATTAGAAAAGTTTATAAATACCAAAAATTGAATGATAGTGAATTGTTTTCCATTCTGACCAGTTAAAAAAAAATTCTTTCATTTCCATTCTGACCATTTTAAAAAAATTCTTTCATAGTGCCTTTCTTTTCTTTTCTTTTTTTAAATATAGGGGTGAGGGATTGAACCCTGGATCTCATATATCAGAAGCTGGCACTCAACCACTGAGCCACATGGGCTCCCCCATTTCTTTTCCTGATCATGGTTTTATACTGTATCTATCAACTCTTTGCCTATCTGTGGACTAGAAGATATTCATCTAGGTTTCATTCTTTAAAAATACTTTTATATTTTGTATAGGCATCTATGATCCATTTTGAATTAATATGTGTAAAATGGGTGATGGTTTATTATCTGATGTGGATGTCCAATTTTTCCCACCAATATTTGTTGAAAACAGTATACTTTTTCTACATAATTGCCTACAGTCCTTTGCTTGGATCCAGTTGACCAAATAGGTGTGGATCTAATTCTGGATTCTAAGTCCAATACAAAGGTTGTTTAGCTTTGTGAAAATACCATACTACTTTGTTTACTGTAGATTTATGATATGCCTTCAAATTAGGAAATATGATTTCTCCAAATTTATTCCTTTATAAACTCATGTGGGCTGATCTAGATGAATTGCATTTCCGTATAAATGATAAAATTACATTCTAAAATTCTAATAAGAAAACATAGTTTGTGTTTTTTTTGGGGAGAATAGCAGTGAATCAAGGAATGAATTTTGTGGGTGGTAAAAATGACATTTTAAAAATGTTGAGGTGTTTCACTTATGAGAACAGAATATTTCTCCATTTTTTAAGGTGTTGTTTAATTTCCCAATTCAAAATTATGTACTTTTTTCTATAGATGCCTTGCATACATTGTGTCAAATATCATTAACTACTGAGTTTTAATTTTTAAATATTAACATACTAAGTATTTTAAGGATTTTATAATATAATTTTAAAAATTCAATTACTGATTGTTACAAATAGTCTTTGCAATCAATTTTTGTATATTGCTCTCACATTTTTCAAACCTGCCAAGCTCATTTATTAATTTAAAAAGTTACATTATCCAGATTAGATAGGAAGAAGGAAAACTGTCTGTATTTACTGGAGATATGGTTGTCAAAGTAGTAGTAAATTTTAAAACCTGTAAAGAAATTTTATTATATTTTATGAATATGAGAGTTTGCTGGCCTAATATACTGAGTTAAGATACTGTTCATTCACTTCTGTTCGTTTTCTGGAAGTGTTTGAGTATAATTGGAAATATTTTTATCTTAATGTTTGATAGAATTCATAAATGTAGCTATTTTGATCTGAGGATTCTTTGAGGGAAGCTTTGAAAAAAAACAAATTTTGTTTCTTTAAGATATATAGGACTATTGAAATGATCTGTTATTAGTTTTGATGTGCTTTTTAAATACATAGTATTCAAACAATTTGCCAATTCTGAGTTGTTGAATTTATTGACCTTAATGTGTTTATAATAGCCCCTTATTTTCCTTTTAAAATCTTTACAATGTATAATGTTCACACCTGTGTCACTAAGAAATAAAATGTTTAGTAATATGTGTTCATTGAGGGTGGTGGGCCACACTGTGGGAGATGTTTGTGTGGGATGTGGTGGGAGGTGTGGGAGGTGGGCAACATGGGAATCCCAGTGGGTTCCGTGTAATATTTTGGGTAATCTAAGCACCTCTTGAAATATATGTATATATATATATAAATAACATTTTTGTAAGCAAAAAAAAAAAAAGTGATCTAAGTGCCCTAAGTATCAAAATGTAAAAGCAAATTAAAGCCAAACAATATAGAGACAAGGATATAATAAAAACAGGGAAAGAATTCCTGAGGACATACCTAACATTTCTAAATAGAGAATATCAGCAAAGACAAAACGTTAGTTTCTATGAAAGGATTCATATAAGTCTGAAGAATTTATCTTGATGAATGAAAAGAGAAAAAAACACAAAAAGCCAATATGTTGCTCCTAGTGGTGAAAAATTGTACAGATATCTTAAAATACTATTTGAGGATAACCATTAAGTCTATCCTAAATTATAATCCAACTATTCTATTTCTAGATGTTTATTTACAAAACCATTAATTTGTGTGGCAATCATTAAACCACCATCAGTTAGCATTAGTTGAGAGTTTCATACCTGGTCTTAGCAGGAAAAGTGAGTTTAATGAGCATATCCTCACACCTCTAGAAATTAGTGCTTTTCCTTGCAATAAATTTTAAAGAACATATGAGAAAATTAATTTCATAGATGGAGAAAGAAATTACCCTTGGAATTAAAATGAGATCTATTATACTGATTTCTTTATTTCTCAATTGATTTTGCAGGCCAGTAAAGGGTAGATGGATAACTATCAAATAAATTTAAAATTTTTGACTAAATTACAGATTTAACTTCTCAATTACCACAGAATATGGCAATATGTCACCATATGGCCCTCCAGGAAAGCTGAAATTCTACTAAAATAATCACTAAATTTTAAAATTATAATCCACTGCTCAATATGGCACTGCATTAAATGCTTTGACACAGATTGCTTTTTGTAAGTACCCTAACTAGTCCATGTCAGTAGCCCTCAAAATTATGTTTCTAAATCATTTTGCATGGTATAATTTGTATTTGATTTTTAGTTTCTTGAAACTTCTAAGTTCTATTATCTCATGCATCGACTTTGTGATAGCAAGGAATAATTAACTTTGAGGTAGTTTCTATCTTTTTTATTCCATATTCATTGTGTTGTTCCTTCAAAAATAATGCTTGGAACCTGTGATGGTTAAGTTCCTGTGTCAAGTTGACCAAGTTATGATGCCCAGTTGTTTGATCATGAAAGCGCTGTTTTGATTGTTACTGTGAGACTATTTCATGGATTAAAATCATCAGTAAATTTATTGTATCGATGGTGATCACATCAACAACCAACTGAGGAGATTGCCTTCAAAAATGAGAAAAGTCCCATCCAATCAGTTGAAGACCTTCAAAGGAGAAGTAATGATTTTAGCAGTCAGAAGGGAGAATTTCCATCTCTTATTCAGCCAACCCAGCATCTACTGGGAAATTCATTGAAAATCTTCATTGGAGTTCTCAACTTGCAGCCAGTCTTAGAGAATTTGGAATTGCCCATTTCCAGAACCTTTTGAGCCAATTCTTATAGAAAATCTCATAATATTTACATAATATACATATTAAAGTATACTATACATGAAATATTTATATATTTAGTTCTTTTCCCTAGAGACCCTGATTAACAGAACACCAATATATTCTCATGGCATTTGTCATCTCTGAATTTCTCAGAGTATAGATTATAGGCTTGAACATACGTGCAATGATGGTTTAAAATAGTGCAAATATTTTATGCTTAGGGTAGATATTAAGTAGTCTAAGGTTAGCAAACATTGAAGGCCCCCAAAACTACCCAGAGTGATACAAGACCCACAGGGAGAGAGAGTTTTCATCTTCCCACAAATGAGTCCTTTCACTGGTGAATAATGTAATGACTTAAGAACAAATAAGACAACACAAGTCTCTAAGGCAACCCTACCTGATTTCACAACCACAAGACAGCAGTGATGTAGGTAACATTACAGGAAACATTTAGCAATGAGAAAATATTGCAGAAACAGTGATAATTTAATCTGACCTCAAAAGGGCAACTGGATTGTTATGGATGATTAAGGAATGGATGGACAGTCCCACCACATGCCCAAGCAGCTAGGACTAGAAGATTGCATTTGGCACCGTTCATGATAATAATGTAGTACAGAGGCTTGCAGAGGCAATGCAGCTATCAAAGGACATGGAAGCAATAATGTAGACCTCAATACCTCCAAAGAAGTCTGTGGCAAAGAACCAAAACTTGCAATTATTGTAGGAGATGGCTTTATCTTAACTAAGAAGTCACCAGTCAGTTTGGCTGAAACAGTAGAGGTTTAGCATTTGTCCATACAGGATCAATGACTGAGGAAATAGTCCATGAGTTGGTGAAAAAGGGAAGTGCTTTGAATGGAAGAAAGGATCAGGAGGTTTACTACCAAGAAGGAAACAAAACAAAATAAGAGAAACAAAAGCAAAATATGTGTATATTCTGGCCATAGGAAAGTCCCAAAGTGACTAATTCTGAGGTGTTCTTGTCTCTTTCCATATATCTCAATTGGGTTAAGATCATAAAATATATTTTATTCTTGTAAATTATATCATTTATAAAACAACAAAAATTTAATGTACGTAATGAAAATAAAATGTTTCACCCATTTTAAAATGTATTGCCTTAGCCATAGGATCAACTTTCCTTCTCAGCATAATCTGAAACAATTCACTGAATGATTAAAAAATGAATCAGAAAATTCAAATGTTTAAAACACCCTTGTTTAATGTGGCAAATTTTAATCTGCTAAAGCTACTGAGAAAATAAGTGTCAGATACAGAGTGTTTTGTAATTAAGTGTAACCATATATCAAATAATTAAGTAGTGGTTCATTTCCTACCCTTTAATTATTGCAACTGATACAGATTGTTTGTTAATGGAATGGTATATTGTTATTTATCAAATACATTTATTTACCTAAAATAAATTGATTTAAATAATTGTTTTATGTGGGGTTGGTGAACTACTTAAACATGATCACTCAATTAATCCAAGTCCGCAATTCCCAATAAAAGTGAGTCAGACCACAGGAATCTCAGTAATTTTTCAGAATCAGTAAGTTATACACTGTTGATACTAGAAGATAGAATCTGGCAACAAAATCAGAGGAATGTAAAATAAACTAAGGAGTTGACAGCATTGAGCTCATTGCTTAGGTTTCTTAAGCATCATTTTGTCAATTATATCATTGTGAAATCAGTTCATAATTTAGAAATGTGGGGAATACATGAGTAATATGAAATACCCTAGTGTCATACATGGTTAATGCCATGCATTTTTTTTATAAAAACTTCTTTACTCTTTTTCTGAGCAGGTTAGCAACTACTATAATTGTCCTGCATATATATACAACAAATTCAAATTAAGAAGCAAGTAAGAAAAGAAAACAAAAAACAAAAAACATAGAGTTAATGGGGGTAATGAAGTAAATTTCAATTTTTACAATTCATTAGTGAAAAAAAGATTCTGATCATTGACTATTTTAGGGCCACTCCTAAAACTAATTCCTAGTCTGATTTTTCTATTACCATAAAAATATCGTGAAATTATCACTTTATTTCTTTGATAGATTAAATACATATTATGCAAGCGTTTTTGTGTGCTGTAGCCTAATAGCAACAGATTTCCTAATGTTAAATTATAGTTTCTAAGTTCAAATTTTCTCCTAGTTGTATCAGAATAAGCCATGTTTTAAACTTTCCTCAGTTGATACAGATGAGTTGAGTGTATTTTAGGAAAGCTGGCTGTTTATAACATATGAAATTCATCTTATTGTTGATTGGAAACATAAATGGAGGTATTCATTGATAAGAATTTTGAGGAAAATACATTAACACTAGAAAGTGACTCAATGAAATTCACTGCCAACCTGAAATTTTCATTAACTTATCTCTACTATCCCCAAATGGAATATGGCTTGTGTGTAATGTGCAGTTAAAACTAAAGTGTGCTAAAACAGTTTTATAGTAATCAACTTATGCTGCAAGAGAAGTTATGGTCCTAAGAATGAAATTAGATGGAATAAATGCAAATAGCACACAACCACCCTAAAACATGGTTAGTAGGACACTACCCAAACCGAGCTCACTAAGTAATTTGTTGACCATCAAATCTGAGTATGCTTCAGATTATATTTAGGCTGCAACAGGAAGAATTCCCCAAGATATTTACTCTGCTAATTCTTCTCCATTACCTAAATATGAATAAAACGCAGAGAATTACCAGTAACTGAAACACAAGCAGGTTAATTCTCAAAATCATTTGGAAATCCCAAAGTGCCTTAGAAATGTCTATATATTTGCCAGGGGAGTGGACTTTAAATGTCCACTAAAACCTTCAGGCTTGCAAGGAGATGTGGATCCTTATACAATAGAGAGGCAAGTTGGGAGTTTTGAATGCAGTTTTGCCATCTGCAAACTAGCTCAAACTAAAATTCAATTTAAAAGATTTTTAAAGAACCATAAGTGCTAACACATGTATTTATGTCCTAGGAATCATTTATTTATTGTCTAAAAGTATTCTGGTTCAGAAGAGCAGAATATAAACTTTTGTGACACTGTAGAAATTAATATTTCTTTGGACATTTTTAGGAATTATTTTCCCAGAGACATATCAAACCAGATCCTCTCTAAGTGACACTAGGTCACTGGATATTGTAATGTCCCTTGTGGCTCTGGACACTTACTTTACAAATTTTATTTGGTCTGGCACTGGCACTGATTCTCTGGAGATCCCAAACTGCTATAGTCAGACCCAATGCAAGTCAGGATACCTGCTGGCTCTATGCAAAAATAGCTTTATCAATAAAGGAGGAAAGATAATATAGCCTGGATTGGTATTGGGTTAGGTACCAGGAATATGTGGCATGAGGAAAGACAAAGAGAAATAAAGACAGACATCACAATCCAGATATGGATCATTATCAAGAATAACCTAGATGTATAGAACTAGATAGACAAATAAAATCAGTGACTTATGTGATCATGGGTGGGTCCCAGTTATTTGTTGAGCCAGGAACTAACATTTTTGGAATAGATGGTTGTGGAATGGAAGAGGAACAATAATAAGAGAAAAAAAAAGAATGAAAAACTTTCCTTCATATGGCTAGCTGGGTAGAAGTGGATATCATTATGTGAGAACATAATGAAAATGTCAGAATAAATAAACATTCAAAATATAACAAGGCTTTTATTCTGTTTACCTTGTGATTATTTCCCCCTTTATCACTGCATTAGTGCGGGATGTACACACACAGTCTCAAATGCACACAATGATTTTCAGTGAGCTCTTCTTTCTCTTCTGTACACCAGACTATTCATGAAAGATTTTCTCATAGATTTGAAACTTTAGGAAATTGGGTTCCTTGTCTAGTTCAGATCAGCATTCTTAGAAAAATACAAAAAAATATTGATTTACTGAGAAATTAGTGAACATATTAAGTTCATTATAACAATTATTCCTCACAATAATGCCTATTTTGAAATACATATTATGATCTCTATTAGTCACATAAGGACACTGAAACTTCCAGTTGTTATGAACCAACTCAAACAGCTAATAAGTATAGAGCAAGGGTCTATATCCTCCATTCAGTGAAATAAATGGGTATTTCTTAGTTTAATGTTTGCTTTCAGGTTTTAAATGTTAAGGAACCCTGATTAAATGTTAGAAGTACTTGCTCGAACATTGAGGCAAGAAAAAGATATAAAAGGCATCCAAATTGGAAAAGAAGAAGTAAAAATTTCATTATTTGCAGACGACATGATCCTATACATAGAAAGTCCTGAGAAATCTACAAGAAAAGTTTCTAGAACTTATAAAAGAGTTCAGTAATGTCACAGGCTATAAGAGCAATGCTCAAAACTCAGTAGCATTTCTGTACACCAATAATAAGCAATCTGAGGAGGAAATCAAGAAAAAATATAAAATTTACAATAGTAACTAAAAGAATCAAATACCTAGGAATAAACTTAACTAAAGATGTAAATAACTTATATACAGAAAACTACACAACACTGTTAAAGGAAATCAAAGAAGACTTAAATAAATGGAAAAATATTCCCTGTTCATGGATAGGAAGACTAAACATCATCAACATTTCTATCCTTCCCAAACTAATCTACAGATTTAGTGCAATCCCAATAAAAATCAACACTGCATTTTTTTTAAGGAATTGGAAAAACTAACTACAAAATTTATTTGGAAGAGTAAAAGGCCCCGAATCATCAAAGACATATTGAAAAAGGAAACAAAAGATGGAAGTATCGTATACCTGACTTTAAATTATTCTACAAAGCTGCAGTGGTCAAAACTGCATCGTATTAGCACAAGGATAGACATACTGATCAAGGAACTGTATTGAGAGTTCTGATATAAATCTTCACATATGCAGTCATCTGATATTCGACAAGGCCACCAAGCCCACTCATTTGGGAGAGAATTGCCTCTTCAACAAATGGTGCTTGTAGAACTGGATATCCATATCCAAAAGAATGAGAGAAGAATACGGTCTCAACCTTATACAAAAATCAACTCAAGATGGATCAAAGATCTTAATATAAGAGCCAAGACCATAAAAATCTTGGAAGATAATCTAGGGAAGTATCTACAGGACATTGTATTAGGAAATGGTTTCATGAAGTTCACACCCAAAGTATGAGCAAAAAAAGAAAAAAAATAGATAAATGTGATCTCCTCAAAATAAAAAAAATTGCACCTCAAAGGACATTATCAAGAAAATAAAAATTCAACCTACACAATGGGAGAAAATATTTGGCAACAATATATCTGATAGGAGCCTAATATCCTGCATATATAAAGAAATCCTCCACCTTGAAAATAAAAAGACAAACATACCATTTAAGAAATGAGCAAGTGAACTGTAACGACAGTTCTCCAAGGAAGTAATACAAATAGCTAAAAAGCACATGAAAAAACGTTCGACATCACTAGCTATTAGGGAAATGCAAATCAAAAGTACATTGAGATATCATCTTATACCCATTAGAATGGCGGCTATTAAAAAAAACAGCAGACTATAAGTGTTGGAGAGGATGTGGAGGAACGGGAACCCTCATGCACTGCTGGTGGGATTGTGAAATGATTGAGCCACTGTGAAAGACAGTTGGATGGTTCCTCAAAAAACTAACTATAGATGTTCCATATGATCCAGCTATTCCTCTGCTGGGTATATACTCAGAAGAATTGAAAGAAAAGACACAAACAAATATATGCACACCAATGTCCACAGAGACATTGTTCACTATTACTAAAAGTTGGAATCAACACTAATGCCCATTAACAGATGAGTGGATAAACAAAATGTGGTACATACGTGCATTGGAATATTACTCAGCTGTAAGAAGCAATAAAGTGCTAACACACGGGAAAACAAGGATGAATCTTGAAGATTTAGGTTGAGTGAAGCAAGCCAGGCATTGAAGGATGAACAATATTTGACTTCAGTGATAATAATTAAGGAAATTGAGCAGTCTCTGAGAACTATTGTCTGAAAGGTATATTTACAAGAAAGAGAAAGAGAATAGAAAGTTGTGAGCCATCACCCATACGGACAAAATCTATGGTAAAGTAATAGAGTGTAGTTGCGTATTGAAGGGATAGGACATGAGGGTAGTGACATTATTGGGTTTGGTGGTGCAGCGTTGACAGGTGGGTAGATTGGGAAGGGTGGGTTAGAATACCTAGGACCCTAGGGGGAGATATGGAAGAAGGAGCAGGTGAACACTTGGGATTTGTGGGTATGAGGTTGAAAGTACAGAGATGGGAATGCACTTATGGCAATATTACAAGGAAGTGTCACTGGTTTAGGGTCTTGGTTGGGGGGGCATTCAGAACAGAGCTCATCTGGAACAGGCTTCTAGGGACTGTGTGAGTGTCCATCCTGTCATAATGTGTTGTATCAGTAGGTGGACACCCACACAATGAGTGGGAAGGAGATGGACTCCCATATTTGGGAGGAGAAATAGATAGGTGCGCATCTCTTAAGATCAAGTGTGGTTCCTAATAGGGGAGGACAAACCAGTGTGTCAAGACCTCTTGTTGCATGCAACTATGAATCTTGTCATCCAATAAGTCAAGCCAGGGTTTTGTTGTGGACGTCGGGGGCATAGGGAGGGGGCAACATAATAGATCAAACAGGGGGTATTTAGTGATCAGTGTATATGTTTTTCATTACCTTACAGTGATGGACAAAGGGCATGGTAAATATCATCAAAATTTATAAAAAGTATACAGTCTAAAATGTAAACCATACTGTAAACCATTGACAGTGTTTAGTAGCTATATTTCACTCTCTGTATATCAGTTATAGCAATGCTACCATTCACATACAAAAAGGTTTTAATATGGGATGAGGAAAGGGGGAGGAGATTGGGTAAATGAGAGTCTCTTGTATTCTGTGTGTGATTTTGCTGTGACCTAAAACGTCATTGAAAATTATACCTTGAAATATATTACAAAGCAACAGTGGTCACAGTAGCATGGTATTGGCATAAAGACTGACACATTGATCATTGGAATATAATTGAGGGTCCAGAAATATTCCCTCACTTCTAGGACCAACTGGTTTTTGACACACCTACCAGGGGGATACAACTGTTTCTTCAACAAATGATGCTGGGGAACTGGATATTCTTAACCAAAGAATGAATGAGGACTCATCTGTCTCCTATACAAGGATAAACTGGAAATGTTTCAAAGACCTCAATATAAAAGCCATGGCCATAAAATTACTAGAGGAAAATGTAGGGCAAAATCTTCAAGATCTTGTCAAAGGTAGTGATTTCATGGATCTTACACTTCATAGCATGAAGAACAAAAGTAAAAATAAATAAATGGGGCCTCCTCAAAATTAAACACTTTTGCACCTCAAAGGACTTTGTCAAAAGGGTAATAATGCAACTTACTCAATAAAAGGAAATATTTTGAAATCATATAGCCAATAAGGGATTAATATCCATGATTTATGAAGAGGTGCTGCAACTCAACAAGAAAAAAACAAAAAACCAATTACAAAATGGGCACAAGACTTGAATAGACATTTGTCCAAAGAAGAAATACAAATGGTGGAAAAACACATTAAATTATTCATCACTAGTAATTAAGGATTTGCAAATCAAATCTACAATAAGATGCCATTTCACACCTATTTGAATAGCCACTATTAACAAGACAGAAAACTCTAACTGTTGGAGAGGATGCCCAGATGTAATAATACTTATTAACTGGTGGTGGGAATGTACAATGGTACATGGAGGTTTGTCTTACAATTCCTAATGTAGTTGGATAAACTATGCTACTACTAGGTATATTCCCAGAAGAGCTGAGAGCAGTGTCATGAACCAATATCTGCACATCAATGTTAATAGCAGCATTATTCACAATTGCAAAAGATGGAAACAACCAAGGTGTCCATTAACCAATGCAGGGAAAAAGAGTAGTGTATACATACAATTGAATATTATGCAACTGTAAGAAGAAATGAAGTTATGAAGCATATGACAACATGGATGAAGCTGGAGGATATTATATTGAATTAAACTAGCCAGACATAAAAGGGCAAATACTATATGATTGTGGTATTATGAACTAAATACCTGGTGTAAATTCAGGGAGTTAATAACTAGAATATAGTTCACTAGAAAATAGAATGAGTTTAAAGAATGAAAAGATGAGAGTTAATCTGTGCAGAATTGGTAAAAAGTTTCATAAATCTTTGGAAATGAATAGAAACGTGAAAGCACATCGTCGTGTTTGTAACTAGCAGTCCTAATATATGAGCATGACAGTGGTTGAAAGGGAGAGTCTAAGAGTATGTATATTAGTAGAAGGAAAGCTAAAAAGTGTAATATGGGTTTGAGTAACATAGCAAAACCTCATGTGAAATATTAATATGGGTAATATTGTATATATAAATATAAAAAAACTGTTTTGCTTTGAAATTGAACAAATGTATGTTAATGTTACAGGATGTTTAAATCAGGCAAAATAAAAAGCAAATCAACATATGCATAGTATTGTATAATAATATATGAATAATATTCCATTAAGGATAAAAGTAAGAAATATGTGAAGTGAAAGAAACTAGGCAAAGGGCCTACATATTGTTTTACTCCATGTATACAAAATATAAATACAAATAAATTACAAAGTAAGAAACAGAATAGCAGCATTGTACAGCAGGCAAAGCATAGAGATTTTGGGAGGTAGTTATTATTAAGGGGTAGAGTTATTCTGTTTTGTCTGTTTTTTATTATTATTATACCAAATACCATTGATTGAACACTTTGGGTGAATTGTATGCTTTATTAATATATATTACTGAAATTTATTTAATGAGTGTGTTTGAAGTTTTGTTCTGAATCCCCAAAGATTAAGTTCTTAAACTAATTCACTCCTGTGACTGTGGTACACTTTTATTGCATAAAATTCACTTTCAATTAGATTGCATTGGAGTGTTTGATTGGATCGCATCAGTGGGAAATGGCACAGGTTAGGCCTCTGCCCTTTTGCTAGATCTTATATAAACTGAGAACACATAGAAAGAGGCTGTAGAACTTTTAGATTATATCATGAATTCCAAAAAGAAAAATATTTTATATTTAAACTAATTTATTCCTGGGTGTGTGATACAATTTAATTGCAATAAATTTAGTTGAGGAACATTTAATTAAATTATTTGATAAGATTGCTCTAGGGTTTTTGATTGGACTAAGTCAGTGAGACATGATGCAGGTTAAGTCTCTACTTCCTTGCTGTGTTTGATAAACCGAGGAAGCTGAGGTCAAAGAGAAATAGACACAGGAAAAGGAAACTGCCATATTTGATCTTGCCAGGTGAGAAAAATTTTTCTCACAGCTTAGATACAAAGAGAGAAGACCCCTAGAGGCCCAGAGAGAGAGGAGGCCTGGTAAAAGATGAAATGCTCTATGCCTTATCTGCCTACAGCTGCAGAAAGGCAGAGACCTTGGCAGACACCATGGCCACCTTGCTTTGCAACATGCCCAGACAACATAATCAAAGAATGCTGACTTTTGTGAGAAAGCACCTCTTATTGTCCCCTCTTTTGTACTTCCCATAGCCTTGGAACTGTATGTTTTTACTGAAAATAAATACCTTCTATAAAAATCAAGCAATCTTTAGTATTTTATATTGGCATCCCATCAGCAAACTAAAGCAGAAATTAGTATCAAGAGAGTGGGGTGCTGCTCCCTCTAAGTACCAAAAATATTGGAATAGTTTTATAAATTAGTAAAGGTTATTTTTTTGAGGAATGGTGAGATGTTTGATATAAAATGCCAATATTGCTTTGAAAAGACTGTTGATAGGAATATGGATCCTAAAGTTATTTCTAGTGAGGCCTTAGAAGGAATTGATAAAACTATTATTGGAAACTGGAATAAATGCAATCCATGTTTTAAAGTTGCAGAGAACTTTGTAAAATTGCCTCCTGATGTTAGATTGAAGACAGAATTTGAAAATGATGAGCTTGGGTATTTAGCTGAGGAGATTTCCAAAATAAATGTGGAAAATGTGGTCTGGCTTCTCCTTGCACCTTATAGAAAAAGGAAAGAGATAAGATGATAACTAACTGCTGGGTACAAGGAAATCAGAGCCTGATATCAGAAATTCCTAACTTCTAGAAAACAAGCCCCCAGAGACTAGTGCCCTATGTGAAACATCTAAACTTGGGGCTTGCAAGTTAGGATTGTAAATGCAGTTATCCAGGAAAGGCTTGTGGAAAGTCTAAATGTCTGGATCCCTGTTTCCTGCATGCTAAACCAACAAGATTTTTGTGAGATTTTTATTGAATGAAACCACTGTCAGCATGGTTGAAAAGGGACAGGGAGGGTAGAAATTGAAGGGAAAATAGCCTCAAGTGGAAAACCATGGAAGCTGAGGTCTGAACTTAAGATTCCCTCAAGCCAAGAAAAGGACCACATCCATGGGGGCAGAAAGGGTGAGTTTGCCCCTGAATTTGAAGAGGATTTGCATTTCAGCTCATTGTTCAGGGTGATTTTGGATGCCCCAGGCTACAGGGAGGGTGGAGTGCATTCCTCAGTGTTTGGGGAGAGTTAGATCATCACTCCACTTATCTGAACAGATTGGGCTTATTTCCCACAATTAGGGAAAATCAGGTCACCACCACACTGTTATGAAGTTGTTGGGCCTGTATTCCAGAGATTCAGAGTATGTTGTCATTGCTTCATTTTACTAAGGTGGTTGAGACTGCACTCCAGTGATTGGGTAATATGTGGCCATCATCCCAATGTTATTGGATGGTGAGCTCTGGAGCATGGTCACCAAGCTTCAGATGCTTGAAGAGAGCAGAAGAGAAAGTATGGCTGTTTGGCAAGTGTGTGGAAAGGGTGGGCTCCCATGAGCTCCAGAGGAGAAGAAGATATCATTCTAAGCCTAACTCACTGACTTTGAAATGTAATGGAGTATGCTCTGCATATTTTCAGCACTATTTGGGACAATTGACTCCTTTTTTCCCTCCCAATTTCTCCTTATGATAATGCAAATGTTTATCCTCTGTATGTTCTTTCTTTGTATACTGGAAGTAGAGAACTTATTTTCTAAATTTCAGAGGTCTGTAGTGAGAGGGAATTTTTTTCCCCAAGAAAAACTGCATGCCTAAATTGATTTTTTTTAATTTTTATTTTTTGGTACTTAGCATTGCTACTGAATTGATTTAAGAGTTTTGGAATGTTGTGATATAATGAATGTATTTTGCATACAGAATGGCATGTCCTTTGGGGATTCAGAGGTTGGAGTCTGGCACTTTGAGATTTTTTTAATGAATTCTTAAAAAGAAATATGTTTTTAAACATTTATTCTCATAGCATTGCATTAAATTTGGTTGAGGATCCTTTCATTAGATTAGATTTTGTGATGAGATCACTGTAGGGCTTTTGATTGGACTACATCAGTGAGGCATGACTCAGGTTGAGTTTCTGCCCCATTGCTGGGTCTGATATAAATTTAGAGACACAAAGAGAGTCAGCAAACAAATAGGAAAAGGAAACTGTCATATTTGATCCTGCCATCTGAGAGGTTTCATCCCCAGCTGAGCTGCAAAGAGATAAGCCCCCAAAAGGCTCAAAAAGCTGAGGCCCAGAGAAAGACAGGTCTGATACAAGACAACTGTATGCCAAGTTTGCCTACAGCTGCAGAAAGGCAGAGACCTTGGCAGAGATCATAGCCACCTTGGTTTGCCACATGCCCAGACAACAGGATCAATGGTCACTGAACATCGTGAGAAAGCATGCATTATGGTGCCCTGAATTGAACTACTCACAGCCTTGGAACTGTACATTTTTACCCCTAATAATTCCATTCTATAAAAGTCAATCCATGAATGGCACTTTTCATTGGTAGCCCTTTTGGCCAACAAAAAACAGTAACAAGAAAGAGAGGTATCACCATCTTTAACCTGCCATATATGAGAGAGGACTTGAGGATCACTAGCAGCCAAAGCTGAAGCACAAAACTCCCAAGAGGCTAGGCCCAAGGAGAAGATCAATGATGAAGAAATGATTAAGATACCTGTTTACACACAGCTGAACTTATGGAGAAAACAGAGCAGTTAAAGCTGAGAGAGGAAGAAAAAAAAAGAGACAATCCGTATGCCTGATCACTCAAAGCTGGGCTCTGTGAGATGGTGAACCCAGAGGGGAAAGCAGGGGCCTTGGCAGATATTAGTCACCATCTTGGTTCCCCATGTGACAGTACACTTGGATCATCAATAGCTGACTTTGGTGAGAAAGTATTTCTGCTGATGCCTCAGGGTTTTTTTTGCTGAAGCCTCAGATTATTTTTGCAGCCTGGAGCCTTTTACTCTTATAAAATTCTCATTATAAAACCCAACCCATTACTGGTACTTTGCATCAGCAGCTGTGTGGCAAATTACGACAAATAGCATGATGTTTAATTTCCACATATTTGCAAATCTTCCATTTATCCCTCTAATATGGATTTCTAGCTGCATTCCATGGTAGTAAAAAAATACATTGCATGATTTCAATATTGCTGAGTTTATTGAGACTTATTTTGTGACCAAATATGTGGTCTATCCTGGAGAATATTCCATGTTCACTAAAGAAGAATGTTTATTCTTTGCTATTGGATTATGTGTTCTATATATGTCTAACAGGTCTAGTTGGTTTAGAGTATCATTCCATTCTTGTATTTTCTTATTGATTTTCTGACTAGATGTTTTATCCATATTGAAAGTGATGTATTAAAGTTTCCTACTATTAATGTAGAACCATCAATTTCTCCCTTCAAATCTGTCAGTGTTTGCTTCAAATATTTTGGCATTATGCTGTTAGGTACATATATATCTATAATTGTTCCCTCTTGGTGAATTGACCCCTTTATTCAGTATATAAGATCATATTTGTCCCTCATAATAGTTTTTGATTAAGCTCTCCTTTATGTGATATTTGTATAGCTACCCCTGCTCTCTTTTTATTACTACAAACATGATATAGTTTTTCCTTCTTTCACTTTCACCTACTTGTATCTTTGAATTTATGTGAGCCTCTAGCAGTCATAATATAGGTAGGTCATGATTTTGATTCATTTTGCCGTACTCTGTCTTTTGACTCGTTAGTTCATTCCATTTACATTAAAAAAAAAAAAAAGAAAAAAAAAACTACTAATAATGCAGGACTTTCTTCTGGCATTTTGCTATTTAGCTTTTAAAGTCATTTCTTTCTCTCTCTCTCTCTTTTCTTTTTTTCGCACCTCAATTCTTCCATTAAGGATTACTTTCATACTTATTTGATTTTTTGTGTGTTCTACTATATTGAATGCTTTTTTCTTTTTATATCTGGGTATATTTTTCTTCTTTTGTCCTTGTGGATACCATAGGGTTAAGATGTGACATCTTAAATATGTAACAATCATATTTTACTTGATACCAACGAAATTCAATGTATACACATTTATACACTTTCTTCTCACATATGCCTCTCTCTCCCACCTGTTTTTATACTTGTTCTCACTTATATTTTTATAAATTAGGTTCCAAAATCATAAATTTATACTGACTTTTTATGCATTTCTGTTTAAAATCTGGAGGTATTAAGAAGTGGAGATACATACCAAACAATACACAACAATAAGACAGGCATTTATAATTACACATATGTTCAACTTTACTGCAGGTGTTGATTTCTTTATGCCTCTTTGAACCACTGTCTAGTGATCATTCCTTGCAGTCTGAAGAGCTCATTTTAGCATTGCCTGTAGAACAGGTGTAGGTTTAAGAAGTAACTCAGCATTTTTTTATGTTGGAAATAATTTGCCCTTATTTTTGAAGGAATGTCTCAACAGATATTGAATTCATGGCTGGCCATTGTTTTAGCTGTGCATTTCTACTGCAAGCTCCAGTCTGCTGTTAGAACCCTCTGAGAATTTTTTTTTCACTTTTTTATTTTTAAAAGTTACCTAAATTACATAAATGTTACAGAGAATATATAGGGGATTCCCATAGGCCCCGTTCTCCACACCTCCCACATTTTCCCACATTAGTAACATCTTTCATCAGTGTGGTACATTCATAGAAATTGATAAACACATTTTGAAGCATTGCCACTAGCATGGATTATAGTTTACATTGTAGTTTACACTCTCTGCCATTCAAATCTTTAGGTTATGGCCAGATACATAATGTCCTGTATATGTTGCAATGTCATTGAGGATGCTTCCCAAGTCCCAAAAATGCCCCCCTACTACATGTGTTTTTCACTCTCCCTCACCCCAGAACATCTATGGGTCACTGCCTCCACAACAGTGGCATTTCTTACATTGCTATAATTACAATAAGTCTACAGTACAATACTAGTAAGTTTATTTTTGTCCATAGTTCAATTCCCAGTCCTGAGGACTCTGGGATGGTGATGCCCACACCACCATTGAGGGGGGATTCAATCCCATACATCCAATGGATAGGAAAATTTTGCTTGCAATTGTAGACACTCGGAGTTCCTTGACATGTTGTTTGTCCATCATCTCCTCCCCATTAGTTATCCTGGGTGAATCCATTGAACTGAAGAGTAGGTGTTGCAACTCTGTTGAGATTCGGGGCTCATTTGGCACATGGGCAGACCAAAGATTTAAGTCTCTTGACTTAAATCAATACCTACCAACTTTAGTACTATTTACAGGTTCCAATAGAAGGACAGAAGAGTCATGCATAGTAAAACAACTGCTGAGTCTAACTCTGTCACACTGGGAAGCATAAATACCAGATTAGGCTCTGGTGGCAAGACAAAACTCTTAAGCTATCTGCCCTGATTGCAGTGTCCGGATGTCTCCATATCCCTGAGAAGCTTCATTACTTGGGGTAGTACCTACTTTGGTTGTCAATGTGTTGGGATGTACATAAGCACTACCACTGGTATTGCCTCCCAACTCACTTTGAAGTCTCTTAGCCATAAAAACTAATTTTTTCTTTAGCTTTGCTCCTTTTTTTTTAAAGGTATTTTTTCCCCAGATGCATTGCTTATTAGTACTTGGTAGCCATCCCTCAGTGCCATGAAGGCTCATCCCCAGGAGTACTGTCCCATGCTGGGGGGAAGTTATTGCTTTTATATGCTGACTTTGGCTTAGAGAAAGGCCACATTTGAGCAACAAGGAGACTTCCCATGGGTAACTCTTAAATACCCTATGTCACTAAGACAAATTTCAATTTTAAGAGAAAAGGCTCATAAGCATACTCATCAATATGAAGGGTATTTCAATGGGCCATCCTCCTTCACAAGTTATTGTCACTGTGCTTGAGGCATTCTTTTTGTTCCATCAGACAATGTGGCAGAGCTCCCCTGGGTGGGAATTTGATATTCTTTTGGCTATTGTGTGGATCTCCACCCACTGTGGCCATGCCCAGTAACATTTGAACACATTTATATGCCTTATATATATATATACCCAGGTGAACTTCCTCCCATATATCCCCCCTCACTGACACCCCAAATCAATGATCTTCCCCTGCCACAGTTGTAACTCTTCTGTGATCTAAATCTTCTTCAATAATGAAGTCAATAAAATAGCCACATAAATAATGAGTTTTATACATAAGAAGAAAAATACAGAAAAAAAAGCAAAAGTAAAAGAATATTTTTAAAATGAGGATATTAAACAATAATGAAAAATATTTGTAAAAATCTTTTTTTGACATTTTGCCTGTCATCACGGTAAGAATGTTGCCCCTTATGTACAGTGATATTTTCTTCCTTTTGATCCCCAGTGTCTTACTTTTTTTTTTTTTCATTTTTTCTTCAAAGAAGTTTTAAGACACAGTAGAGTCATGTATAGCACACAGCAGATTCCCAAACAACCCAACATCCTCCCCCCTTTCCCCTTCCATATATCAATAACATTTTATGTGTGGATGGTACTTTTGTTACAATCGATGCACAAATATTGGAACATAGCTACTAACCATCATCAATGGTTCACATTATGGTTTACATTTTAGACCATGTACTATTATAAAATCTGATAAAATTTATCATGTCCTGTGTTCATTGCAGGATAATGCAGAACACTTCATTCATCCCAAAAAGGCCCTTTGTTCCATCTATTTTATTCCTCCCTACCCCTCCCCTTTGGGTCCATGGCAAACACCAGGCTTCACTCCTTGAAGGACAAGATTCAGTGTTACTTGCATATTCACTGAGGGCTTGACACAATGGTCTGTCCTCCCCTATTAGGCACTGCTGATGATCTCATGTCTCCCATCCCTCTGTTTGAGAACTTAGCAAAACTCCCTAGGATTGGAGTCTAACACCTTCCCACTCATTATGTGGGTCTCTATGCACTGATGCAAAACACTATGCCAAAATGATCTCTCAACATGCTTCTTAGAAGCCTGGCCCAGGATGCATCCCTTTCAAGACCCTAAACCAGTAAACTTTCCTTGTCATTTTGCCAAATGAGCATTCCCAACATTGTAATTTCAACCAAATGCCCACCAATCCCCAGTGTCCACCTGCTCCATCCCCCAACCCTCCCCGTAGCTCCATGGACCATCCAACCCACTCTTCCCAAACTACTCCTTTGTCAAACCTGGCCCACTCAACCCAGTATTATCATTATGCCTTTGTAATGTCCCATCACTGCACAACTGCATGCTTCCACCTTGTCATATATTTTGTCCCTATGAGCATTGGCTCAACCTTCTTCTTTTCTATTTCCTGTAAAACTATCTTCCAGACTCTAGCTCTGTGAGTCTGATTAGTTAGTTTAATTTATATCAGTGAGGGCAGGTAATATATGTATTTCAATGCTTAGCTTGCTTCACTCAACATAAGGTCCTCAAGATTTATCCATTTTATCCAGTGTGTCAGTACTGTATTCCTTCTCACAGCTGAGTAATATTCTATTGTATGTATAGAACACAATTTATTTATCCATTCTTCAGTTGATGGGCATTTGGGTTGATTCCATCTTTTGGCAATAGTGAATAATGCCACTATGAACATTGATGTGCATTTTTCATGTCCTTGCTTTTAATTCCACTCAGCAGTGGAATTTCTGGATCATATGGCAGATATATAGTTAGTTTTCAGAGGACCACCAAACTATCCTCAGCATTGGCTGCAACATTCTACATTCCCATCAGCATTTTATGATGGTTCCCATTTTTCTGAATCCTCTCCAACACATTTAGACCTCTGATTTTTAATAGCCACCAGTCTAATGGGTATAAGATGGTATCGCATTATAGTTTTGATTTGCATTTCCCTAATAACTAGTGATGTTGAGCATATTTTCATGTGCTTCTTAGAACTTTGTAATTCTTATTGGGAGAAGTGTCTATTCAAATCACTTGCCCATTTTTTAAATGGGTTATTTGTCTTTTTATTTTTGAGGTGTAGGATTTCTTTAAATGTGTTAGATAATAGACTCCTATCAGATATATAGTTACCAAATACTTTCTCCCATTGGGTAGGTTGCCATTTTACTTTCTTGACAAACTCCTTTGAGGTGTAAACGTTTTTAATTTTGAGGAGGTCCTATTTGTCTATTTTTTTCTTTCACTGTTCGTGCTTTGGTTGTCAAGTTCATGAAATCATTTCCTATTACAAGGTCCTGTAGATGTTTTCCTCCATTATATTCTAACGTCTTTATGGTATTGGCTTTTATACTTATATTTTTGATCCATATTGAGTTAGTTATTGTATAAGTTGTGAGATGGTGCTCCTCTCTCATTCTTTTGGATATAGAGATACAGTTATCCAAACACCATTTTTTTTTAAAGAGCCCATTCTCTCCCAGTTGAGTTAGCTTGGTGCCCTATACCACATGACCATATATGTGATTCTAACCATATATGTGATTCTGTTCCATTGGTCAGTATGTCTGTCCTTGTACCAATGCCATGCAATTTTGTTCATTGTAGTTTTGTATTATGTATTTGTATTATGTTTTAAAGTCAGATAGTGTGATTCCTCCAATTTCAATTTTCTTTTTCAAAACTTTTTTTGGCTATTTGGGGCCTCTTGCCCTTACAAATAAATTTCATAGTTATCTTTTCCAACTCATTGAAGAATGCTTCTTAATTTTTATTGGGATTGCATTAAATTTATATATCAGTTTGGGTAGGATAGACATCTTAACAATGTTTAGTCTTCCCATCTATGAAGAGGGAATACTCTTCAATTTATTCAAGACTTTGATTTCCTTTAATAGGATTGTGTAATTTTCTGCATATGTCACTTACATCTTTAATTAAATTTATTCCTATGTATTTGTTTTTTTAATTGTGATTTTTTTCCTGATTTCCTCCTCAGATTGACCATTTTTGGTGTACATAAATGCTACTGATTTTTCACATTGATCTTAAAACCTGTGACTTTACTGAACTCATTTATAAGCTTTACAAGGTGTATAGATTTCTCATGGCTTTTATGTATAGGATCATGTTGTCTGCAAATAGTGAAATTTTTACTTCTTCCTTTCCAATTTGATGTCTTTTGTATCTTTTTCTTGCCTAAGTGCTGGAGCAAGTACTTCTAACACAATGTTAAATAGGAGAAGTAATTTTTCAAATTACACTTTTATGATACTCTTTATTTCTATGGGGTCAGTGGTGATATCCTCTTTCTCATTTCTTATTTTGTGTATTTGCATATTCTCTCTTTTTTTTTTGTTAGCCCAGCTAGGGATATGTCAATTTTATTGATCCTCTCAAATAACCAGCTTTTGGTTTTGTTTAGTTTTTCTATTGCTTTTTTAGTTTTTATTTCATTTATTTCTACTCTAATTCTTTATTCTCCTCCCTTCCTTCCTTCCTTCCTTCCTTCCTTCCTTCCTTCCTTCCTTCCT